>JAGFMW010000027.1:0-361117 GCA_021030935.1 Astrothelium subdiscretum
ATATTAATTGCTATTAATTTATAGACAATTACAAATATTATAAAAAATAGTAAAATTAAAATTAAAATAGTCGTTATCAAATTTAGAGTATTTATACTCTATTAGAAAAATTTTTGTAAAAATAATAATATTTTGCTAAATTAAAATAATAGTTATAATAATAAATATAATTAACTTTTTAAATTGATTAAAAAAGAATTAATCAAAAAATTAATTAGAAAAAAATTGACTAAAAGATTAATCAAGTTTTTTTTTAAATAAAAATAATTAATTAAAATTCTTTTTTAGCGAAAATAGTTATAATTAATTTAATAATTGTAATATTTTATATTTAATTAATTTTTTTAGTTGTTTGAATTTAATATTAATTTAATTAAATAAAATATATATTTTATTTATTAGCTATTTAAAAAAATTCTTAATTTGAATACATTTATAAAATACTCAAATAATAGAATATTCTTATTAGCGCTTAATATAGATATTGTGTGATATAAAAAAAATATATAATTTTGTGAGAATAGTTTGGTCAATTAATTAAAAATTATTAATAATATAATTGTCGAATTAATTACAAAAATTCTTTCAAAAAATATTATTTATAAAATTATATTTAATTTAAAAATCTTAAATAATATTAATATACTTAACAATTTTTTTAAATATTATTGTAAATTTCTTTTTAGATAATATAATTTGGTTCAATATATTAGCTATCTCAATTGATATTAACGCGTAAATTAAATATATAAATAGTTAGATTTGTAAATATATCGATTAATTCAATTGATATTTAGAGAGTCTTAATTGCCCTATTTGATAAATCGATAAATTAAGATTAATTAGTAGAAATTTAATTCGATAACGCTTATTAGCGTTTTTTTAACAATTTAGTTTTAGCAATATATTAAAAATAGCGATATATATTTGCTCTAAAAATATTTAGAAATTTTTTTGAAATCTTTAAAATCTTATTAATTTAAATAATCAAATTAATTAGTATGACTACACCCAAAACCTATACTTATATTTTATCTAATAAAATAAATTAAATTGGTGAATAAAATATATTGTTATTAGATACTAGGCTAGATAGCTAGATATCTAGATAGTGAACACGTGATCAAATTATCTCTATCGACAATAAGAGTAGAAAATTCAAATAATCCACCACACTATTGATTGATATTACTAGCCAATGATCGATATTTGTAGCCAATAAGAAGCCTAGAAAGTGGCTAATCCAACAACTCAAATCGCCGATCGTGAGGTTATTGTACTCCCGGCTATTGCTAAATTTGCTGCTGGTGTTTATTTATTCCTTATGTGTGTGGGCATTTTCAAAGTACATTTGAAATTATCTCTTGAGCAGATCACGTGAGCTAGCTCTTGATTTGCAACCAATATGCCCTGTTACACAATCGGCCTCCTTCTTGCATCCATCATTTCTAACCTCCCAGAAGTCTTATCTGTCTGACTCAACTCTGTCCATGATCAGCCGGCGGGCACGTGATGCGCAACGAATCCTTCGTAGGAAATCGCCAACTTGCCCATCTCGTTGGGCGCTTCAACTGAGTGATGGAGGGAGATGATGTTGACGCTGCGCAACTGGCGAGCCTAGGCTACGTCGCAGAACTTCGACGAGGTTTGTCACCGTTGTCGATGTTAGGCATTGGCTTTTCCATCTTGAACTCCTGGAGCGTCCTCTCGGCTTCCTTATCGTTGTCTTTGAAGAGCGGTGGCCCGTCCGTTGTGTTGTGGGGTTTAGTGATTGCTGGCCTGGGCAACTTGTGTCTGGCAACTTCTTTAGCGGAGTTGCTTGCAGCCTTTCCAACTGCGGGAGGACAGTATCATTGGACAGCAGTTCTTGCGCCGCAACGCTACTCTCGCCTGCTCGCATGGATTGTCGGCTGGGTTACAATTTTTGGCTGGATTGCTGTGAATGCATCCGGGAGTCTGATGGCAAGTCAAATAATAATCGGAGTCATCGCAGGCAACGACAGCAGTTTCCATCCAAGTCCGCTCATCCGCTTCCTAGGTTATGTCTCGTTCACGCTCATAGCATTCACAGCAAACTTTACTTTGCACAAATGGCTACCATCACTGGCAAAAATTGGCCTGACTTGGAGTTTGATGGGCTTCCTTGCCATCCCGATCACGCTCTTTGTTACGAGCGTACGTCCTCTTGCCAACCCGTCTTTCGTATTCGGTCATTTCGTTAACATGACAGGCTGGCCTGGTAAGTTGTTGAGAGCTCTTGGTGAAGTGAGTATCATATCCTGACTCCATTGCACAGATGGAGTTGCATGGACGCTGGGCCTTCTACAAGCTGGTATGGCTCTTAACGGCTATGATGCCGTATCACATCTGTGAGGCCGCCATCATCTCATTGCTTCAACCAAGTATTGACACCTCCTGAGAATCGAAGAGATACCGAACCCATCCAGTACCGGCCCACGAATTATGATCTCTTGCGTAGCGCTGGGCATGTTGACTGGCTTCTTATTTATGGTAGCGCTCTTGTTCGCCTGCGGAGGACCAGATGCGCTGGAAGATATTATTCAATCTGAGAATGGCCCGTTGTGGGCGATTTTTTACAGCGCAACGCAAAGTCACGTATGGTCTAATTGCTTAAGCGTATTTCCCTTTGGTTGTCTGGTACGCAATGACCGTCTACTTGATGTATCCTGTTAATGATTCCAGTTCTTTGGCGTCTACATCCTGACGACGTGCAGCCGCATGCTTTACGCTTTTGCAAGAGACGGCGGCTTGCCGGTCAGCGATCTTTTTGCGCAGGTCCATCCGTCGGGCTTGCCTATGAATGCGCTGTACCTTGCAACTGCGATAACAATCCTCCTGGGCTGTATTTTTCTCGTTTCAAATGCTGCCTTCAATGCCATCGGTGCTGCATCTGTTATTGCCCTTAGCATTTCGTACGCATTTCCAATCGCTATCAATTGCTTGCGAGGCAGGATCGACCTTCCGAAACAAGGATTCAGCCTCCATCCCTTCAAAGCCTGGCTGGCCAACGTCCTTGGTATTTGCTACGTGGCAGTGACGAGCGTACTATTTCTTCTTCCCCCGGAGATACCAATTGACTCCGCAAGCATGAACTATGCGGTCGCCGTGCTCGCCTTGTTGTTCGCGCTCTCCGGAGTCACATGGATTCTACATGGCAGAAAACATTTCCAAGGTCCTGCCCCGGCGCGTTACGAGCCCCTGCAAGAACAACGATAGCAGTCAGGTCTAGAGAAGTAGCTCATCTGCCAATCTAAAGGTTGTAGAGCTCGAGCTGGTTCCTACTGAGGGGCAATTCGGTTCGTAGCTGATGGCAAGAGGGGTAAATTAGCACGAACGGATTTCAATCCAGCATGCCTCTTTTTGTCTAACATTGTACTTCAACATCGAGTGTTCCCAGTGATACCGGACTGGTTATTCAATTGGACTGTGGATTCTCAAACGCTACCGGGGAGGAGCAGGAACTGGAGTTTGAAGTAATGCAATATCGTAAAATTTGGGTCTACACTGGTTTGTCTTAATAACTCTAACTGGCTTAACATGATATGTTTCAAGACAATTCGAATTCTGTTCCCATGCCTTGATAATTTGAGGATTTTCAATTACTTTCTTTTTTTCGATCTTATTTTGGTAGGTCATCGACCCTATATCGTACGCACAGTGACACCTCAACGAATAATACTTCTCCAATTGGGCAGCTGCCACCTCAACGGGTATCAGCAAAGTGAAATTTCTTGTTCGTAGCTCAAGCCTTGAAGCGGGACACAGGGTTTAAAAAAGGGTTAGACTGGGGGTTGGATTCCCAAGGCCCGGAGCTCCGATTGGTCTTAGTTTATGCAATCAATCCGTTTTTCAGCTGTGCACTCCCACTGTACCCACAACTGGCAAATAACGATTGGGGTTCTCGCAATCTCCAAGTTAACAATTATTATAACAATAATAATAGATTGGAGGTATATCTCAATAAAAGCTTATCTAGATATATCAAAATCGGGTAGGGGGCGTCCCAATCTGGTGTCTAATATATTTGAGAATATCGTTTACACACCTGGTTATTGGCATTCTGGTGCATAACCGAAGAACGGAATCAATGCATCTGCAGCACCCCTGGACAAAGATTTGGCCTATTTACCGCGGATCCTTTCCCGGTCGTTTATACTGACCTGCCTAATGACTTTCAATTTGTCCAAAAATCGCCATTGAAACGAGGAGTTTAGGAAAACATGTCGTTGAATCTAGAGGTCTTTGACGCTGTTCGAGGCATATTCTACCCAACACGCTCAACCCAAATCTAAACCACATCACCAGCAATCGGTGGCTGACCTTAATAGCTTGGTATAAGAAGTATAGGCCCAATCTACCGGGGTTTTCAAATTGAGTTTACGTTACTACAAGCCTAGGTTACTAGCAAGGCTACCAGACTTCGTAATGTTGAGTCTCGTTAGAATGGGATAATCTGAAGCTTAGAAGGGATTCTAATTACATCTTTGAGGACCTGAAGTCTACAGTTTTGAGAAGGATATAGGAAGTCGTATTTCTATTTGAGAATAAGGTATGTAAAAGCTTTTAGATATTAGAGAGCTCGGCGACTACCTACGTAGGAAATTTGACCGGGAAACTACTTTCTTCTTCTATCGTTGATCTTTTCCCAGTTGTAGAAGAATGCGAGTGAATTACTTCTCGCAGCTGAATTACAAATTTAAGACGAAAATAATCTCTTGATCGTTTCAACCGCCTTTACCGACCGTAATAGCAAAACACTCCGCTGTTATAGCCGTGGCAATAGGTGTAGTGACTGCTCCAACCCACTGCAAGCCTGGAATCAAACTGATGGCTCCCAAAGCAGTAAAACCGAGCCCACCTATGGAACAAGTATAGTCTCCTCCTTGATCGGGTTCTGCTAACGATATCTGTAAAATCATTGTCTGTTCATCCTGATTGACACCCGCGTCGGTGAATTGGCTCAAAATTAGCGAAGGAGCGTTGTATAGAGTGATGGGCGAGTCTTTGGGAGGCTCGAAGCCGTAGGGATTGCCAACGTTCGGATCTGTAGGCGTGGTTGTGTGGACATTTTTGGGGTCGAGCGTGGTAGCATTGACAACTCCTGCAATGGAGTTGATCATGAATTGACGAGCCGTATCGCTGCTGTATTTGACGATTGGTATGCCAAGGACAAGTTCGCCATTTGTCTCGAGCATGTTCTTATCATCAAGGTATGATATGCCACCGATAGAGGCGACATCGCCGCATTGACCTACTTCAGCTGTCGGCTCTGGACATGCGGCGGCTATGCTGCTCGATATTGCTGAGTAGAGGACATCTCCAGACATGGTTCCAGCACCAACATGGGCCGTAGGATCTTGCTGTACCTTTAGCATCGTTCCAGGCGTCACAGTAGTTGATGATCCAGTTAGATAGCCGACATTATCGGACATTGTGGACGATTCATAAGCTAAAACGCCGCCGTTTGCGACCGTTGTAGTGAAAGGGAACCCACTTACGGCTCCAGTAGTCTGTGCAGGCGTTGTCCATGTTGCCGTGGGAGACGTGACATTTCCTGTGATTGCTGTGTAGCTGCAAGACGAGTTACCGGTCATCATTGGTAAAAGTCCGGTGTAGCCCGAGCAAGAGCATCCCTCTGCGCCATTGTTGTCTGGGTCTGCGAAATGATAGCAGTCGCTTACAGGCGTGGCTGTAGCTCGCTTGGCCAAAGTTCTAGTCGGTGCAGCGGTTATGGTCGTATCATCCCCAGCACGACGGGCGGGCTGCAGTGGACCTGCGGCAGCAAGGAAAGCCAAACCGCTTATGACCACGAGACCGTATTTCATTTTGACTTTTTAAGCGTACAGAAATTATTGGTAGCTCAAAGATTTAGGCGTGAATTTATCGAGGATTGAATGAAGGCCAAAGCAATTCAGTAAAAAGATGTCGAAATTTGTGGGCCAATAGGGGCGTAAATTAAAGATTAGAGAGTCAATACGGAAGTAGGTTCTCCCAAATAGCAAACGTTAGGAAAATGGTAAAAGATCAGACTGATGATTTACTTGACAATTCTGAGAATACTCAAAGTTGAAGCAAGGGGGCAGAAAACCAGTCCTGCTGGATCTGCTTTGTTCGTTGAGCAGAAGTGAAGACACCCAAGAAAGAAAGATGATGATGCTGTAATGAGAAGAGCTCGAAATTTGGTGTAGGCGTGTATTCTTTATATAATACATTCTGGCACTTGATTTGGATTGTAGGATGATGTAAATGACCACATATCCTACAGAAATTAATACCACTTTTACAGATCTTCAAGTGAAGAGAGGATAGATGCACGGTCATTTTGTAAAGACGAGCAGAAACTGGCCATACTGGGAAAATGTAGTTGAATGAGTTCGGCGAATCATCGTCAATCACGCACGGTTGGGAAGGCAAGTAGTACGTTGGTACTCTTTCGTGGCCTCTCCTATGCGAAACCGAACGTCGTTGATCATCGTGGGAACGATTCACCATTATCCTAGAAGTGGACGCCTTGGGTCGCAAGTCGAAAAGAACCACGCAGACGGCGTACAATGTTAGAACGCTCCCAGATTTCGGCTGTAACGCTGGATCAGCCTCTCTCCGAAACACAAGTGAAAGTGCCTACGTAGACTTCGATCTGTCTGTATAAATATACAGGATTAGGTGGCGTGCACGTAGATTTCCTTTTTGCTGGCGTACCTACTTCACCCTTTATTCTGTTAAATTGATCCAAAATACCTTAGAACTGTAATATTTGTCCATTGAAAAGACCAAAAATTCAATCAGCTTTGTAAAAAGAAATTGTTAGAGAAGTAGGAAGTTGGAAAGATGGGAGGATGGGGAAAAAGAAAGCAGGAGAAGGAATAAGAGTAGTAAAAAAAGGGTTAGACTAGGGGTTGGATTGCCGAGGCCCGGAGCTCCGATTGGTCTTTGTTTATCGTTACACAGTCCGGATCCGGAATCAATTGTGGACGATCGGGCGCAAGGCGTGACTCAGCCTCACTGCCGTGCCTCACTTGTACTACAGTGGGCAACTTGTACGATGCCTAGCGGAGTCCATCACTTGCTCTTCGTGATCCTTTGAATTGATCGACGGAAAGATCAAATTCTCCATCTTGTCTCTGTCTGTCCTTGAAAAGGATCGATTTGCAGAATTACATGCTGCAGATATTCATTAAAGGACCGCCATAGCCATCGTACAATTTGCCCACTGCGCAATAGAATGGTGGCGACCATCGTTCTGTTAGCTCTTTAGGCAACCGCTGCAAGTTTCAATTGAGCTGTGAATACTCCGTACAGGTGGCGGGGCGAACTTGCCACGTACTTGGCTGCGCCTGATTCGTACCAACAAGTATCTTTTCTTTTGATCTGGATCCTTGGACCTGTTGAAGCTATGCTAAACTCTTGAGTTCTTCTATATTACGACATTGTCCACAGAATTAGATTCAACACGAGACAACGATACCTACAGTGAGAAGATTGATCATTCATCATGAGCGTCCAGATCGAGCTAGACAGCACCGACAAATTAGGCGTCCTAAACCTCTATCGGCCAGCCCAGCCTGTCAGTGGCCGGGTCATCTACACACCCAGCCAGGCACAGCAGGAGGAACTTCAAAGTATCTCAATCCACTTCGAAGGCCGCGGTATTATCCAAATAGTTTCAGTGGATCGATGGGGGGACAATTCAAACAATCTACTCTTCCATCAGGAGAAACCACTCTTCCAGGGCCCTTTCACAGTAGCTCGGCAGAGTTTCGTATTACCATTCGAATTCACCTTCCCTACGCAAGCAGGCAGTCGACCGCTCCCGCCATCATTCAGCCAGGAGTTTGACGCTAGAATCGGACGCAACGAAGGCTTCACTGCCACGGTCAAATACGAGCTGCGAGCTTCAGTCGTCTACGGCTCAAAACTGCGTCCTTCCAAAGAGTCACGCGTACAAATAGCTCTCAGGCCCTTCACACATAGCCCATTGCCAAAGCCCAAGGTTCAGAAATGTAATCTTAACCCGCCACAAACGAATTCGTTGAGACAGAAATTCAACCCTTTCTCCAGTAAGAAATCATCTGTGGACTTTAAGATTTCAATATCGCTACCACAAGGCCTTGCTCCAAATACAACACTGCCGCTGTCCCTGTCATTTCAAAGCCAAACCAAGACTGAAGAATCAGAACTAGTTCTACAAGATATCGAGCTAGCCCTAGAATCGAGCACAAAGAGTATTCGAGGCACGCGTGCAGTGAGAACAGAAGGAACATTCTCACTTAGCAGCCTTAATGCGCAATTACTTTCTGGCCAAGAGATTTACGTTGCCTCAGACTTTGGACTCGATTCTTTCCGCACGAGATCGACTCTTACTCCAGATTTCAGCATCTCTACACCAGATCTCGAACATTCTCATACGATCAAAGCACAGGCTGCTGTGTTGAATAAAGAGACTGGCGCAGTGCTGAAGTTAGACGGAGCTTGTCCAGTGCAAATATACGCTGGCGAGAATCAGCATGCGTCTTCCAAAGGAATAAAACCGGAGAAGGCAGCTGAGGCAGTTTGGAAGGGATCGAAGGTCGAAGAGCAACAACCTCCCAGCTATAGCGAGCACAAGTGAGCAGTCGTAGCGTTCTGATGTGGAGACAACAAGTAAATCGGATGGAATTTTGGTATTGTCGAAGCAAGGCGATTATTCTGCTGTCATCTTTTTCGATCGAATATAAGACTTAGTCGATTGACGATAAATTTGTTATACAACAACTTCAGTTTGCCCTTCGCGATTGGTAGATGCTTGTCAGTTGTGCCATAGAAGAGAATATCACATGAATTGCACAAGAGATTTGAAGGGACGCAGGCATGCCAGGAACAGGAAATATCCCACGAGTCACCTCAGAAAAGAGCGATGTTCATTCACCATCCACGCGCTAAATATAGGTTAAAGCCCAGAGAAATCCGTTGCGCACTTCAAAATTTGCGTCAGGTAGTCCGGAGATGCGATTCAGCAATAATGGGCAGCATGGCGTAGACCCAGTATGTGCTCGTGGTTGGGTGAACCGTTGAGATATTTGACGGCGGTTCCCATAACTAGCCACATTAGAATAAAAGCAACGAGTGCGGCAGAATCCGAGCTGGTAGCAACGTAAACCTGAAGTGGATTTCCCGTCCCCTTTTCTACTCTGGAAAACTTCAGAATCTTAAGAGAAACCCGAATTCAGTCCCCAATATCTATAATCAAGTATTTCCAGAAATCATGCCAACATCATCTTCTCTCCTCGGGCAAATGCTTCTCTAACTTCCTTCGGTAAAGGGTCTTTATGATCAAAGTTGTATTCTGCCCTTTTTTTGGAACTCCACCTTGTGATGTTGAAGGCTTCTCCACCCAATTTGATCTCTTTCTTCTTATTCGAATTGTGGTAAATGATGGGGCTCGCGTAACTCTTCTCAAAGTCCTTGAACTGCATATTAACTCATATTAGTATTCAGAACATCAAAGTGAAAAGGATCCAAGATGAGGATAACATATCCATACATTTTTCTTCCACTTCCACTGGTCAACTCCAGGTTTGCCTTTGATGAAAGGAGTGTCTTCGTCAATTTCTTCTTCCAACTGCTCAACACGCTTCTCAATACCGGCCATGCCGGAGAGCGTGATCCCGTTGCGCTTTGCATACGAAACAATATGCTGGTCCCAGGAAACATCGCGTTCTTCGTCAACCATGATGTCTTCAGAGCCGTGAGCGAACTCGAGGAAAAGAGACATGACCAAGGCAATGTCCTTAAACTCGGAGTCCGGTTTGAGCTTGCCGGCTAGATCGAGTCGGTTTAACATGGTGAGCACAGCGCAGCCGATGAGAGCAAGTGTGTCGATCATTCGATTGGTGTCGTCTATCGCTGCGATGATGTCAGCTTTGTAGCGAGCGAACGTAAGGTGGTAGAGGTCTTACTGTACCATGGGGCCAGCTGTTGAGAGACCAGCCAATGACCAAGTGCTTCAATAATTACCCAGAGCTCGTTCAGGGATGAATCTTTCTTGGTGTACTCTTTGTTGAACGCGACGAGCTGCCATTTTCTTCAGTTTATTCTTTCGCGATGCAATGTCGACGGACACGGGGAGCCACATGCTGGCCAAGTCAGACTCACGATGTTTTCAATCAATTCTTGCAACCCGTAACCGGGAAAATCGTTGTAGACATGCATATCAAAGATATCAGGATTTCGAAAATCCGCCCCGGACGCCAAGTCAACGTGCATTGTTCGAGCCTTTCGCATGGTGATCCATATGCAATCCGGATTCTCTCGGAGAGGTTTCATGCACAAGCAACCATCTTCGCCGCACTTGGACTCCTTCATGTAGTGCTCGCGCAGTTCATCTCCATCTAGCCCGTCGTCGTCGCCGTCGTCATCATTCAACTTGAGATTATTCTCGTTCTCAAAGTCAAAAAACGGTCGGCAGAAGGTAATGTATTCAAATGGATCCTCCGTTGTTGATGTCTACAATTGGTCGGGTTAATATTGACACAAATTGAAGACGAAAATGCAATGGCCGAACTGACCTCTTTGCCGCTAGATTGGGCTTGCTCTTGATCGTTACCAGTCACGTTTTCCTTTCCTTTGCCCTGTCCTTTCTTGGTAGTCTTTGCCGACTTTGCTGTTGGCGCAGCTGCATTAGCGTCAGAATCAGCTAACGTGCGTTTCGCGCGAGGCATTTTGCTAGAGCTATGTAGGGTGCAGAAGAAGTGAGACGGTGGCCAATAGGGACGAGAAGGGGGTCCCAAATCAACGATGGATTGTTTACTTGTGCATCATTTGCAGGGGTCTGAACGCGTTGCGACGCGTCTCGGCCCCTATCCCTACCAGCAGAGCAAGTGTCGCTGCTTTTGACTTCGCAAGTTGCAGAATTGATCGTGCTCTAATCTTCTTGAATGCTAATTGCTTGTGCGGTTTGATACGTAGCTTCCCCCGTGATAGCAAAGTCAGCGGCCTACCCTCATTCGGGGTCTCGTCGCGGCTTTGTTATTTGTCCTATGCTTCTTTCGGAATCATTCAGTCTGGCAGACTGAGTATTCATGTACTGGCTTTTCATAGGGTCTTTTTTAGGACGCCAAGATGAGCCATGTCTGCGTACTTTCAGGTGGGAGCAGGTCTGGAGTCGTGGAGTTGCCTCCCTTCCATGCAGAAAACAACGAGCACATATCTGAGATTGGTCAAAGGTCTAAATCTCCATGGATGTCTTTTTTAATATTCAATATTTGACATTTATACCAAGGTATGCAGCCTGATGTGCATGGCAGGCAGAAGTGGCAGGGCAGGTTAGTGATAACAATACTTGAAGGCGGTGTACCTGGGCAGAATTTTCATGAACAATGAAGGTCCGAGGATTGCAACTCCCGCTTTCAACAGTGCCAGATCCGGACAATGCGATCGAGGCAGTACCTTAGCCAACATGGCTCCCATCAAGCATGAATGTAGGTCGTCACTTCTCGCAAGCTTTAATGGCTCCGCAACGACGTTCCAGAGCTAATCCACGGCTGATTCGACCAGCTCCAAAACGTAAAGCCGAAGACGCTCCCAATGGCACGGTCAGCAAGCGCTCAAAGACCTCTGAAAGTCCAGATGAGGATGGCGAGGATGAACAAAGTCCCACAAAGCCTCTGGCGAAAGCCGTCCCGTTCCCTGAGAAGGTGCCATTGCCCACCATCGCCAAAGCAGACGAGATGCAGTTACTGATCTACCCATAGCCAGCCGTAACTGAAGAGCGAAATGGCGAAATCGAATTTCGCGTTGTGAACAATGACAATCAGAGGGAGAGTCTGATCATCCTGACTGGGTTGAAGTGCATCTTTCAGAAGCAACTCCCAAAGATGCCGAAAGACTACATAGCTCGACTGGTTTACGATCGTACGCATTTGTCGATGGCTATTGTGAAGAAACCACTAGAAGTTGTTGGGTAAGTGGCCGGGTTCGTCGTCTTCATAAGCCTTGCCACTCATACATGGTAGCGGCATTACATATCGCCCCTTTAAAGGCAGGCAATTTGCAGAAATTGTGTTTTGTGCAATCTCCTCGGACCAGCAAGTCAAAGGCTACGGCGCCCACCTCATGTCGCACCTTAAAGACTATGTGAAGGCCACCTCGGACGTCATGCACTTCCTCACATATGCCGATAACTACGCTATTGGATACTTTAAGAAGCAAGGCTTCACAAAGGAGATTACACTCGAAAAGCCGAAATGGATGGGCTATATCAAAGATTACGAGGGCGGCACAATTATGCAATGTTCAATGGTACCAAGGATCCGATACCTCGAGTCCGGCCGCATGCTCCTCAAGCAAAAAGAAGCCGTCCACGCCAAAATCCGTGCTGTCAGCAAGTCCTACAACATCCACCAACCACCGACCCAATGGGCGAATATCTCCAAAGACAAACCCCTCCCCTTCATTGACCCGCTTTCCATCCCCGCAATCAAGGCCTCCGGCTGGTCCCCAGACATGGACGAGCTTGCCCGCCAACCGCGCCACGGCCCCAACTACAACCAACTCCTGCATCTCCTCAACGACATGCAAAACAACAATAACGCGTGGCCGTTTTTGCAACCGGTCAACCGTGACGAAGTGCACGACTACTACGACGTCATCAAGGAGCCGATGGATCTCGCGACTATGGAAGAGAAGCACGAGAAGGACCTTTACCCGACGCCGGACGACTTCGTCAAGGACGCGAAGTTGATCTTCGACAATTGTCGGCGGTACAACACCGAGACGACGCCGTATGCAAAGGCGGCGAATCGGTTAGAGAAGTTCATGTGGAGCAAGATCAAGGAGGTGCCGGAGTGGAGTCATCTAGAGCCCGAAAATTTCTGAGGTTCTGCATTTTGGGTCGGCGTTGGAAATGTTTCTGCGGCTTTTTTCAGCTGTTGTTCAAAGAATACTGGAAAGTGAACAGCGTTGGCGTATCGTGCAACTTGGTATACCCTGACGGAACGGCTGACATTTTCTTTGCCTTATACGAACGTCGATGATTGTCGAATTCATTGTGACATTGATATAGAACCATTCGCTGATGGGTTCGGGTTCGATAGAAAAGCCTCATTCTACCCTGATGTGGAGGTCAGATTGCTAAATTTGCTCTCCACCTGTGTAAGATCCGGTAACATGAACAGCGCGTGGTGGTTTACTGCCCGGAGAAGAGAAGGAATTCCATGGTCATCCCCGAAACCCTGGATCCGAACTTCTAGATATGTACGTGTGTGGACTCCATTAGCAACTACTTCATGATCCTACAGGTAGACACGATTTACTACGTTGTCTTTTCAAAACACAATAAGATCCCGATCCAACTATTCTGTCTATTCGTCAAATAAGCTATCGTAACCTCCCTCACTCGCGTAGTCACCCTGCTGTTTCTCAGTCCTCCCGTGAGACACCGACCTATCATCTTCTGCATGCAACTCCTCTTCTCGATGCAATGGCGAAGCACGGAGATGCATGCGCGCACGCGTACTCGTGCTTCGATCCTGCCAGTCATCCACTGGATCCTCCAAATCCTCAGCATAGCCGGTGCGAGAATTCTCCTCCACCGACCCCCCCAATGTGCGAGTATCGTCATCGTCGTCGTCGTCGTCTTCCTCTACATTCGTACCATGATCGTTTCCTCCACTATGGCCGTGCTGCGGACTGTTCTGATCGTACAGACGGACCTTCTGGCCCTGGAAGTAGACAACGCCCTGATCGAAGGTGGCATCGTCCGCGAAGGGGGGCCTTGCCCATTGGCTAGGGTGATGAGGTTCGGGACTTGGGGCAGCTGATCTCTTTTCCCGTGCATCCTTTTCTACCTCTTTCATATCCAGGAAAGTCTGCTCTTCTCTTGTCCCTGAAGAAGGCTTGTTTTCTGGAGTTTTAGAGCCTTTAGTTGCCGTTGCTGCGTGCTCAAGAGATGAGGCAGAGGCGGTATTCTCGCCAGCGCTATTTAGTAAGCTGAGGCCTGGAATTGGCGGTAGGCTCGGGACCGAGGCTTTTGTCGAAGGTGATTCCAAGAGCTGATGCTGTGGTCCGGCCAACTCTTCCTTGAGCGAAAAATTCTGCTCTCCATTACCATTGCGTTCGGCGGCATGATCGTCGCTGCTGTGGCTATCATGTATCCGTTTCTTTGTCTCGGTAGTCTGAACGGACTGCCTATTACTGGATTGCGCTTCGTCTATGGCATGTTCCTCGCGCAACTCTTTATTGACTTCAAATCCCTCGGCCTCGGCCTCATTTTCTGACTCAACATCTGCCTCATGCTTAATCCTTCTCTTTAGGGGGTCATCCAGAGTCATTTGCTCTCGAGAATCAACGACCTTTAAGACATTCTTGCTGTTTAGTAGTTTGTCATTTTTATCTCTTCTACCAGCATCACCTCCATTAATGGCCTTGTCTTTGACGTTTTCGCCAGATCGGAAATCCGTATCGTTCTGCGAAGTCGACAAATGAGCTATCTGTATGGCGGCGGCACGATCATTAGCCTCGTCACCATCTCCTTGCATACCATCTCTGTCGCCACTGTCATCATCATAACGATGATTTCGGTTCTCAGGATCTGGTGGAAGTGGAGGAGGCTCGTCGATCTCCAACTGATAGTCTTCTTCGCAATTTCGTTTCGGGTCTCTTATAAGTGGTACGGGACGTATTCCATCCGTGAATTCCGGTACTGGGATCAGAGGCATCAAGGAAAGGGGGTGGTTGAGAAAGTTGGAAAGCCATGTGTCTTCCGGAGCTACTCTCTTTGCGGAAGTCCAAATGCCTTCGCCCGGCCAATAAATCAGGTGAATCTGCTTCCTGGCGCCTTCTAATCTTGAAGGTCCTCGTACAATCAAATCCCAGCTATGATCGTCTGTTCTGAAATGAACAACAATCTGGACGTGATATACATCGGCAAGCAGCTGTACCATCTCTACAGTGCTGTTTGAGTTGGCCCAAAGTTGGTCCCGTAGGCTTGCGCCTCCGCTTGCCACCGCGTTTTGATTGAGCTCTCTGTACCAATCGTGTCGTACGCACCGGATGTAATTCCGACTTCCTTTGGTCAATGTAGCTGGCTCGAAGAGTGCCAAGTTAAAAATCTTTTGCACTTCTTTCTTTACGTGAATCCACCTGTTGTTTTCATGGGAGAATGCGACAGCAAATGCGGAAAAAAGCATATCGTGTCTTTCTGATCCATCTTGAGGATGTATTTGTTGATACATGCTTTCTGACTCGCCTGCCAAGCCGTAGAGATACTCCAGGTCAACAGAAGGTTCGCCACCTTGTTCGCGAATAGACGAGCTGAGAGAAGACATTGGGGGATCATCTGACGGAGGTGCCGTCCCAGGGATTGAGGCATCTGTATGAGCGGCTTTTGAGTTCAGTGCTGCGTCTGGAGCTGTCGAAAGCTGAAGAGTGCCAAAACCGAGCGGTCCGATGTCTTTGCCGGAGTACCGCATGAGAAAGACGCTATTCTCATGGTCCAGCAACCTCCCTCTAAGGCCACGTTGATCAGTGTCGGTTCTCAGACCAATTTGTTGACATGCTGCAACCAATTGGTCTCTGCTCTCCCCAAAGATGCTGGTAGTCAACATATTTACCATAGTGTGCGTCCGTGTGGCCGCACTGATATTGTATCCTAGAGCGACAGCTCGCTCACGCAGTGGTCGATCTGCTTCAACGATACGGGCCCAAACCTGAGGCCTGCTCTCGTAATCAAGCAATTTCAGGTCTAGATTGAGGGCTTTGAGGTCTTTTTGACTATCTGCATCCCACTCTTGGATGAGCTCGCGGGCGCGGTCCACGTCCGCGGGGACAGGAAGATCCAAGGCCGAAATTGACTCCGTCAGGCTTCCCATCTCCACAAGGTCGATAGCATGCCTAAGATCGCGCGGTTTTTCATATCCTCGTTCCTGACAGATGTGGCGGAAGATGACCAGCTCCTCTTCCAAACGCTGTTGAATCTCCTCCCGGCACGGATTCTCTGGTAAATTTTTATGGTCCTGCCCCTCAAGTCGTGTTGCTCTTCCAATATCTTGCTCCACTTGTATATCCCATTGGGATAAAGCATTCATGGCACTCCAACGACCTCGAAGGTTTGGAGCCTGTGGATCAAATTTCCGAAGTTCATCTGATATCGCTTTCGCACTAAACGGACTTGCAAAGTGCTCCTGAATTTTTCGCAGAACTTGACTAGCCGTCTGCGCTCGGAAAGATCGAGGGAATCGTAGACCGAGCTTCTCGCCGTGCTGAACGAGTGCCTGTGTGTTGCTGGTGTCCTGGTCGATTAAGAGGAAACCCTTCAGCACTTCTTGGTGACCTGGTATTTCGGCATTTTTCGAATTGGCGACGACTATAGGTTTTCCTGTTCCAGCGTTTGTTTTGCGGGCTTTAGGGGCACGGGTTTGTTGTCCAGCACCGGCTTTCCTTTTTTGACCTCGAGCCGGCATATTGATGTAGTAGAATGTGATGATAAGTATGATAGTGTAGTCGCACTGTGGAGCGCGCTGTAATTGATACTTCAATCTTCGAGCGTAACCCGTACTTTTATCCCACGACTGTTTCCATCGCCTGCAATCGCACTGGCTGCTTGCAGTAATAAAAACATTGCGACCCAAACTTATGAAAGAACAAAGACTTACCTAACCTTCAAGCATTGTCCACTGGTTGCAGCCATTGCTGCAAGTTTCATACAACCTGGCATTGCGGCCTCCTGTCGTCTGGAATAGAACGCATGCGACACCGTGATAGACTTTTCAGCGGCCTTCGTGGTAGTTAAAAGCATCTACCTTTCATCACACAATGGCTATGTATGACTGAGCATTGTACATCATTCCCATAGAGCATAACACACTGTTAAGCGCAAGTCAGAGGTTATCGGAGCAAAAGAGAAGTTACGTGGACAATGTCTGTGAAAGCACGATGCAATTATTGTTCTGTCACCACGAGGATTTTCTCTAGCCCAAAGAAGAAAATACCAAATCTTACTTGGGATGAAGGACGGTGAGTTTGTCTGTCGGCTGCGGAGAACGTAAGTGGGTATGTTTTCCGTTCGCGGTCTGTTACATAACATCACTAAGCATCTACATTCCCGACAGATCCTTCGGCGCGTTGGTCAGTAGTCAACTAAATCGCTGCCTGAATAATTGGCAAATGTCGTAGCATTCCCCAGTCGAGGTGCTGCGGTGTATCGCAAATGCACGAGTTGAAAGGAAAGATATTAAGATTCATACGGAGTACAGAGTACTCTATTTCGAGGATTCTACTAACGCAATTCATCGCCCCTCGTTATGGCGAAACTCCCTTTCGCAACGCTCAACTGTCCCCGCTTCGGAACAATTGCTTCCATCCAGCGCATTTCCATCATCATTCACTCTCATTCAAAGTCGTCTTGGCATTGAAACGAACTTGTTATTTCATTGTTCGGAATGGAGTCAACCGAAGTTTTCTCCAGTATCTGCAAATACATAGCCCCTTATAAGGCTCTGGGTATCCGACGAAAAAAAGAAGATTCTAAAGACTTCCGACGCTCGCCACTATCGCTTCTCACCATCCCATGCTCCCATCCATTAATGCTTGGTCTCCGATGCCATCAATGTTCTTATACATCAAGGAGAGTCTTGAATCGTATGCGACATATTGTTTCCTGAAAGCAGGCCACTTCCTTCATAATTTTGAGGGCCAAAGATCTCGTTGCTTGTAACACCCAGATATCCTCATTATCCATTCTTTCTCCGTTCTCATTACCGCCCGTAATGTCGATCCGCCCTTTCACGAAATGCTCGTGCAGATCGCCCCAAACTGTCGCGCTGTCAAAGGCTGAGGGAAAACGCTGGCATTCACGAGCTTGTACATGTCCCACTCGGCTGCGTTTTCGGTCTTGAAATTCCAGAAAATCCAACCGCGCGTCGTCGCTTCGAAGACTTCCATCTGCGCCTCGATATATCCTCGAGTATCGTCCTTGTAGGTCTGATTCCAGGTCGAGATATCATTGATCGTTCCGCAGCTACCAACCGCTGGGCTGCCTTCGTACTTCCCCTCGAACCGAGATTCCGTCCCGTATCCGTTGAGCCACGTTGCGCAGTCCGTCATTGCACCCGTCCATTCACCGACAACGGTCCATTTATCGGCCCCACCATAGTTGGAGGCGTCATTGCAGACGTGTTGGCGATGCTCCCATGGTTGAAGAGCGACCTGCCAGTCATTGAAGACCTGGTATTCGTGATGGTCAATGAGCACATGCTGTGCGCCGCCATTTTTCGGAGTCAGGAAGCCGTTCCAGGTATTGGCATTGCGGAACGCATCTTGTAGGACGACGGTAGTGTCGCTGACATCGCGGACAGTGTCAAAACCGGACTGATAGAAGCTGTACAGTTCGTTCAAGTTCAGATCCGACGACAACGGCTCGTTGAGAAGTTCAATACCGACAACGACGTCCTGCATATCGGTAGTCGCATACTTGGTTGAGAGAGTCTTTAATACATCAAGGGTCTGGTTCACGGAGTCACCTCCTTGCCAGCCGGGCTTTCCAGGAGTGTCGATTCTTTGGCCAGAATTGTCAAAGCCGTTCTGGGATAGGGGCGCGCCATGAAGATCGACGATAACCTTGAGTGGTTTCGGCTTTGCGTTGCGGGCCCAAGTGATGGCTTTGTCAAGATATGGCGCGGCGCCACTGGCAAAAGGTTCACCGTATGAGGCATAGGCCCAATAGCCTATAGGAATACGGACGAGGTTAAAGCCGTAGCTGGATATTCTGTTGAAATCGTCTTGAGTGACCCAGCTATCCCAGTGAGGCTTTAGCACTTTGTCGTGCGCGGTCTTATTGCCAAGTTTCTGCGACAAAGTGTACTCGTCGACAATACCTTGGCTTGGGTGGAATTGCTGGAATATGGAGGGGGTGATCCATCTGAAATTCAAGTAAGATATGACGTCTTGGAGATGTTGCGCTTCGTACTCACGGTTCCAGGACTAACCAGCCACCAATGTTGACGCCACGGGTAATTTCAGTGCCAAAGTCCAGGCCATTGGCCCAGTTGCTTCTGTGACTCAAGTCAGTGTCGATCATGGAGGAGGAGAGCAAGTCATATACACTGGCGCAGGCGCAGGTGCAGCAATCGCAGAGCCAGCAGCCAGCAAGGCTGCTAGAGTAGTCCTGGGTACCATTTGCGCGGAGCAAATCGATAAATGTATTTTATTTCTGCTCTTGAGTCCAAGTAATTGACAAGCAATCGTCAACAGCAATAAGTAAAAATAATAGCGAGGTGAAGGGGTATTAAAGTGAATGTGGAACCAGAGAGTGAATGACACAGAAATGTGATGTTTGGGTGCCGGCACTTGGAATGATCTGTGGAGCAAGCGCTATGCAAGAGGCGCTGTGTTGTCGGGAATGGCTGGACAGCTGGGTTGCAAACACCGTGCCTTGTTTCTAGCTTCCGGACACCCTGGTACGGATATATAGTCGACAATTCTGCCAATTCCCTGGATGCGGTAGTTGAATCGACGACTATGCTCGCTAGAATGTTCCTAAATCGTGAGCATACTAATAAATTCTATTCGCCTCACCTGCACCAGCACCGTAGTCTCCGAATAGCTCGTTGGCGCCAGAGTGGTGACATTGAGGCCAAACGATACTCGGAGACTCCGTACCGGCTCTTTGTACCAAGAAAATCTGGCACTGGAGGCGGCGGAACTTGGTGTGGAGCGCGGTGTGTGGGCCCAGCACAGCACACGCTGTTTGCTGGGGGTAGTTCATGGTTCCTTGTCCAATTGTTTCGCGTCGATGTTTCTTCATGCATGTGCCTGAGGACAGCATCCAATCCAAGAAGTTCACCCGGCCTTATCCTGGCTTGCCGTGAAGGTCACCCATCGGAGCGTCAGGATGCCCTTGCAGAGAATCAACGCTCAACGTCACCGACGATATAACGAGCATTGCCCTCCGCGGTTTGCTTCGGGTGCTATGCAGTCAGCTTTGGGTCTGAATTGCCGCCATTGCTTCTAAGAAATCGATGAGGATGCTATCACGCAAGAAATCCACGCTTTCTCCACACCGGACAGTGGACAAACAGCGACCGAATCGTTCCGAACTCCTGTTTGCGAAAGGCGTTGATTCGGGGCAACAGGTGTGGCAATGAGCAAACGAGTTAGGGTGCGCTGCAGGGGACGATGAAACGCAACCGATTGGCTTGCGGGTGGCTAGGTGGCTGAGGGCATCTCCCCCTGCACGTCCCTCCCTTTCTTAACGCCCATTTTTGTAATGACGATTGAAGGCAAAGGGGCGTGAGTGGAGAAAGATCACCTATTGTCCGAGCGTCTAACCTTGCTTAAGATTGTTGCTAAGAGAGATGAATTGTACTCCGTAATTTCAGATGCTTGCAGTTCTCCTGAACGCTTTCGAATTACGCACCCGGTCTGCTGTATGAAACAATTTCATGCAGCTGATCATCATTAGGTGATTAGTTCAACGGGATGGCTGTGCTGCCGAAATCCCATCTTTATTTTTGGCAAGCACCACCACTATGACCCACATCGATCGGTCCTTACCTAATGGCACGTTTCAGGCGCATTACCTAAGGGTTCAGATCCTATTATTCTGGACAGCTCCGTAACTCAATCATGATCGTCCCTTCGGACCGTCCGTAATGATGCCTTTGTCCATCGAAGCTTTATTAGAGCGAACCTAAAATCCTAAGTCACCCGGAGTATACTGCTACTAATAGTAGCAAGGTCGTTTGGACTTATCCGACACGATAGGATGGCCAACGAAAGATTCTCTAAAGGTGTCTATTTATCGTTCTCCATCTAGATAGCTATTCAGAAGTATCATGACCGTCGTGCACATAAGACAATATCAGTGAAGCAATGGTATTTCCGAATCCAAAAACTAGCTCCTTGCACCATGCTGTTGTACCAGTTTCGTCGTTCCCGATGACTCCTACATGACCTCTGCAATGCTTTGCCTCTCAATAATACTATTGACTCGCTCGTCCCTGCTCACCCTCCAGTAGTAATCGGCGAAATCCGCGCACTGCATCTCTCTCAAGAACTCCTCATCGTGGGTAATCACAATGAGTTGGAAGTTGCTCTGTTGTCGCCTGATTCGAATAATCTCCGCAAGGCTCTGAGCCAAAGCTTTAATATTGCTGCGATCCAGGTTCGTAGTGGGCTCATCGAGCGCGATCAGTCCGCAGTTGACGCCGAAGCATTCTGCAAGCGCCAAGCGGATGATGATAGATGCGAGCACTTTCTGCCCAGCGGAGCAACGGCCGCGCATGTCCATCTCTGCATCCTGCTTGACCATGCAGACACGATAATTGTAGCTCTTGTTGCCTCTCGCAGTTTCATTATCACTACGAATCAAGACAGTGTCAACATCGGTGCCTTGGTACGTCCTACGCCACAGCTCTTCGATGATTCGATTGATTTCTTCCATCTTCAGGCTGTGATACTTCATGATGGCCTTGTCAAGCGCAGAAGCATATCGGCCAAGATCCTCCACGGCGGCCTTGGTGGTCTCGACTTTGATGTGCGCTTCCCTGTATTTGTAGCCAGCATCTTTGTAGTCTGTTTCCCAATCCTTTAGGAGCTGTTGGAGTTGGTCGTCCTTTGATTTGAGCTGTCCAATGATCGACGCTTGCTCTGCCGCAAGACGGTTGCGCTCCATCTGCCACTCACTGCCTTCCCGCTCGAACCGCTTCTTGTCTGCTGCCGCATTAGTGCCTTCGAGATCTTCGATTTGCGCGCATAAGCTTTCGAGGGCCTGCTTGTCCTGACGGAAAACAAGGTTGTCATTGATCTCACGCTTCGTATCATCTGTATTGCGTAGTTGATCATCAATATTCTTTACCTGCACCGTGATCTCGCGTTGCTCTTGATCAAGACGGGAGAGCTCTTTGGTGATGCTCTCCATTTCGCGATTAGCACGAGACAGCTGTTCTTGCCCACCTCGGCCGATGTACTGCTCGATCTCTGAGTTTGCCGTACGTAGTTGGTTGACACTATCGGAGAGGCGCGAAGCTTCTTGACGTAGAACGCGCTCCCGCTCATCGCCGCGATGGCTAATATCATCATATTTGGCCTGTGCCTGTTCGATCTGGGGAGCGAGCTCTTGGAGTTGTTTGTCAGCGCGACCTCGAGACTCTCGTTGCTCGCTATTGAACGTCCTCAGATCATCAATCTGTCCATCGAGACTACTCTTCTCCTTGAGTTGATATACAGAATCGCTGATTTTCGCCCGGATATCCCTTGCTTCGATCTCAAGGCTGGTGATTTGAGAGCGACCACGCTCTTTATCAGATGTCAGTCTCCCAAGCGTGGATCTCGCAGTCCGCGCTTGTTCGTTGACTTGTGCAATCTCATCTTTGATTTGCTCGAGGCCCCTCGATAGGCCTGATTCGTTCTGCTTTGCTGCGAGCTCTTTGATTTGCGATTCGAAATGAGCAATGTCTGCGCTGTATTTGGCAATGTTCTGGACCGTGCGGGATAGAGATTCGACGTCGCGCTTCGACTCCTGCCGGTCGCTCACGCTCTGGTCCTGCTCTTCAATCTTGCGAACCAGGCCATTACGGCGTAAGTCTAATTGTTGCACCTCGGATTCCAGGTTTGGGACATCTGTCTCGGATAGTCGCTTCCAGATCTGGTAGCTCGAATACACGTCTCGGGCAATCTTCAAGTCGTGTTCCGTTCCCTCAAGATCCTGTTTTATACTGCCTAAGGCTGCCTCGGACATCCTCGCTCGGACGTTTTGTCGAAATTTGTCGACATCGGACGTTTTGGAGGCGCCAGTGAACTTCCGCGAGCATAGGCGGCATTCATTGTGCTGCTCTTGATAGTTCAGGACCTTTTCGTAGTAATCCTTCATGTATGTGTAGCCATCGACATCTCTCCTTAAGATATCTCGCTCTTTCTGGACCTGGTCCACATATTCGAGATAACACGATGGGTCTTCTCCAATAGCATCTTGAATGGTCTTTTCGCTCGATTTCTTCTCCTCACTCTTTCGCTTTAGGTCATTGCGGGCGGTCGTCAGTCTAAAATCGACCTGTTCCAGCTCTTTGGATGTTCCATCCCGCTGAGCCTCGGCATCTTTGGAGTCAACAGACTTTTGCTGCACGACTCTCTGGAATTCCTGCTCAAGGCGACCTGGTTGCCAATCTTGCCCAACGACATCCGTGATGCGATCACCATGGGCGCTGACCATGGTGTCTAAGCTCTTCTGCCGGTCCTTGAGTTCCTTACGGAGATAATCGAGTCGAGCAGACTCTCCAGCCTGCTTTGTGCCCTGGATGAGCTCCGCATCTAGCCTATCCTTTGTATCATCGAGGGACCGAAGCTTCGCATCTGTCGTCCCAATTTGTTCATCCCATGATGCCTTGGAAAAATCCTCCTTGGCTTTCTTTAAACGTTGCTCTACTTCCTCGATGCTTGATTCTAGTATGGCCTTGCCACCCTCATCAATTTCAATCTTATCCAGGTCTGCCTGCAAGCTTGAGATCTTGCGGTCATTGGTAGCAATCTGAGCCTTTGCGTTTTCTTTACTCTGATTCAGCGCGGACCTCTGCTCGTTGTGCCGACTGAGTGTAGCTTGGGCATTTTGAAGCTCCTCCTGTGTCTCCCGTCGAGCGCGTTCAAGGGCGGCGTTTTGCTCGCGGGCCATTTTGCCGATGCGGTCCATGAATTCCCGAATGCGATTTTCGGTAATATCGAGATCGAACCCGCGAATATTGTGACGATGAGCGGTTTCTTTAATCAGACCCTCTCGGTGTTCCATGTGGCGTTCAAACTGCTCTTTCTGAGCCTCATATGTTCCGATCTCCTTCTGCTTTCCGCCCTGTTGCTTGCGTGTGGTTTCGGTTGCTTGTATCAGCTCATTGTAGTGTTTTGTCTGGGTCTGTCGATTTTCTCGTAGCGTCTGCACTCGCTCCTCGTATTGCTCAAGCATGCCCTGAAGTTCTTCGTCGGTCTGGTCTAGCTGCTTTAAGCTGCGCTGCAAGCGGCTGACATTTTCGCGTTTGGCACGCTCTTCAATGCGCTTGCCTTCTAGTTCTGCAACAGTCTTCTCAAATTGGGCAGCATGCTTCCAGGCTTCTTCAGATTTGGCGGTGGCATTTTTAATACGGTCGCCCATCTCGTGTGCTTGAGCTCGAAGCACTCCCATTTCTTCGTCTAGTTCGTTCGACCGCTTTTCTGCACGATCTCCTTTGATCTTGTCGTCTTTGGCGTGTTGTTCAATGATCTTATACTTTGCAAGCTCTTCTGTTTGTGTCTTTTTGAGGACTTTGATATTGTCGATCGCCTTGGTGTACTTCAACGCTTCAAAAATTTCATCGAAACGCTTCTTCAGATGACCTGGCTCGCTCATGGGCCACAAGCTCTCATCTTGATGGCAGAAAATGACCGATTCCAAGATAGCTTTGGAAGCGCCAAGATATTGTGGCATGATTAGGTCAAGTTCCCCAGCACGTGAAGATAGGACCGTCCGTTCGCCATTTCTTACAGAAAGCAAAGAGCACTCAAGCCTATGTTGAGTTCGTGTAGTCTTCTTGACACTGAGTTGTAGATTACGCGTTGTTACCATACGAGCCCCGTTGGTTCCCGTAAAAGATAGCTTTACCTGGGCAAGCACTTCTTTCTCATGACAGAGATTCGGATCGTGGATGAAAGCACCGCCAGTCTTGCTGTTGGGTGGCAACTCTCCCGTGGCGGCGTATTTGAGACATTCAATGATGGTAGTCTTACCAGAGCCATTGTAGCCAACAATGAGAGTCAGTGGAGTATAGAACTGGATCGTCTCGCTTCTCTGATTGTCAAAGGAGCGGACCCCCAGGATCGAGAGCTTGTCGATCTTTGCTACGTTGTATTAGTTTAACTCCTTGCCTTTTAATGTGGACTATATGTAGAGGCTTACACCTGTTGAGTGTCAGTTATGAAAGCCTGTTGTTGCACGATGTGACTACTTACATCTTGATAGTTACCAAGTACAAAGGTAGAGGAAGTGCTGGAAAGGATGAGGAAGGTGGAGGAAGTTGGACAGAGGTTGCAGAAAGCAAGCCTCAAGGTTGGCTTTTATGTAGGCATTCATGAAGATGACGCGCGCCAGCGAGTGATAGATCGCAGTTAGCTGGTGAAAGGTGCCTACTGGTGAGGGATCGTGGCAAGCAGATGCGCGGTGACCTGGTCCGGCCTGACGGAAAAAGCACCCTGCGACGCGAATTCACGTGACATAGTTTAAGGGTCTCACCAATCTTGAGCCGTCAATGTCGGAAAGCCAACATCGAAAAAACGAACACCGCCAACCGCTATCAATGCCGGCCTCACTCTTAACCCTCTCAAGGCCGAGTCATTGCCGTCGTTTGCTCCTTAACGTGTGTTTCGGTTGAACTACGCATGTGGTGTCACGCCACGACCGGGGTTCGATGTCATTATATCAAAATGGAGGGACATTGCCGTCCGAGGTCAGTAGCAAATGCCAAACCCGATTTTGGGTGGAAGAAATCGGCGGGACTGAAATCTTTTACAGATTGACACGATGGATTCCATGTCGGGCATGTTGGACCAAGATCCAAACATGCTTGATGGACTGAACATGGGTGAGATGCTCCCTATGGATCTTGACCTCTCTCTGCCCCCGGCCCCCGATTCGACGTCTTTCACGCCTGCGGCCACATCACAACAACCGCAACCTACGATAGAACCGAATGAAGGCGCATATGCACTACAACAGCAGGATCATGGATCTATGGCTGTGGCAGGTGCAGGTGCAGGTCCATTGCCCACGGGATTCGGCGTCCAGCCCACTCAAACCAGCGGCAGTACATTAACGGAATTCACAAAGCGGCGGAATTGGTCCCAACGAGTACTCGAGGAGCTCAAAGACTTCTTGCACATACTGACACCGGATGGCCGCATTCTTTACGTCTCCCCTTCGTGCAAATTCCTAACTGGCCATGACCCCTCACAAATCCAAGGGAAGTTTATTGGGGAATTCATACATCCCGATGATAGTGGTATTTTCGTTCGCGAGTTCAACGAGTCAATCGCTTCTGGCAATCCTCTTCGCTTCTTCTATCGCTTTCGCAAAGCAGACGATACGTACACCATTTTCGAATCCCATGGCCACCCACACCTCGCCTCTGAAGCCCTCCAATTTGGCCCTAGCCCTAATAGCGCAGGGTTCTGCCGTGGCTTTTTCCTTATGGCGCGACCATATCCAACCAAGAACGCGGCCCTCTTGGATTCCTTCCTCGAACACAAGATCGAAAACGAGCGTCTCACAAAGCGGATCGCAGAGCTCAAGCGTGAGGAAGCAGAAGAGACAGAAGCTCAAGAACGGCAGTGGAAGCAACGGACCGAAGGCCCCCAGTCCTCCATGACACCTTCAGAAAACAACACCGACGGCGCTCTTCGCTTGGGCAACGCAGAAAACGGACAGAATACCAGTGGGATCGGCGATGGAACAAATCAGCACTCCACCACGCCATCTGCGAGCGCCTACGGTGGTATGCCGCCGCCCGCGAAGCCAGGCACGGCTTCCAATGCGCTGACGCGACAGAACCTGGACGAAGCGCTGGCAGCCAGCAAACCGGACAGCATCAACGACAAGATGGCACGGTACGAAGGCGCGACGCACATCGAGACGATCGAAATGCTCACAGGATTGCGCTACCGAGATGGAGAGCGCTCGCAGGGTATTTCAACGGGTGACACGTCCCCTGCGCTGATCAAGGGCGATGCTGGAATTGTTATCTTAGCAGATAAGGATAAAGGTGCAGGCTCGGGAATGGGTGAGAAGAAAAAGAAAGTCAAGGTCACTGATGAATATGTCTGTACCGATTGCGGTACGCTTGACAGTCCGGAATGGAGGAAGGGCCCAGCAGGACCAAAGACATTATGCAACGCTTGTGGATGTAAGTTCACTACCAATGTTTCCTTTTGGTAGACCCATGTAGCACTGTCTCATGCCTCTGTCGAGGATGACGTCTTTTTTCTTCTAAAACATCTATGCTAACCAATGTCTCCAGTGCGGTGGGCGAAAAAGGAAAAGAAGCGCCAAAGTGTGGGTCCTGGCCCTCCAGGAGGAACTCCAGGACATCCGGGAATGCCTGCATCTCTCCCAATGGGACAGAGCACAGGAAGCAGCTGACAAGACCACGAAATTTGATGAATTGATTTACTTTTTGTGACGTTGGCGAAGGCGCATGAGTGTATTTGTACGCAAGCAAGTGATCTCGCGGGCTTCGAATATGTGGACATGTAAGATTTCACGTGGTGTGACGGTGTGACGGTTTGACGGTGTTCTGTTTACTTTTAGGGCGGGCTTTTATAAGTACCCTGAAGGACGCATTATGAAGGAGCAACTTACGACGTATTCCAGAAGAATGTTCTGTCTGTTTGTGTATGAATCTTTGTAACGAGGCTCAAAACCCGTAGAGATTTAGAATCTGCGTATTATGAAAGTTCTCAGAGAAGCTTTTGCAGAATTGCAACCGCAAAACTTTAAATGGTGGAATTTCCGCTCAGCGCTGCGTATGTTCGAGTCTCCCCTGCTTTTTGTTTTTCAGACGTCGAGTACTCGTAGTGTCGTGCGCAGCAAGAATGGAGACAAATTCCCTTTGGTTCGACTGGAGAGCGTCGAGGTTCAAGAAGTAATATTGGATGTTTCTGCTATGCTGGGTATCTAATTGATGTTGCCGTCTCTAATAGTCAAGCCGAACTTTCCTGCCCGAAACTAATTTGTCTTGGGATCGAAAATTAACCTCAACGCCTTGTTTGGCCGCCCAATCAACAGCATCCGAGCTCAAATCCATGCATTGATTGACGGCAAGATACTCCAAAGATTTTGATAGTCCTTGTACAAGCGTCTTGATCCCAACGCCCGTGATTTTGGTACGTGATACATCAAGTCGGCGGAGACAAGGAAAGCGTTCTTCAAATGCGTTAGTCTTCCGATGTATAAATACAGAAGCTGGGCTACTCAATCTTACCGACAACAAATTCCGCAATATCATCGTTAAAGCCTGAATGCAATAAGCTCAGCTCTCGCAGTTGGCGGCCCAGTCTCGGATTGTCCAATAAGAACGATACTTCTTGTGAATTCAGTCCCGAGTTGTTGATAACCAATTTCTCAAGACTCTTCTCGTCACTGGATCCAGCAATGGCTTTGAGGAGCTGTACAGCCCTGTCGCTAGCGTTCCATTCTAACTCAACCAAGAATGGAAGTGAAGATAAGCTTCCGAGAGGATTTAAAAAGGAAACACGGTTTCCACCATTTATGCGTAGCCTTTTGACAGAAGGAGGAATGTCGTTGTACCCATACCTCCAGGGAGAATCAAGGAGGTCCAGCGACTCGAGTTTCTTTAACATTTTGAACGACGCCCCTCTAAAAGCCACGTTGGCTTCCCATTTGTTAACAGTCAGCTCTTCGAGATTTGCAACCCGCATAAACAGGGTATTCAGGTTTAACGCGCTAACGGTCCCGCCAAAGGATTGCTGGCTAGTGCCAGCCAATTTCAATTGCCTCAAGTTGGGTAGATCAACTTTCCAGTCTGCATTCCATCCTTGAGATACCACCTTTTCGAATTCGGCTCTTGAAAGCGACGTACAAGTATTGAGAATCGCACTGACAGTATCAAGAGTAATCTCGGCACCTTTGCCAATGACAAGGCTTTTGATATTCAGTGAGTTCAGTGACATTAGAGAAGCGGAGGAGCCGCCCATGCTCAAACTGCTGAGGATCTCTAACGTATCTAAATGACGGCAATTCCTCGTGATGAGCTCCATGGCCTTCTCATCACGGTCGCCCAACTGATGTAGAGTGGCGCGGTCCAGCTTTCCGTTTGACCGTTGGATGGCACGGGAGACAAAGCTGATACGGACAAATCGCTTTGCCCTTGAGAGATCCAGATGGTTCCACAGCCAGGGTTTGGATATCAGCATCTGGTGCCAAGCTTTGGATACCCTGAGGCAGCGGACGATCTGCTCAAAGCGAAGGTGTCGGAGGACCATCTCGGCTACTTCGGTAGGAAAGACTGTGAATGGATCCTGAGACTTTGGAGGAGATAATTGGCGTGAGAGCTTGTCGTGAACAGCTGATAAGACCTTGTATTCATCGAGGTTGCTGACTGATATCTTGCCTAAACCATAACCGTAAATGTCAAGAGCCTGTTCCAGTTTGTTCATCTTCTGGAGGAGCCTGCCGGCGCGAAGATAACCCTGAGAAATGGTAAGTTCAGGTTTTCGAAGTAATATATTTTTTTTTGGAGAATGGAACACGCTCAACTACCTACCGTTACATCCTTTTTATGACGGCGAATGATAGTTTGTGCATCACGTAGGGCACTCTGTAACTCCCCAAGCTTCTCGTAAGTCGCAGCTCGGTTATCCAACAGACTCGCTTTCGGGATAATGCATTTTGAGATAGCCTGTATTTGATTGATGAGAGAAGCAGTGAAAGGTTCAAAAATCCAATATTGACCTTTGTGAACGCGTCAAGAGCCTCAGTATATTTTGCGTTCCGATAGAGTGTCTTGCCACGCTGTTGAAGTGAATTTATCTCGTCTTGATTTGCCATGACATGACAAGCTGATGGACTGCTGAACTGCTTTAAAAATTAATAAAAATGGTGCGTTGCAGAGACGTTAAGCGCGTAGATCTGTTGTGGCCTGAAATTCGGAGCGCGCGTTCCGTAGTCTAAAGTAAAAAGTATTGGGCCGCCCTTGTACTGTGGTACGGAGGACCTTCAGCCGCACGGACGCGTTTACGTTTGGGTGGACCAGGAAAGTAACTCGTTTCCGCCACACACGCTTGTACCATGACCAGCATCGACGAGCTTTTCAAGGGCTCCGGCGGCCTCAGTGGATCTAAACGCAAGTTCGACAGCTTCGGTGATCCTCAACAGCTCTACAAGTCCTCGAAACTCAAGCCCAATGGTGATGCCAACGGAGACCGTCACGCAAAGGTTGAGGAGGAAGAGGGAGATGACGAGGAATACGGTGTAGCTCGACCACCAGACGATGACGAGCTAGAGTCGGAGCCAGGAGATGAGGAAGAGGGGAGATTCTTCGGGGGAGGAGTGAATAAAGAATCTAAGCAAGCTTTGGACTTCCTGGATGAACATGATAAGGAGTCATATCAACCGGAAAAAATCGACAAGGCATGGGTGCGACGGTTAGGTCTGAACTTCGAGAAGAAGATATCCAAAAATGCAGAGCTCCGGTCAAAATTTGAAAATGACCCCCAGAAATTTATGGGTTCAGAAGCAGACCTCGACGCCGACGTCAAGGCTCTATCAATACTTTCCGAGCATCCAGAGCTCTACGAGGAATTTGCAAGAATAGGCTGCGTCAACTCCTTGGTATCTCTACTCGCTCACGAAAATACGGACATCGCCATCGATGCCATTGAAATAATCTCCGAGCTCACGGACGAAGATGTCCAAGCCGAGCAGTCGCAATGGGACGCGCTGGTGAACGCCATGCTTGACGCCGACCTCCTCAGTTTGCTCATGTCCAATTTCTCCCGCTTCGACGAGGCCAATGAAGCCGATCGAAGCGGCGTATACCACTCTCTCAGCGTCCTGGAAAACTTCACTTCTCAAAGCACCATCGCATCCCGCATAGGCACCGAGACGTCTATCCTACAGCTACTCCTCTCCCGCCTCTCTGAGAAGAAAGCTCCAACCATAACACAAAACATCCAATACACCGCCGAAGTCCTCGCCATCCTCCTCCAAACCTCCCCCAGCAACCGCACCACCTTCCTCACCCCCACCAAATCCAGCCCCAATAACATCGACACCCTCCTCCAACTCCTCGCCCCCTACCGCCGCCGCGACCCGCCCAAGGACGCCGACGACGAAGCAGGCTACGTCGAAAACCTCTTCGACGCCCTGACCTGCCTGCTCGACGAGCCCGCCGCCAAACCGGCCTTCCTCGACGCCGAAGGCATCGAGCTCATCCTCATCATGCTGCGGGACTCCAAATTCGCGAAACCCCGCGCCCTGCGCCTGCTAGACCATGCGCTGTCGGGCCCTGCTGCGGCTGCGACGCCGGTGTGCGAGCGGTTGGTTGAGGCGGCGGGGCTGAAGACGGTGTTTGGCTTGTTTATGAATAAGAAGAAGACGGCGGCGGCGACGGATGCGAGTGCGATGGAGCATCTGCTGGGCGTGTTTGCGAGTTTGTTGCGGTGCTTGCCGGGGGACAGTGCGGCGCGGATACGGGTCCTGGCGAAGTTTGTGGAGAGAGACTGGGAGAAGGTGGGGAGGTTGGTCGGGTTGAGGAGGGAGTTTGCGGGGAAGGTGGAGCGGGTGGAGAGGCGGATTGAGGAGGAAGGCAGGGGCTTGAGTGCGGGGGAGAGGGAAGAGAGGGCTGATGAGTGGTTGAGTCGACGGTTGGATGCAGGCTTGTATTGTTTGCAGACGGTGGACGTGGTGCTGGCGTGGTTGGCGGCCGAGGACGATGGTGCGAGGAGGCGTATTGTCACGCTAATGGCGGAAAGAGACGAAGGCTTGGAAGACGTCAAGAAGACATTGAGGGAGCAGGTTGATGGGATTGAAGAAGAGGATGAGGAGGCTCAGAGTGTCAAGGAAATGCTTAGCACTCTCATGACTTTCTTATGATAGATCAATCTGTACAGCAAAAAGTATTAATTTGGACCAGCACCGGAGTTCCGCGGGTACTGTGCCTTTGGTAGCTATGCATCATAATTCGAAGCTGGAAGAAACCCTCCCACTTCCAATCCTGCTTCCTTCGTTATCGTCTCTGCCTCCAAACATTGTCATGTACACCTTCACTGGACCGGTATCCATCTTTACTAAAATTCATCGCCACCTGTCCCGGTAATTATCCTTCCTTGGACTGCGGCTTCTACGCCGATGACTGCGGCGGTCGTCATACCCTCGATCTCGACTCCTATCTCGAAGTCTTGGCTTGTCGTAATGATCGTTATCATAATCATGCCTTCTGCCATTATCTCGCCTTCTATCAGAATCGTATCGCCTGCCATCATCGTCATGCCTCCGATCTTTTTCTTGTCGTGATCCTCTGTGTGCCTTGTCAAAGACCATGCCATAACCATCTCCTCGATCGCGATCTCTACCAGATTCTGCTCGATACTGCTTTTTCTTCTCCAAGTCAGCGACCCCGCCGAAACCACCCTGTTTTGCGCGCTTGGAATTGGTTGAGTCCCGCCAGACATTGGCGATTCTCGAGACACTTTGTGAGAAATCGACGTGGATCCGGTGATCGTCGATGAGGACGTTGTCCATCTTCGTGTAGGCTCGCTCACAGTCTTCTTGGTTGTCGAATTCGATGAAGGCGTATTGGAGACTATCGCCGGTCTTCTTATCTCGTATTACCTCACAAGATAAGATCTTGCCGAATCGGGAAAATAGAAGCTCCAGGTCCTCATCTCGGGTCACTGGATTCAACTTGCACACGAAGAGGACGTTCTCGGGTGGTTTCACTTCAGCAAACGGTAGGTCTCCCACCATCTCGAGCGTCAGCGCCTGTGCTCGCGCCTCACGCTCCCGCCGAAGTCTTTCTAAGCTCTCCTGATCCGCATTCTCATCCAAATCTTCGTCATGGGCAATGCGCTGTGTTGCGAGCTGTGCGGGAGTAGGAACAGGACTCTTCGGTGGCTCTTTCAGCCCTGGAGGATCTTCGTAGGGGTCATCGATGACCTGGGTGTGTAATATACGAATGTCTTTTAATGGCCTGCCAGTATCCATATCAAGGAAAGCAGTGTTGATCTTCTCCAAGACGTCGAATCCCTCGGCAACCAGTCCAAAGATTGCTGCCTTGCCATCTAGTCGGTCGACGTCGTCGCCGAGGGTAATGAGAAACTGGCTGCCAGCTAGCCGATCGTCAGGATCATTTGATGCCGCTGTTGTTGCCATACTGACCGTGCCGCGTTTTGCATGTTTGAGCTTGGGATGGATCTCTGGTTTGAAGAACTTGGCAGAGGGGCCATTGAGCAAGCCCCAGATAGACGAGCCTCCATCGCTATCCTGTGAGTCGGGTCCGATGGGGTCGCCAGTCTGACAGGAGAAATTTGGCTGCACGGAGTAGAAGGGAGCGAAGTTATAGTACTTGACTTTGCAAAGCTTTAGAAAGTTCTGGCAACATTGGGGTGCATATTCCGGGAACAGGTCGATGACAATATCGCCCAGAGATGTCTCGATCATAGCAGCCATACCGCACCTTTTAGCAGTATTAGCTAGACACGATTTTCATATTCCGAAGCGAGGCAGCGATAGTGCACGAGTCCGGGTGCTCTAGTTGCAGCTCCGGTAGAACTTCGGATCCCAATCTAGACTCTGGTTCTTGTGTAACATCTGATTCCTTAGTAAAAAGTCTCCTCCGACCTCCACTGATGCGCTCCTGTGGTTATCCAGATACCAGTGATGTTCGCTACTCATTATGCCTCCTACGGTCCCGAGAGAGGTGTCCGTTGTCACAGCTAGAGTAGGTGGCTCCTATGCAAAGCCCGAATCATTTACCGCATTCAGCTGGTTGGAAACCAATGGCGCCATGCTTTTTCCGGGCTCGAACGGAATTGCCCACGCCAACCGTGGCAGCTCCACTTTCTTCTCTTCTCGGCCTCTTGTCCTGCTATCATCGTGTATTCCTTGTTCGCTCCAATATTAAGCCAGATGGCCGGGATGGCCACCGCCATAGCTGATTCGTTATTCCTGTATTCGAGAACGCGATAACTCTCTCTCTCTCTAAATATTTACAGAAGAACGTGAACGTTAATCTTTCCCAAGGCGTACTTCCGCCAAGCGAGAGCAACATGGTCACGGCTACCTGCATGATGGATGCCTGCATTATGATGCATTGGAAATCAGCTGGCTTTGCCGTCCAGGCTTGAATGATACGAGACGAGCGAATCGAGCTTTATTATTCCAACACAATTTCTCAGTTGCCATATGTCTGAAGAAGCCGTCCGTCTCTCAGTCCGGACGATATGATGGTCAACTACGAATCTTAATGACTCTTGATCACTCTATTCGTGGTTTGAGGCAAAATCTGCAGCGGGCCTTGCACACCCAATAAGGTCTACTACGTATCTCTTTCATGCAGGAAGTCATTACGTACGGAATCCAGGAACGAGTTGGCTCTGTCCAATTACTTGCCCCTACCAATGGGCTTATCCGTGGTTCTTCGCGACAACAAATTTTATTCCCCATAGCCCAGTCTCAAATTGAGCTTCCCCTATCTTGAGATTGAAAGATCAGAACTGACAGTAGCTTACCAAAAGGTGTTTCCGTGGGGATATCCGTTGCAAATTCATGGCCCATGCCAACAGATCTGCACATGACTTCGGATTAATCTCCCATGATGCACAAGCTACAGTCCTCCTGAAAACGCCGGTCCTCATAGTGCACGCTCTGTACCATTTTTTCAGCGTGGCATATCTGCCTAAAAAGGGCGTTATGCGATAGCTGCGTTCCGCGATTTCTCTGCACTACAGGCTCTTTGACTGGAGGCCACCGCACCCGTGAACCTTTGTGTAATGGATACACGACTTGACATGTACTCGACCTGATGATGAACACTTTGTTCTGCTCGTGCATCGAAGTCGTTTCGGTTGAAACCTCTGGCGAACGCCTGCTTGGCCCTGCAGACGAATACTAGTCCAAGGTGCAGGCTGTTTCGCGACATCTTTGGTACAGTATTAAATTTCAGGACCTAGTCACATGTCACAACACCGCCCCGTGTAAGTCTGGTGCTAATCAAAGTTGTTACTTCGATTTCCATACTCCTTCCAAATGGATTCTTTAGCTCTGGCGACAATTTCGGTATGTAAGACATCGGCTGGCGGTGCCATTGCACCGTTTCGGTGCATTGATGTGCTCTCTTGAACGAAGGTCGCCGAATAGGAACCGGTATCGCTTGAGCCTAAGACAATTCAAGGCTGCATAAAACTCAAGGTAGCTTTCATTTAGGCAAATATTTGCTTTGGTTTGTAGGGGCGAGTTTTGAATGCACCTTCAGTTGCTGACCACATATTTGCTTATTGCGATCAAAATCTGGCAAAGCAATTTCGTTATGATGGAGTATGAAAGGCGCGTATGCTCCGACTTGGCTGTGGGTGTCCATTGGCTATCAGCGTGTGACACCGGACCCAGGACGAAGTGTCCAGCCTTTCGAAGGTGCGCAGATACTTCAAACGCCCGAACGCATGCTCCTCCAGCAACTATCTGCTTCTTGTTTGCTTGCAAGCCAACTTGATTGGCACTACCTACAGTTCGTCATTCAGCACGACACTTAGTGTGCTACGACGCATTCAAACCTCTAAGCAGGAGTGTCCATTGTGTTACGCGTCTGGCCAACGCGAATGACCCCTAGTCTGGTTCCAGATATCTGGGGGGGGCTCGTATTAAATGTCCGTCAAACAGCCGACAAAATTTGCAAAGCGATGCACCCCATCGTCGCTTTCACTTTCCTGGTCACCTTTCTCGTTTACGTCTCTCATAACCAAACTGAGAGCGCCTCTGAGACCGATGATTCAGTCTTGTTCGGATCCCATGGACTGAACACCTCTGGTCTTTCTCACTCTCAACTTGGACAGAGAAAATGGTGCAAGCCTATCCAGGCTCGTGCGAGATCCACCGTCGTCCTACGTTCCACGCTTGATCTACTGCCTGGTTGCCACTTTTTCATGCAGAGGCTCACTGCTCGTGCCTTTCTAGGTCCAGCGATCGGCTTCCTGTTGTGTACAACCCTATCTGCATCAAACCGTAGCTCCCACGAACGCTCCACACACCACGTTGACCTTGATGCCGCACCTATCCGCAATCCTTAACTGTATTGGTGTAAGCGTCTTTCGGAGGGTCTCAAAACAGCTCTGACTCCTCATTCATAGGTCGCGGATCGTGGCCCGTTAACGACCGCCAAGTTGCGGCTCATAAACAAGCAAGCAGCCTTTAACTCCGGCCCTGCTATCGCGCGACCAACAGAAGATTCTACCAATTACGCACATGCCACATATTCAACTTTAATATAATTGGAGAGAGGTGGGAAATGGTGGAGAGGGGAAGATCAAGGACCTAGTCTCAACGGCTGTTCCACTGCCAGCCTATCAAAAAGAACTTTGTTCTGAGACCAGATCGACGGCTGGCCATTCGCTGGGCTCCCATTTGCTCTCTTGAGAAGCAAAGCTGGTACGACTGATCTCATGGTACCTTGCAGGTGCCCGTCATTCAAACGCACTTTGTTTATCCTGCTGCTTTGATTCGCATTCGCAATTTACACTGGTTTGTATGGGCAGATCATGACCCGCACATATTTTGCAGGAGGAAAGCCAACTCCGTTATACCATGCAACTCACGGCAGTTCATTCTCTCAATATACTGACAACCGAATTGTACCAATGACAATGGATCACAGCGTCCGTCAGACCACACGCGCCGCGCCTGTGCCGAGCAACAGGACAGCAGTACGAACGATGTCCGAACCAAGGCATGAGAGCGAAAACAACAACAGTCACCCAAGAAGACGCATACCTATTGCCGTGAGTTGTCTCATCAAGTCATTATTTGATCCTTATACCTACGAGTTGTTATGGAGTGGACGCCGGGAGTTGACATACTCTATTCACACTTTGGCTTCTTCCTCGAGCTAGGCTATCCATGATATCGAACATATGGCTTATAAGATTATGTCTAGTGCGGTCGCTGTCGAAAACGTAAAATCCGATGCAGTGGTGACCCAGGAGACGGATCTGGATGTCAAAACTGTCGTCAAGCTGGAGCCGACCTCACGCTGTGTCAATTCAATAGAGTACGTAAATTCCAATCAAGCGATCTCCATTTCCAAATGACTAACACATACTAAAGGTTAATTCTGAAACCCTTGAATTTGCAGCCCCGTACATTCCTTGCAGCAATTCCAGCATTCCAAGCACTTACTATGCCTCCGATTTTCCAGGCCAAGATACCTCCATGCAACCTGCCCTCTCGCCGGGAGCTCAGGTTGGCTATCATAAAGTTTATGGGACAGGCCTGTCAGCGAAGACAACCAACTCGTCAGGATACACTTGGGAATACGCTGACGAACCCCCGATGAACGCATTGAATCTACAGAGCTCAAGTAATAGCAATCAGCAGATTCAGGAGCATGCCGGTCATTACTATGGACCTTCGGACGCCTCACGAAATTGGAACGGCATGGGCCAATGGATGAACTCCGGTCAGCCCACTTATTACGAGAAAGATTCGCATACACAAGGCCAGATCTTATACGGAACCAATCAAAGTGGTCGGTTGCCCAGCGTGACCTCCGAAGGAGTCTCGTCATTGAGCATGACATCGCTTCATTCTTCTCTCCCGGTTCCAGCAGCTCTCGAGGCACGTCAACTACCAGCGCCGACACGAAATCAAAGCATCTCTTCTCTCAGTAACATTGCGCCAGTCAGCCACGCTATCGGTGAGCAAGGTAGTGGACGCTCGCGGTTGTCATCCCACTACAGCAACCCTGACCTGACAGGCGTGGACTTTAACCCGCTCTATAGAAACTTCAGAGGAAGTACTTGGGCAACCACGAGCTCCGTATCCGAGAGCCGCAGGAGCTCATTGCACAACCAATCTGCCAGCGCCCTTATGCCTCCACCCATCTCGAGATCATCTTTATCATCTGGAGTCACCATACCTATTGCAGACGTTCCGAGCAGCAACGTTGGTCCCATGGGCTATATTCCCATGGGCATTCCCGACAACGAAAGCGCTGCAGCACCAACCGGGCCATCTCTTAACTATAGCTCCCCGAGCCCCTCAAGCTCGTATACCTCGCTCGGCTCGCTCAATCCGCGTAGCTCAGCGCCATCCTTTCCTTCAGGACTTCCAAACTTGCCCACGAGCCATACATCACTATTGAATCGGTCCGCAAGCCCTCACCCAAATACTACAACAACTTTGTATAGCTACAGCACCGATACCGGCCCAAAAAGCGATGGCAGTGACCAAGATGCGGGAGCGGGCGGAACGTTAGTGAGTGGTCAGAGATATGCGCCTTTGCACCCTCCTTCAAGGCGCGACTCGAACGCAGATGATGTTCACGAAGCCGAGTTCAGCCGGATTGGGCACCGAGAGAGGATCGGGGACTTGGGAAGTAGGTACTGAGACCAGTACACACAAAACAGCCCTTGATAATCCCTTGCGCAGCTGAGAAGGCGACCGCCCCAGACTTCGAGGGCACAACGCACTCCCAAAAAAACAATCGCTTCAATAAAGTAACGGACAAACTCTTACTTTCGGTTCACCTGCTTTTTGCATGCTTTTCTCAACGTCCCATGTCAGCATCACGTTCTGGTAACGGCCATACAAATACTATCTTACGGAAACTCGGGGGGAAATGAGTTAATACAGCATGTTCTACTTTCTTTAAGCAGCGGAAGGATTGCATAGCGCCTTTTTGCTGGCTTTTCCAGGGAGTTTGGTTTCAAGATGCTTTTCGATATTCCTCTCATGCTATAATTTGGTCAGTTCATGGCTTTTCTTTCACAGTGAAGATTTGGCTAATTCGGCCCGATCTTCTTTTCGTCATTGCACATTGTACGATTTCTGGAGAGATGGCGGTCCGGACAATGGCGCATGGCTGCAAGAGCACGGCCAGCAGTTCGTTTGGTTCAGTCGGTCATGACCTAAATAATGCAGAGTAGAAATCTCTTTGGTGTACTGTGAGTGTAGCTATAAGGCAACAGCCTGAAACAGCATGTAGATGTTTGGGGCCAATTTTTGGGAAAATCCAGGCCAACTCTCATTCAGCCCTCTGATAGAAGAAAACTCTAACCCGCGTAGATGACGAAATTTAGAGCACATGGCTGAACATGATCCAGGTGCTTCCCGAGGCGGATTCCTTCGCTGTTCTCTGAATTTGACCCTGTCTATAATTCTCGACATAGCTGCTTGGACGTAAAATCACCCAGTGCTTGAAATGGGCCGGACGAGCGCTAGGTAGGTTCTACCTGAGTGGATCAACTCCAGTTGATGCGGATCTCACCGTCAACGCCTGGTTGGAAGCTCAGATATAAGCCGGTTAACAACATGGCAGGGAGACTGTGTAAGATGAAGTAGAGCTATCCTGCAGCATTATTTGGGTTAGACTACTCAGTAAGAGGGCGATAGTGTCGAGCTTCAAGATAGTTTATGGGCATTTAGCGATCGGTTTTATTGGTAATATCATACTGAATGTGTTGAGTCGCTGACGTAGCGCTAAAGCCTTTACAGCCCCCCGTGCTCGTAGGTAGGTAGCGTCGATTGGGGTTGGCGCATGGTCTACTGTGCACTGGTTCCAGATTTTGGCTGATCCTCATTCATGAGGTCTTGGTTATCTACGAAAGAAAATAGCGCAACGATGTCGGGCTTTCAGAAGAAAACGGCATTAGCGCTCTGCTTAAGATGGAAGCTTGCGTTAAGATTTCTTCTTTTACACAATTTGAGGAACGACAACGCCTTCTGTCCGCATGACCCAACCGCGCCCACAGGCTATGCACCGGCCAGTCTTGAGCTGCTTGAACCCGAAAAGATGACTGCAACGCCCGAAATGCGAACCTGAAAACGGGAAATGATGGGGTATAAATACATAGCGGCACAAGGTTCTGTGGCTATCAATCCTCAGGACGAAGGGGTTGAAGCTTCAACGCACGGTAACACCGCTCTTGTCCGTAAACATTCTGGCCGCGATATTCATGGCGCCAAGCTCTTGGAAGAGAAGCTTCATTGCATAAGGCATATGCACTTGGGCGATTCTGGTCTTGTTCTTGCAGGGCCGACACTCGAATTGTTTCTTCTTAAGGTTTCTGCACTCAACGTAAGCAACACTTCACAGCAATTATCGCAAGGAGATGGAGACTTACGCAATCGGTGTCATCAGCCCACAGATCTCGCACACATGGACCCTAAATGCATCCGAAACCTCAAAGAGCCTCTCCTTTAAGAAAGCGCTCGCACCATGACTGATCATACAATCCCGCTCCATTTCCCCGAACCGCAAACCACCATCTCTAGCCCGTCCCTCGACCGGCTGCCTTGTCAAGATCTGCACCGGTCCACGTGCCCGAGCGTGTATCTTATCGTCGACCATGTGCCGCAGACGCTGGTAGTACGTAGGACCAAAGAATATCTGGGCACGTAGCTTTCTGCCCGTATGACCGTTGTACATGACCTCGAACCCACGAGACTGGAAGCCATGGCCTTTGAGATAGGTAGAGATGTCGGAGACGGTGATGGGGGAGAAGGGTGTGGCATCGCCTTCATTGCCAGTGAGAGAGCCCAGCTTGCTAAGCAGACACTCAACTAAATGAGCAATGGTCATTCGGGAAGGGATAGCGTGGGGATTGATGATGAGGTCAGGCGTGATGCCTTGGCTTGTGAAGGGCATGTCTTCCTGCCGGTAGGTGATTCCAATAGTACCTTTTTGGCCGTGGCGAGAGGCGAATTTATCGCCGATCTGCGGAACTTTGGTTGTGCGAGTGCGGACTTTGACGAATTTGAGACCCTCAGTATTCGTGGTGAGCACGACTTGGTCAACGATACCATTTTCGGTGCTTCGAAGAGGCGTGCTGACATCGCGCTTGACGTGTAATTTGGTGCGTTGGCCCAGTTCTTCAGCATCCGGCGCAATGGGGGCTGTCTTGCCGATGATGATGTCTTCGCCCGAGACACGCACTCCAGGGGAAATGATACCATCTTCGTCGAGCTTGTCATACGTACCATGTTTCAGACGAAGAGTGTCACTACGCATGGGCTTCTCAAATTGTTCCACCACGGACATGCCAACACGCTTTTCTTGATCCGTGTAAGATCGGTAGAAAAGGCTACGGAACAGGCCACGATCTATCGAGGATTGATTCATGATAACGGAGTCTTCTTGATTATACCCGGAATAACACGCAATCGCGACAATAGCGTTCTGGCCTGCTGGCAGCTCCTGGAAGTTGAGGTACTTCATCGAGTGAGTGGTGGCGAGAGGCTTTTGTGGATAGTAGAGAACGTTGACCATCGTGTCCATCCGGGAAGTAAAGTTGGTCAACATGACCCCCATTGCCTGTTTACCCATAGCTGATTGGTATGTATTTCGCGGCGACTGGTTGTGGTCTGGGAAGGGGATGATGCTTGCGCAGATGCCTAGAATCATGGCAGGATGGACTTCGCAGTGCGTGTAAAATTTTACATTTGGATTCGGTTTGGCCTGCACCCGAGCCAAAGGATCCTTGGGCCCATCTTCGTCCTGAGTGGGACGACCTTCTTTCATGGCCTGGTGGGTGGCGATATCTTCGGGGAACATCATGATCATTGCCGTTTCCTCTTCTTCAGCATCGAGGTATTCAATCACACCATCTCGTACAAGACCTTGCCAGCCATAAATCATCGACTCCTTCTGTTCATCATCCAACGTTGCGTCTTTTCGGATTCGATCGTCTTCCTGCAATTTCCAGACATGGGGATCCTTTTGATAGACTAGATTGCCTCGGTTTGGACTCCTTGGATCGTTATCAATAACAAAGAGCGGTCGCATGACACGTCCAGCGTCGGTAAATATCTTAAATTCTCGTTCGCGGACGTCTCTCACAAGACTGACTTCGAAAGAAATCATGCCACGTCTCCGTACGTCTTGAATGGTTTTGACCAGCTTGGAGGGGTCCCGCGAGACACCTACCCAGACGCCGTTCACAAAAATCTTGGTGGCATTTGGGAACGCAATCGAATCGTATTCTTCCAGAATCTCCATGTTGTTCTGGTTCATAAATTCGACGATAGGCTCACTCGGAGTACCAACGCTGACGTAACACATGAGGGCCAAGTTCTTGACCAGACCGCAAGCCTGACCTTCAGGAGTCTCTGCAGGGCAGACTAAGCCCCAGTGCGTATTGTGAAGCTGACGTGGCTTTGCAATCTTGCCATCCCGGCCGATAGGTGTGTTTGTCCTCCGAAGATGTGACAGAGTTGATGCGAAAGTATAACGATTCAGCACCTGAGAGACTCCAGCCTTCGACGACATAGCCTTTCTCTGCTCACCCCAGTTACCAGTCGACAATGAATATCGCAGACCGTTCGTGATGTGCACTGACTTGACGGCCAGCGTGATGCTGAATTCCTTGTTGGTCTCAATCGCTTTCTGAAGGTGCTGGTATACGTCCTTGGTCAATCGTTGGAAGAGGGTCCTAAAAAGACTGGCCAGGAGGGGCCCAGCAAGATCCAACCTCTTTTTCCCAAAATGATCTCGGTCGTCTTCTTCTCGTCGTCCAAGGGCGCATTGGAGAAGGCGATGAATCATATATCCGAGGAAAAAAGCCTTTCGCGTCTCACTGCCCTCTTGTTGGGAGATGTGTGGCAGAAATTCTTTTTGGAGGATGTCTTTGGCGTATCTTATACGTTTCTCTCTTGTCCCGCTTTGATTACAGCGCTTTCCAATGTAATCAAGCGCTATATCTCGGTCCTGAATTGACCATGCGTCACTCAAAATCGGGCGCAACTTTTCCATCATTTGCGTGTCGCTCTTATCGAAAATGATGTGGTTAAGAATGTCTTCGTCGGCGACGATACCGAGAGCCCGGAAGATTATTCCGACGGGGACATCAGCTTTGACGTACGGAAGAGTCGCCATGATACTCTGGCCAATCAGGTTTTGCATATCTGTCTGTTTTCCATAAAGCTTGACCTGCATGCTGCTGATGAGTCTTGAGCCCTTCTCCAATGCGCTTCGGATTTCAGCGACATAGGGAGTTGCACTTTGCTTCTTGTGGAAAACTTGAACAATATTCGCAGCACTGCGCTCTTGAGCAATAAGCACCTTCTCACTGCCGTTGATCACAAAGTAGCCACCTTGGTCAAAGGGACATTCTTGGAATGCGTAGAGCCTGTCGTTCGGTAGGTTTCGGAGAACGCAGATCTTGGACTTGAGCATGACTGGAAGCTTCCCGATAAACACTCTTGTACCCTCATCGCCAGGCTCAGGCTGATCCTCTCGCTCCCACACTAGCTCTGTTGCGCCTTGACGGTTCTCCTCCATGTTCAGTTCCGCCTCTTCGCCTTCAGCGGCGCCTACAGGACGCTCTCGGGCAATCAAGACTCTCTTTTTCATCGCAACATAGATAGGACTCGAATAGGTGAGGTTGCGTAAACGTGCTTCGTGTGGTAACAAAGGCCGTGTGCTGCCGTCGCCCTCCGTAATGGCGGCTTGAGAGATGGTGATGTTGCCAAACTCGATCTCGTATCTCCGCTTAACTATGGGATCCATATCATCTTCTGATTGAGGAGCATTCTGATCCAGAATGAGACGGCCGTTTTCCGTCACCAAATCCTGCATAGTAGAGCTGGCAAATTCATCAAATGAGTCCAGTTGCTGTGAGACAAGACCTTTCGAATCAAAGAACGAATCGATCGCAGTCCAGAAATCGGCGGCGACCATGTCAACAGCTTCCTCTGCGTCGTAGTCTTCCGGACCGAAGCCATCTTCGTATTCATCCATCTTGGCGTCTGTCTCTTGACGATGCTGATATTCGTTGAGCCTCGAGTAGCGATTTGGTGATAACGATCCTGGCGGAGGCAAGGGCGCTTTCTTCAGCACTGCTTTCACGCCAGTCGCGGAACAGCGCAGGACCTCCCAGGTGGCTCAGACCAGCACGCCGGACACGTCAGTAAAAGCAGTATAGAAAGCGACCGGAAGTAGCCTGCTCCCAGGCCTTCCGTGTAGGTCGGGGACAAAAAGTGGTGGGAGAGGCAATGAATTCCACAAAAAGCTGAGCTTGAGGCTTGTGATTTGGCGCTAGCGCGTTTGTGGCTGTCGCTTACCTAAGGCAAGTTCTCTCAGCCACTCAAGGTCGGAGTATTCCGAAGGTTCTGAGGTGTTGCTTGTACCATGCAAAATTGACCTCACGTCCTTCCACACGACAGTGTGGTCCTCCTACCGTCGTCTTCTATGCTTTGCTTTAGCCCGGTGACTGACATCTACTTTATTGATTTGTAGATTGCTGTTGGCATCAGAGAACCCCCAGCAAAATGATTCTTTACTCTGTGGTTGACGGATGCACTCACGGACAGTCCGAATGTGCGATCCTAGTTGACCCAGGCACCGTTGGCTCCTAGCGACCGCTTCAAAAATCTCTAAATCTGCAACCAGCATCTAAGGAGCGTGAACCGGGTTCGTACAAGCCGGCTGCAGGGGACTACTCACGTGGATGCTGCTGTCCAGGGCCGGACGGTTTTACCGAATGGTACGGTTCCACTATAACCCCGCTATGATGATAACTGGGGCCGTCTCAGTCGACGGATAAATTGCTTGAGAACGTCTGTTCTGCGATTACTGGTGTCCAATGAGATTGGATAACTTCAAGCAAGGCATGAAGGATGCTCCGGCATGCCTGAAAAGTCTTGATGGCAATGACACTAAGATTTTCCGCGGGAAACCAATCCCATCGACTCAAAGACGGCGAGTTCTCAAACCATAATGACCTCTCTTAATTTTCTCCCGTCATCACAATCTCCTGTACTATTTAAGTCATTTGCTGCTTTCGCAGCTTGCGTTCTGCTTTTCCGTCCCTGAAGCGTGTCCAGTTTTCTGACCCAATACCATGGCCACAACGACACAAACGGTCACACAGCCCTCAAAGGTCAACATCGGCGTTTACACGAATCCCAAGCATGATCTGTGGGTGGCGGATGCGCAGCCCACGCTCGAGACCGTGCAGAAGAGCGAAGGTCTAAAGGAGGGCGAAGTCACGATCGCTATCAGGAGCACGGGTATCTGTGGGTAAGCTTGCCGCTGAAGGAGGTATGTAATGATATTCAATTAACATATATCGCCAGTTCCGATGTGCATTTTTGGCACGCTGGCCGCATAGGACCTATGGTTGTGGAGGACACTCACATTCTTGGCCATGAATCTGCTGGTGAAATCATTGCCGTGCATCCGTCAGTCAAAACCCACAAGCCTGGCGATCGTGTGGCTATCGAGCCTAACATTATGTGCCACGAATGCGAACCATGTTTAACTGGGCGTTATAATGGCTGCGAACGTGTCTTGTTCCTCTCAACCCCCCCAGTCCCTGGACTTCTCCGTCGTTATGTTAATCATCCTGCCGTGCTCTGTCATAAAATCGGAGACATGAGTTATGAGGATGGGTCGTTGTTAGAACCGCTTAGTGTGGCTCTTGCAGGAATGCAGCGTAGCGATGTCAGACTTGGGGATCCTGTCGTGGTTTGTGGTGCTGGCCCTATTGGGCTTGTGACACTGTTGTGCTGCCGCGCCGCCGGCGCAGAGCCGCTTGTCATTACCGATATTGACGAGGGAAGGTTGAAGTTTGCGAAGGAACTTGTGCCTTCTGTGCGAACACACAAGGTCGAATTCTCAGACACACCCCAAGAAACCGGCGAAAAAATCATCGCCGCCGCCGACGGCGAGAAAATCGCAATAGCCATGGAATGCACAGGTGTTCAGAGTAGTGTTGCTGGAGCTGTTTGGTCTGTTAAGTTTGGCGGCAAGGTGTTTGTAATTGGGGTGGGCAAGGACGACATGACCATTCCGTTCTCAAGAGTCAACACGCAAGAGATTGACCTAATCTTCCAATACCGATATGCAAATACCTGGCCGCGTGCGATCCGTCTCGTGAAGAATGGAGTCATTGACATGAGGAAACTGGTTACCCACCGATTCCAACTGGAAGAGGCTGTACTGGCGTTCGAGACTGCAGCAAACCCCCGAACTGGCGCAATCAAGGTGCAAATTCAAAGCTTGGACTGACTTGCAAGGCACTTGGGCGAAACTGGAGCTCATCTTATCGGCTAGCATTAAGGGCAAATGGTTTCCGATTTTGCATTGTCTCACAGCCATGTCTTAACTGCTCGGCAAATTTTTGTTCCCACAGCATCAAATCCATAGATGATTTAGCATGCAAATAGACAATTTCTTAATCACAGAGCTTCACGTGTGCTCTTTTCTTTTTGTTGAAAATCTGTCAGCTCAAGTTCCATTCGTTTTCCAATGAGTTTTCTCATCTATCCTTTTACGACCCCTGCCTTTGCTCTATCCGTGGTCTTTGAGATTAACAAAAGAGAAGCGAGTTGCGACGAAGTCTTCCCGAGACAGCTCTTAATGAAATTTTCATACGAACAAAGGTAGTGTGAGACGGGAAGCAATCAACACTCAAGACACATAACACACACTTTGGTTGCACACTTTGGTATTTAAAAGCGTAAGCTTTCGTCTAACTCTACCTTCTCTTTGCATGCCAAGGAGCTCTGTCACGAATCCGCAAAAACTTCCAGCCGCTTCACAACCAATTGCAAAATGGCTGCGCATCAAGAACCGGATTCTGGCATTTCTCGAGAGCTATTCTGGTCGTCAAATGCGGTAGCTCTCAGCTCAAATCAGTCTCCAGAGGCATCGGATACAGACAAGTCCTCGGTTCTTTCTATGGGAGACTCAGTCACTGGGATGATGCATCCTCTCCACAAACTTCAGAAGATGCAAGTCAATGAATGGATTAAAGAAGTCGACAAACTGGCACTGGAATTTGCCGAACTGCCCGCTGTGCAGCTAGGCGTCAAGGCTCGACATCCAGATGAAAGATTCCACTTTCTGCTTGCGGCACCCAATTCGAAAGCGCCACAGTCAATTCCGCTGCCACAGCTGTTCGGCTCCCTTGCGCTGTTCTCCCCTACGCTGTGCTTCCCTAATACTTGCGAACGACAGATAACGTTTCGCTCGGAGGGATACCATCTTGGCTCCAGCGTCCTTGAAGCTGAGTCTCTTCCATTCTTCGATGATGTGGACGGAGCTCATGACGATACCATGCTCTCGGTGCGCACAGGGGAGGACGAACGCCCTCGATTTCTGCTTCAGTTAATCAAGCCTCTGTTGAGCGTCGAAACAAGAAAGCGAAGTTGGATCCTCAACAGCTCTGTCGACATTACAGAAGTTGTTAGAGAGTATGCAATCGAATATGCCAGCAAGGCAGATGTGGGTTCCGCGAACGCAGAAGGTCCTAGAAAACGAAGGAACGCTATCTGTGAGTCCCAGATGTCGGACGAACTTGTTGACTGGTTGGCTCTTGTTATGATTGGGGCTGTAAGGAAGGATGAAGAGGGACAAGAAGTTCTGATTTCGCCATCTTCTTCCTCTGATTCGCTACCAATACGCCCACCATCATTTCCACCATCCTCGACTTCTAAAACGGAAACTCTTCCCTATTCTCAGCCTGAATTTGCTTCGCCTGCCACAGCGACAACACCAATGCAGGCGGTCATCTCGTTCCTTGACCTCGTCAAGGAGATTCGCGACCATCATCAGACATGCTTTCTCCTGGCTCCACCAACCCTTCCCCTTCGCAGCCGTCCAAGTCCTAAATACAAATTCACCGAATACAAACTCAACCATGTCACACCCTCTTTCGGAGCAAATAGAGAGCTCTTCTCGTGGCCGACTCAACCAAACTTTCTCAGCCGCGAACTCTGGGTCATCGACGAAGATGCCACCTCTCCAAAAGCAAGCAAAGCGACTTCCATATCTCGTCGGACCCGTACACCACCCGAAAAGTCTCCACCACCGGCTTCCCTACCTTCCAATCTACTCAATCTCCATTCGTCTCACCTACCCCGTTCGCCAATGACGCCCAGGAATCCCTTGTATCATGGCCGCAGCCGCCACTCCACCCCAAGACCTCCACCCTCTACACCATCCTCCCCTCTACCTCACTCATCTCGAGCTCCCGCAGACTTCACAGTTGCCCAAATCTTCCAGCACACAGCCTCGTCCACGCTCGCGTCCATCTCCGCTTCCATGGCAGCCGCAACGCCATTTCGGGCGTACGTGATGCTCAGCGAGGCCAACAATCGACGTCATCCAATGATGCAGCCGCCACGCTCGTCTCAGCCAATCCATGCTGAGCCCGAGCTAAACGCGAGCCCACCGTCGCCGAAAACACCAGTTTCTCCGTCGTACATGACGCTCTCCGAAGACGAGGAACGGAGCACGGGAAAGTGGCTCTATGGGGTGCCGATGGGAGATGGACGGGAAGGCGTGGTCAACTGTTGGGTTTGTTGGCTGTTGGATTCGGAGGTGGATGAGGATTTGATGGGGGTCCCTGGAGAGATGAAGTAGGAGGGAGGCAAAAATGGAAAGGAGATGGAAAGGAGAGGGCAAGCAATTAGATGCCATGCAACTAGGGGCGACAGAGACGGTGGGCGGAAGATTGTGCTTCTAGTATCAAAGTCAGCATTGGCGGAGTATGACAGGCGGCGAAAGATCTTGCTGAAATTTGCCGTTAGTGACGTTCATGGCTTCTTTGTTTTTCTCCTAGTTTGCTGTACTGTTAGACTTAATAGACCGTCCATGAGATGTAACATTAGAAATTGTTCATGGAGAGGCACAATACAATGAGCTCGATTTTAGCTTGCTGCAAAACTAATCTCGCTACAAGCTACCGTACCCAATGGCTCCTTCCAAGCCAGATGCGCACTTTCCACTGCAACGACAGAATGTGCAGAGAAAGCAATCTCTCCGTCGTACTGCCGTAATGATGAACAGAATAATGAATCGAAAGAATTCGCTCACCTTGCTTCATCTGAGAAAAGTCCTCATGTCGTCAACAGCGTCGTCAAACCGAAGAAGTGATTATTCCACAGGAGCGCAGTATTGCAGAAAAAAGAAAAGGAAAGAAAGGACAGATGCAGCACTTCCAGCACTTTAAACACCTATCTTTACACCGTCCCTCCCAACAGCATTTCTACTGCCCCCTCCACTCTTCCCCCAGCCATCCTTAATGCCCTCACATTCCGATCGAACTCGTAGAATCCCATGTCGTTCAACTGCTGCAGCTGCTCCGCGTATTGCTCCTCGGGCGGCCGCGTATCCGGTTGTGGCGATGGACTCCCAGCGCTGCCGCGCATGCCGCCAAGGTCGCCAAGGCCACCGAGGCCACCGAAGTTGCCAAGCCCTGCGAGACCAGCAAAGGGGTTCTGTGCTCCAGCGCCGGGGCCACTGTCTTGGCCTTGGCCTTGGCCTTGACCTTGACCGTAGAGAGAGGACATCAGGCTTTGCATGTGCTGCATTGCTTCGGGGTTCTGCATCATTTGTTGCATGATGTTGTTGAATGGGGATGCGGATCCTTGGGCACCAGCAGCACCGAACAGGTTGCCAAAGGGGTTTGGTGGTTGTTGTTGTTGCTGTTGATTGTTCTGTCCTTCTTGCGTCGAGTTGTTGTCACGGGACGTATCGCTGGTCGTTGTGGAGGTAGTCGTGCCTTGGCCGCCAGTGGAGCCGGCTGGAGGTGGTGAGGTCGCGGGAGATGAACTTGAGGGCGCAGTTGGGGCTTGATTCTGAGCTTGTTGAGGAAAGAGTTGGGCAAAGGGATTGCCGCCACCCGTCTCCCCCAGACCGAACGGATTCAAATTCATTGCAGCAAACGGATTCTGTTGATTCTGGTTCTGCGTCTGTTGACCCTGCTGTGCTTGTCCAGCCGCGGCAGCGCCTTCTGGTGTCGTGTCGGTAGCTCCCGGCGCTGGAAATGCATTTTGCTGTCCACCAGTCATAGCCTGTTGCATGCGAAGTTGTGACCGAATCATGTCCGGATTCGTCATCATACTTCGAAAAGCTGGTGTGCCGATGAATTCTCGCATCATAGGATTGTTGCGGACCATGGGCGAGTCCCGCATCATCCGTATGAAGTCTGGGTTGTTCATAGCCTCGTTTATCTGGGAGATGACCATTGGATTGTCCATTTGGCGAAGCATTTCGTCTCCGAAATTGCCACTGCCAGCCATCTACTCAAAAAGTCAGCACGATCTTGCTGTAGTAAGTGATTCTTTGTATGATTCGCCTTACCCCTCCGTCCGGCCCAAACATATCCATTCCTGGGAGACCAGGGCCATATCCAGCAAATCTGGCACCCGTCAAGTTATTCAGAGGACTCGTCCCAGGTCCAGACGCGATGTTCGAGGGAGCGCCACCAGTATTACTCGGGGAGGCTCTCAATGGGGAGGCGGACGATTGTTGGTTGGCCGGATTCTGTCGCGCGTTGCTCGCCGCGCTCTTCACCAAATGGACAGTGTTCCCGTCTTTGACTTTGTAGGTGCCGAGGGTGTCGCCATCTTTCATGACTCTTCCAGAATAGATGAGGCGCTGTCGATCAGATGGTGTATCGGCAAACTCAGAGGTGGAGAGCTTTTCCTTGACATCGGAGATCTTGGTGGATATCGGTAGACTCAGTACATATTTGGCTTCGTTAGAAGACTTGACGTTGAAGGTGACTTGGACCTCATCTCCAGATGAGGCACCTTCCTCGGTCATGGCCGGCGCTCTTTGATTTAAGCCGAACTCAAAGCCCCGCGTCTAGGAATTGTCGCTGTATAGACCAATGCTCGACTCCGAGTAGATGAGGTAGGACGGCAGAGCGATATCGCAGAGATGGTTAGCAATTTTGGGGTACGGAGGTGGCAATAAGGTGGTAAGAAGAGGCGTGTTGAGCATTGATGTTTGGAGGCTCACACTCATGCTGAGCATCGGCAGTACCTACTGAGTACGGGGACTGAGTACCAATGGAAGCAGCCAGAATGCATATGACGTCGCTTTGGCTGGCCGCACCACCAACACCATCATTAATTTGGAGACAACGATACATACCTAATCAACAGCAATTTTAATGGGCTAGTTGGCTCAAAGAAATCGCAGCATACAGTTTCTCTTGACCGACTCAAGCCGGATCCTATCTCATTCGATGTAGAGTCGGCACGCTGCACCGGAGGGGTTTCCCCATCCTCGATTTGGGCACTTGGACAGGAAATGTATCTCGCCAACTTCATGAAGCCAAGACTTCCCCACCGAGCGGAGAGTATTCAATTCTACACCCAGCCTGCGTTCATATAAGGCCATTCATCTCTTTCATGTACGAATCTTCCAGCTCGAGTCCACTACTCGCAATCCCACGTACCGGAGATTCATCAGATCCCTTGTATGTGACTGTAGAACCTCACGATGTAGCTGAAGGTCTCGCGGGACCCGGAATGAATTCCTGCCAAAGCAAAAGCCTATGATAGGGCTCTTAAATTTCCACTTATAAGTGCTGGCTGTATGCTGTTCTCTCCTTACGCTTTGCTTACTCGCGCGGCCATTCGCCGTTCTTTCGCCAAGTCGCCTCATGCCCCAGCCCCTTCCTTTAGATGCACCTATCAACCAGCTCATTATTTCCGGAGATGGCCCTGAACGCTTCTATCATCCTAATCCGGGTGATGTCTTAGATGGAAAGGACAAGCTGGAGGCGAAGCTTGGTCGGGGCACTGTGTCGACCGTCTAGCTGGCGCGGGATATCAGACCGTGCCTGAGTTTTTCATCAAAGCAAACATATTTGTGCTAACATATCTCTAGCTGGAGACGGCAATTCGGTCGCTATGCAAATTGAGCCAGCATCCGTGGATTTACCATTCTTTTGGGTCCAAGATGTTTGTGTTCCATATCCGAGGAATGCGAAATTGATAGAAAGCTACATTCAATCTCGTATGTTAGGTTTGGTCAATTTTTGGTAGAAATTAAATGTTGTTGAAGAGGAACTCGTCTCCGGTTTCGGTAGTCCTCTTCTTACAGTTTAGCGTGCTATTGTGCTTATAACCGCAATTTGCCGGGGGGCCGGGACTTCATCAGCGCGGTTCATCCAAAGCCAGACTTTAGGACAGGCAATTCACGCAGGTAAAAGGTTTACTCCTCAAGATGGATGCTGAATATGCATCTGTCCTTGGGTGGAAGTTCTGTTGAGCTTACTTTCTCAAGAGACATCGTCGCTGACGCATACGTTGAACAACTCAACGACTCCTACAGCACCGCTTACCAGTCCTCCGAAAGCTGGTAATTACTGTAGCCTACAGGTCTGCACTGTTACAATCCTCTACCTTTCGGGCTTCATTCTGCAATGTCCTACGCTCACACTATGACCGGGAAGACCTCGGCTCACCACCTGCATCCTGGCGCAACGCTTTATTTAGCCGGCCGCACGTTGACGATAGCCAAGAGTTTTATATTACTTAATTTTCAGATGGCATGAGAGCTCCATTCGAAGCAATGGCTTTTGCTAGATTCAATCAAGCAGGTTCCATTGCATCTAGTTGCTATTCCGGTAGTCCCGGCTCTAGAATACTTATTAAAGGTTGATCTGCCTTCATTTCTTGACCTGCTTTCTGCCAATGCTCTCAGAGTGATCAGTTTTCTTTGCTCATGGGGTGGTCGAATTGCGCTCGCTTCAGTCATATTCACTAACTCAAGTTCTGATTTTTTCCTTCTTCTTTTTCGATCTCCCAAGGTAGGCAAAATGTGGATCAGAAAGGGTGCCTTGACGGCGTTCTACCTTATTTCCGTGGCTTACGGGCAGGTACGTTTTCCGCTATTCCAGCAGAAAACGCTAAACTACAGCAACTGAGTCCACTCTCTGTCGACTCCAATGGCTCTAATTTGATGTCAGGAAATAATCCCAGGCCAATATACAACCTACTCCAAGCCTCTCGCAACCTCACCGGAGAAGTTTCCATCCCCGTGGGCTCGAGGATCAGGGGACTGGGCTGATGCATATGAAAAAGCACGGAAACTTGTGAGCCAATTGACTCTGTTGGAAAAGGTTAATTTGACTACCGGCGTGGGGTGAGTGAACGATTCGAAACCAGGCTCACTTACGCTAATTGAGTCAGCTGGCAGGGCGAGCGTTGCACTGGCGTAACAGGGTCTGTTCCTCGATTGAACCTCACAGGTAACATTTTCCACCTTTGAAATGACCGTTGTTGATCTTTCCAGGTCTCTGCCTGCAGGATGGACCAGTTGGTGTTCGTCATGGCGACTACGACAGCGTGTTCCCGGCCGGTATCAATATTGGAGCAACCTGGGATCGAGACCTAGCCTACGCCAGAGGCCAAGCCATGGGCCAGGAAATGAATGACAAAGGTGTTGATGCTCAGCTTGCTCCCGTCTGCGGTCCCCTTGGCCGAAGCCCTGATGGTGGTAGAAATTGGGAAGGCTTTTCCAACGACCCTTATCTCTGTGGAGCTCTGATTGCCCCAACTGTTCAAGGCACACAGGAACTCGTCATGACTACGACAAAACACTACATACTTAATGAGCAGGAGCATTTCCGACAAGTACCAGAGTCTCAGCAGTATGGTTTCAACATTACTGCGACCGGGTCTGCGAACTTGGATGATAAAACGATGCATGAGTTATACTTATGGCCATTTGCAGATGCGGTGCGCGCAGGCACGGTGAGCATCATGTGCTCATATAACCAGATCAACAACACTCAAGGATGTGCCAATTCGTATACTCTAAACTATCTGCTCAAGAACGAGCTCGACTTCCAAGGATTTGTTATGTCTGACTGGCAAGCGTCGCATGGAGGGGTAAATGAGATTTTGGCTGGCACCGACATGAGCATGCCCGGCGACACCCTCTTCAGCACTGGCTATACATTCTATGGCACCAATACTACTATTGCAATCCTCAACGGTACCTTGCCACAATGGCGACTAGATGATGCGGTTACGCGTATTCTAGCAGCGTGGTATTATGTAGGTAGAGACACGAAGCGGATTCCAGTCAATTTCAGCGCCTGGACGAAGGCGACGTACGGGAATCAGCATAATTCTGTCAGCTCGCCAACCGTACTAGTCAATGAGCATGTTGATGTCCGCAGAGATCATGCAGATATTATTCGTGAGGTTGGCCGAGCTTCGGTGGTCTTGTTGAAGAATGATGGCGCTCTTCCTCTGAAGGGTACAGAACGCCAGGTTGGGCTCTTTGGGAACGATGCTGGCTCGAATCCTAGCGGTGCTAACGGCTGTTCCAATCGAGGATGCTTCAATGGGACTTTGGCTATGGGTTGGGGGAGTGGAACTGCTGATTTTCCCTACCTCGTGACGCCCGAGGAAGCCATTCAAAACTACATTCTTGGCAAGAATGGCACGACGCAGACTATCACGAACAACTACGCAGATGATGCCATTCGAGCATTAGCAACCACATCAGAGACTGCGATTGTCTTTGTCGGTGCTGATTCGGGGGAAGGTTTCATCGTTATCGACTACAACTACGGCGACCGGAGAAACTTGACTCTGTGGCAGGATGGGGATCGCTTGGTTCGTAACGTTTCTTCGCTCAATAACAACACGATCTTGGTGATCCATTCCGTGGGGCCTGTTGAGATTGACGAATATGCGAATAATCCAAATATTACGGCGATCTTGTGGGCCGGACTCCCCGGGCAAGAATCAGGCAATGCTCTTGTTGATGTGTTGTACGGTGAATACAACCCAGGGGGAAAACTACCCTTTACCATGGGAAAGAAGTTTGCCGATTACGGCACCAAAGTGCTCAGTGTTCCTAACAACGGTCTTACTGGCGCACCGCAAATCGACTACACAGAAGGAGTATTCACCGACTATCGCCACTTCGACGCCAAGAACATCACCCCAACCTACGAATTTGGCTACGGCCTCAGCTACACCACCTTCAAATTCTCCAATCTGCAAGTCCAGAGCACCGGTGCCGGCCCCTATACACCAACGACCGGCCACACCATCTCCGCGCCCACCTACGGCAACTACAGCAAAAACCCAGCCGACTACCTCTTCCCCTCCGCATCCTTCCCGCACGTCCCACTGTACATCTACCCCTACCTCAACACGACCGACCTCCGGCTCGCCTCCGCCGACCCAGCCTACGGCACGAACCTCTCCCTTCCGCGCGCCGCCACCGATGGCACCCCGCAACCGCTGCACCCGGCCGGCGGCGCCCCCGGCGGCAACCCGAGCCTCTGGGAGCCCGTCTACACCGTCACCGCCGCCATCACGAACACGGGCGCCGTGCGGGGCAGTGAGGTGGCCCAGGTCTACGTAGGCCTCGGGGGCGCTGACGAGCCGCCAAAGGTGCTGCGCGGGTTCGAGCGGATCTGGATCGAGCCTGGAGCGACGGCGACGTTTGCGGCAAATCTGACGCGGCGGGATGTGAGTACGTGGGATCCGGTGAGTCAGAATTGGGTCCAGGTTGAAAGGCCGCGGGTTTGGGTGGGGGGCTCGAGTCGGAGGTTGCCGTTGGGAACAGTATTAGAGTGAATGGGATGGGTTGAGGGGGGTCGGGGTGATGATGTATATAGGGGTTCGAAGGTCATGCTTGCGCATGGGCTTAACCTTGTTTTATTTTACTACGTATTTCGCTGATATTGATCCGGGAACCATATTTACAATGATAATCCACGTCCTGAGAAGCTATGATGTCATGACATCCGCTCCACGAGCTGTGTATGAAGGCATGAAGGAAATGTTTCTGGCAATTGCATTGCACGCTGCAACGTCCTGATGTTGACCATCCGCAAAAGGCTGTTTGCTCGAAGTGCAAACAAAGCCGATACTCTACTCGCGCTATTTTGCCAGGCCGAGGTTCTTTTCCGTTATTCCGTACGAAAACCGCCGTCCCCCTGGGGATTCGCGGGACCATTTAACACTATGCCAAATTATGGATGATCAAAAAGGGTCTTTTTCTTTTTCACTTACAATCTGATATTCTGAGTGATGTCCATGATATCAATTCTGTTGTGTTGATATTTCTAGCCCCCTCCGTCGTTTCCCATCATGCGGGGCATTCAAATCAGTCAGTATGTGAAGGTAACTCAGCACGTTAATCCAAAAGAAGATTTTTAGTATTTGAATTAACCAAACTCAGGGCCCAGAAGACCTCCAAGTCTCCACTCTCCCCGACCCGACCCCAAAACCAAACCAATACCTCGTCGCCATCCACGCCTCCGCAACCAACTTCTACGACCTCCTCCAAATCCGCGGCAAATACCAACACCAGCCCCCCTTCCCCTGGATCTCCGGCTCCGAATTCTCCGGCACCATCCTCTCCGTCCCTACCACCTTCCCCCCCAGCCGCCCCCCCAAATTCCACATCGGCGACCGCGTCTTCGGCGCCGCCCAAGGCGGCTACGCAACCCGCGTCTGCGCCGACGAAGCCCGCCTGCGCCCCGTCCCCGCCGGCTGGAGCTTCTTCGACGCGGCCGGCCTCTTCGTGACCGCCCCGACCAGCTACGCGGGGCTGGTCACGCGCGCGGGGATCCAGCGGGGGGACTATGTCCTGGTGCATGCGGCGGCGGGCGGGGTCGGGTTGGCGGCGGTGCAGATCGCGAAGGCGTTTGGGGCGACGGTGATTGCGACGGCGGGGACGCAGCGGAAGATGGGGGTGGCGCGCGAGTTTGGCGCGGATTATGCGGTGGATTATCGGCGGGCGGAGTGGGCGGAGGAGGTGAAGAAATTGACGCCGCGCGGGCGGGGGGTGGATATCGTGTATGATCCTGTGGGGTTGGTTGCGCAGAGTATGAAGTGTACGGCGTGGAATGGGCGGTTGTTGGTGATTGGCTTTGCGGCTGGAGATATTGAAAAGGTGGCTACGAACCGGATCTTGCTGAAGAACGTGAGCGTGATGGGACTCCACTGGGGAATGTACGCGACTGCGGAGCCGGAGACGGTGGAAAAGGTGTGGGACGGGATATTCAAGCTGATAGAAAACGGCAAGTTCAAAGGAACGTGTTTCACCGATGAAGAATTTGTAGGACTGGAAAGAGTCCCGGCGGCATTAAAGGCTTTGGGTGGACGAGAAAGTTGGGGTAAGGTTGTGGTCAAGGTGCCCCAAGAAGGACAAACTAAAATATAGAAGAAGAGATTGCATAATTTCAAGATTTCTGCACGACTTCTCAAAATATTTGCTGGATTTTTACTGTGCGAATCTTACCATGTCTCAATGCACTAAGATCTTGTCAACATCAAAGCAGTAAGGGTCAGATGTTTTTCAATTGGGCTGTGACTAGAACCAGGCTTTACGACTAAAAATACAAACAATTCGCTTGGCCAGCAAGCAGATACAATGATCTGGAATTGGTTATTCCAGTTTCCATATTGACCCGGGAACGAATACGGTGCAACGGTACAACAAGTTTAAACGTGACCAAGTAAATTGCTACGACGACGGATTTGTCGTGTTGACGGGGCTGGTCCCGTTGATGGTCAAGATGGCTTCGTAGGTAGGCCCAACCTGGGAGCTCCAGCTGAAGGTAAACGAAGCTACAGAACGAATTAGTATTGAGCTACCAGTATCTGTGAGAAAAGAAGTAGACACATACTCGTGAGAGTGGAACTTGCCACGGGTTCCGTAGTGTTTGGTGCGGAGCTATTACCGTCACTCCTACCTTGAACACGCACAGATCTGGCCTTCAACTCTCCATCGTCGTGGGAGGGTGCACCAATATACGGACCTTGGCCAAAGGAATAGCGGTTGATTCCAGTGTTGACTAGTTTGTTGGGAGTGGTTTGCTTCGGATCATCGCTCGGGAGACCTGTGACGAGATTTTGGAGGCTATTATCAAACATCCGTTTGCGAGCCGTCTTCGTGTCAGTCATCAGGGATTCGTAGGCGATGAAGTTGGAGAGCACGCTTCCAACAATGGGAGCCGCAATCGATGTCCCTTCGTTCTTCAGCAGTGGCTTCGACACCTCGCTTCTAAAAACGTACCGCTTTTGATGGATGTAGCATCATCGCTACTGGCGACCGCAACGGGAATGTTCTCGCCTGGGCCAATTATATCAACTTTTTTTCCATAGGCGGCAAAGTCCGAAGACCATCCGTACTGCTTATTGCATGATGTCACACAAATCGTTGTAGACAGTTTACAGGGAAACGTCGCCGCTGCAAGTTGTGGTGGGTTACTGTCGAACGTATTAGAATTGAAGATCCTAGGATCGCGTGGAGCACTCACTGGTTGCCCGCTGCAGCAATAACAGCTACGCCGGCGATGTTTGCCTCCTCGATCGCGCCTTCCATGATGGGTGAAAAGGCTGTTGTGAAAGAGAGATTCATAATCGATCCCTTGAATCCGTTTTGTGGTGATTTGGCAAACGATCGATGCTCATCAGTAACATCGCTTATGGCCTGTGCGATTTTGCTCAATGAAGTGCGAGCGTTGCAAAATATCTTAACGTTGATGATATTGGCTTGTGAAACGCTAAATCCGGAACCAGCAAGGACGCTTGCGACCTGGAAAGCTTTAGCACATTATCAAGATCTATCGTTGTGTAGGTGGTTATACAGCAGTTCCGTGACCTCTGTTTGGGTTGTCATTCACAGGTTGGTCACCTTGACCACAATAGGGCGTTGTCGTCTTGTCCTGAAAATTTGAAGCGCGACCCTATGTAAAACATCTCAGCCCTTTCCTCGGGTATTCCTTGAGCTGGACACAATACCTCAAAGGTCTGGTGTGTGATTCGCACACCTACATCAAATATCAGCCACCAAATTTGAGTCCACGGATATAACTACCCTTACCTGAATCGAGTATATACGCATTCACCTTTGCACCAGGACTTGCGACTGTCTTTACGGTGGCTGTTGCACTACCAAGGTTGTTGACTTTACCTTTCGCCGTGATCATTTGCGCTGGCCACAGAGAGCCTTGAAACTGCTCCGCAGTCCAACGTCTGAAGAGACGCACGCGCGACAATAATGATGCATCATTTTCGTGAGTGTCATTCTCCGTATCGTTGGCGAACGTCGGCTCGTCGACGTAGTGATCGTGCTCGACGTATTCGACACCCGGATCAGTGCGGACTAACTGGTGTAGTGTATGTTGATCTAGTTGTGCACGATATCTATGCATTCAAGTTTTATTAGCGATTTATTCCGAAACCTTGATTTACCGTCCTTCGTAACTCACCCCCTCATCCCAGGTATTTCTTCAAAGTCATGGCTCAACTCCGAGAGATTGGCGCCAGCGTGCTCAAAATGCCTTTCCAGAGTGTGATTTCTGAAGAGCCGCACTATGTAAGAATCCGGTACCAGCTGTCCATCTGGACGAGAATATGGGGCAGGATCGCCGTCGTTTGCCCGACGAGGGAACTCTACAGCCTCGGTGAGACAGAAGAAAAGAGTAAAAAATAGCAAATAAACCATTATTTTCTCCCTCAGAAAGCTAAATAAAGGTTGAAGATTTTGGAGAGAATCACAAGTATGTTTTGAAGTAGAGAAAGAGAATCGAGGGACTAAATGTAATTGAGGAAAGCCTACGAACGAGGGTTGAGAACCCCTTTCTTATAATCATGCTCAGATGAAAATCTCTACAAGCAACTCATTAGCAATTTATGTGCATAAAGAAACTATTACAGCAAGCAACGAATAACAAGTCACAGCGTGTATACAGGCAAACGTCAAATACGTGCGTCATTATTGAGGTATTGCCGATTCAGGAACATAGACGACATCTGAACCGTGTCCTCGGGCCTCTGGTGAAGATCGTCGTTTCGATTAGCGATTAGATGTGTGCTTGGTCCACTGATGCTGTCGTGATGGGTGCGGCCAAGTCTGCTCTGGAGTCAGTGTAGTCAACCTGTTGGATCGAATGGCCTCGGCCGAGGAGGCTCTGCTGAGGCAACAATGGCCTATAGAGCAGCAATCTCGCATCAAATCTTGCGTCTTTTTCAGTACGTATTACCAAACCAACAGAGCCGAGATTGGCAGGACTGGATTGGTTTGCGGGCTTTTCAGGGCACGACCTTTGGCCTAATCGCTTGGTAGATGGCATCTGCGGCCGAGCTGATTTGCATCGCGCATCTGGACCAATTCGACACGAAGCCAGATCTAGATGATGCAGCTGTTCATTGCTAGATGGGCCGTACAAGTGCACAGGTGTAAAGAATAGGAGAGATCCAACTGATTCGTTTAATTAGTAGAAACCTTCGCACGGACATCAACGCGATTGGCGGCGCTAGGATCCTCGCCAGCGTGCAACATCTGCGACGCCGGATCTACACTCTCTTACACACCTCAATACAACACCTCAAATCAGCCATTGCAAATGATCTCGCTTTTGTGAGCGCGATCATCAGGATGGTAGTGAATACCGTTGCTGGTCCTGACGTCGGACGCTCAAGAATCGAGCCCAGAGGATTCGCTTTCAACTAAAGTCTATACCATTAGAATAGAAGCTACTTGGCACGGCTTTACGTTCAAGAAAGACGAATCCAGACACTATGCCTCTTCAAGCCGTATGTAGCTTTGTTGGGGCTGGTGCGTGAGTATATCCTTTCCTCTGAATGTCGAAAGCGGCGGAGGCGTTGGCAGAAACTTGAACTTCAGCACAAAGAGGATAAACACGATTTTGAGTTCAAGAGATGCCATTCTCCTGCCTACGACGGATATTAGCATCAGCTCTTTGGATTGCAGGGAGACTTGAAGACTGACCAAAGCAGGCGCGGGGGCCAGCACCAAAGGGGAGTGCTGGGCCAGCTCTCGAATCAAACACGATGTTGCCATTCTCATCAGTCTTTAACCAACGCTCCGGCATGAATGCGCCGATATCGGATTCGTCCCATGTGCTGTTCTTTCCCTTGGCATTTTGACAGCTCTGGCTACGCCTATTTTCGTCGACTTCAATCGGTTTCGATACGTATGAGGGCCCATTTGTCATCAAGAACACATCTGTGCCCTTTGGGATCCTGTAGCCGAGGACTTCCGTATCTCTGATGGCAACCCGCATGTTGCCAGATATGGTGGTACCGAGACGGTGTATTTCCTCGAGAGCAGCATCGAAATACGGAATGTTAGACCTGGTAATCTCTTGTGCGGATGGCAACTCTTTGGAGGGGAATGCAGCCCTAAGAGTTGAGCGTAGCGTCTGCTGGACGTGCTGGTTAGCAGTCAGGAGTTTGAGGCCCCACGTCATTGTTGTGGACGTCGTTTCATGTCCAGCGATGAGGAAACCGAGAAGCTCATCCCTAATGACATTACTGTCATATTTAGCTTGCCTGCCTTCCCTTTTGGCCATCTGAACCTCACGTTGAACGACGAGGTCCAGAGCCGACTTCACCGTGTCTTTGATGTCAGGGTTGTCACAGAATTTGCGCCAGGCTGCTTTCAGTCTCTCACCGAGGAGCTTGTTCTTGCGCTTGACGGCTGACCTCAGACTGGGACGCAAGTTGAGTGCAAGCCAGTGATGTAGTTTTGGAACTGGAGAGTTCAATGGGATCTCGACGCTATCGGAAAGCATGAGAATTGCTTTGAAATTCTCTGGGATTGGTGCAGTTGGGAAGTCTATTTCTGAGTCGATGCCAGAAGGGGTTTCTACCTCGTTGAACCCCAGCAGGAGATCGGTCTGCGATGCGGTGGTACCGGGATCTGAACCAAATGTTGCAGTCCAAATCATTTCGAGAGAGCTACGATGCAAATCCTCTTCCACGGAAAACGGTCTACCTTGTGCTAGGCGCATTTTTTGGTCCCAAAGTTCCAATACGTGGAGGGTTGATGCATGGATCTGAGGCGCGGCAACATTGTTCAGGAATTGTGGAGACATGGTATCACCGAGGAGCCGTCGATGTGCGCGCCAATCATCGTCTGTCATGAATGAAACTTGGAACTGGGGCATTAATGCGACGAACAAATCACCAAAAAAGAGGCAGCGATCGAATTCGGCTTGCCGGTTAAGCATAATGTCCTGGGCTTCGCGAAAGTCCGTGGTCACGACCCATGGCCTCCCAAATGGTCGGACGAAGACCTGGACAATGGCTGAATTAAGATTGATGCACTGTTGAGTGAGGAAAGACATGGCTTCTTTGTTTTCAGCATGCCACCGCAGCATATTAGGGACATCGCCAAATAGGCTCTTGGCGGAGGCTGTATTATGGGGTATGCCAGGTATAGGTCGAGGAAGCAAAAGCCAGTACAGAAGATAGCCTGCAAGTAGCAGCATGCCGCCGACAAGACTCCATGTTGTAAAAGATAGATACATTTTGAGTAGTAGATGCGTGATAAGGAAAACTCTGCCCACAAGGAGCCTGATATGAAGGACAGAAGCAACAGCATTTGTATGAACACAGGCCACGGCGGTAGCGCTCACACAGCCGAGTTCCACCAGGGTTCTACAACGATGGATCTAGTAAAAGCAGTCAGCAACACCGGTAGACTTGGGTAAAGGCTGAAAGCAACAGCTTAATGGAAGTGGTTTGTCACGTAGCCGGGGCACCCTGTGCAACGCCATGCTGGATCCTGACATATGACTGGACGATTTAGAAAAAGCCGTAAATCCTGAGAAAGCAATTTGCTCAACTGACGGTGATTGTTACCGTCATAATTTGCTGAATATCCTTGAATCATCTGCATTCTGCAGTGAGATGGAAACATGCTACGTACATATACACTAGACCTTAAGTAGAATAGCGTGACATTTGGTCTCCCGTATCTCCGTTCGGCATAATCAAGTGCCGCCGCCCGATCCATAGAAGTTTCTTTAGAAAATCTTTTTAGACGTGGTTGAACTCGTAAGAGTTGTTCAACTTTCGACCACGAAATTTTGCCGAAGCCCAAAACGCTCTGCTCCAACCATCCAACCACAATGCCCTATGTACGTTGGTCATGGATTGGGAGTTTATGCAGACACCCAAGAAAGAATGCATCTATTTCGTTACGGGAATAGGGCATCCGAGGTTCGTGAAAGCCTCGCCGCCGATAGCAGTGAGAGCAGCTTGAAGGGCCTGAACTGTTGGCTGGATGAAGCCGTTCAGGCTGGATGGAATGGGTCCTGCGACAAATTGATAGAGCAGGCAAGCGACATCAGAAGGACTGGCGGCTGTAAGGTTACCCCCTTGGACATATGGTGGAAAGTCAAGTCCAACAAATTCGCCATTGACACTACCGCCGATACCAACGGGGTACATGCTGTACATCTCAAATATTTGGGTTGCAACGTCAAGCAGACTGTATGGCGTCGCACGCGTCGTCCAGTTATCGGGAATCCGCTCGGGAACATGAGTCCAAGTTCCATTAGAGGTCTGCTGAGCCCCAAAGCTTTCACATGTGTTAGAAGCTATCGAATTTGCGGTAAAGCTCGAGCAGCAAAACTCACAAAGTTGCCGTATTGTCAAGGTTGGGCACGTAACCTTCTGTGCCGGAAGGGAAGAGCTCGTAGACGAAAGATGCAGCTCCATGCGTAAAGAGTCCAAGCGGACCAAAGAAGCTAGAGACTAATTAGATCTCCGGCGGCCAAATCGTGCATGATCACAGGGACTTACAGTTGCGGATTGTCACGTCTACTTTGTTGATAGCGCTGGAATCGAAATTTGGCAAGACCATCCAGGTCAAAGATACCATTAGTCGTCTCTGCCATCATGCTGAATAGAGTACCGTTGAAGCTGAAGTCATCGCCTTTGCCAAGGAAATAATCGTCGCGCGTCAAAGAGGTGTCGGCTTCAAATTTGTTATGACCATCAAGACCCGGCTGGCTCCCAGTGAGGGTGGGATTGACGGACGTGCGCGTCGTAGCGTCGCACCCAATGGAAAGCTTCGTAGTTACCCAGTCGCCATCGGCGATGTAGATCGAGAAGACGGCCAAGAAATTTGCGAGGTCGTAGCCCATGTTGTAGACGTTTTGCACGGCATCGACTACCTCCGTGTAGTTTGTGATTCCATCACGGGAAAGGAAGCCATCTTTGATTGGTCGTCAGCTCGGATGATTCTCCTGATCAGCGCCGTAGGAACGTACGATTTGCAGCTGCATTCAAACCGGGGCAAGGACCTCGAATGTCTTGGTCCGTGGGGGCAAGAAATTGATGAGCATCGTCACCAGGCGCTGGAACCTGATAACTCCCAACTGCCCGGCCCGGGACACCACCTTTGGCTCCATTGTACGGACTGCGGCGTCAGGATATCAGCCAGAGCTCGTTTCAGGATAGAATGCTAGACATGAGATGAAGAGTGTGTTGATGGAGTGACTCGATGCTAGGATCTCCTAGTGGTGCATCTTTGCGGACGTGCAATATCGGTGAAAGATACAAAAAGGATGGTGTGAGGCACTTACAATTCATCAGTAATTGGCGCTGCACCCTGGTGATTAGGATTGAAGGGACAGGTGTCGGGCCCTCCAGGTTGCGAGCCTCCTCCCTAGTTAAGCAAAAAGAAAGAATTAGATGGTTGTGTAAAAATGACGAAAACTCGAAGAAAATAGGCTTGCGTACCTGCTGGCGAGCGGTAAGGTGAGTGTTCCGCATCCCCGGTGTTTCTGCAACCCAAGGGAACGAAGCTGCAAAGCTTGCGCACAAGAGGATGACTGCAGCCGCCTGCATTCTCGATCCTTTTTCTTTCTTTTTCTCTTATCTGCGTTCTGCCCAATATTCTCCGTGGTTGCAGGTGTATCGGCTGACAGAAAAGAAGGCATCAGACTTTTGCAATCCATGGCGCCGTGAGCCCATAAATCTAGTGCATAGAACCATAGAATTTCCGCGAAAACACTCATGATCCAGCAGAATAATTTACCGAGGCAAGATTTCACATGTCGAATTTACAGTTGCCAGGTTGTCTGAATTTTTGACTTAGTAGCTGTCCATACACAACGGCGGTGGAATAAGCTTTTCCGGGGAGTTTCCAAATCCGGGGCTTTGATCGTTGACTAGCAGGGGAGGCCAATGCAATGCCGGTGCAGGATTTTGCCGTACATGCTACATCCCAGTATAAACATTGAAATACGACAGAGCTCACATGTACGTGGGAGACCGCGATACGCCCCCCAAATTCTGCATATGTGCTTTTGAGACCCACAAGTCCGAACGTACTCCGTATGTTACAGATCATATTCTACTCCTCCAGATGTATGTCTCAGTTCAAACGCAATGTAAATTACCCCGCTTCTGAAGAATTATAAAACAAACGGTACTCGGCCATGTGAACCCTCGGATACGCCTTGAATAATTACGCCGCACGGTTGCATTGGAATTGTCACACTCTGCGTCAGGCAGGGGAACAGGGGGTCCCGCAACCAGAGATCACACAGTCTTTTCGAAATTTCTTCCAAACAATCACCATGAAGGTGCCACATTTAATCGTGGCATCGCTTTTTGCGGCGTTAACCCAACTTGCGATCGCAGCTCCTGCAAACACTGCCAATACAACGGACCTCCAGTATGAATACATTGTTATCGGTAGCGGTGCTGGTGGGGGCCCGCTCGCATGTAGGCTTGCTATGGCTGGCCACAGTGTGCTCTTGATCGAAGCCGGTAACGATCAGAATGGCAACATCAACATATCCGTTCCTGCATACCAGGCTGTCGTTACTCAAGACCCAAAACTTCGGTGGGATATGTTTGTCAACCACTACCAGGACCAGGAGCGTGCGATGAGGGACCCCAAATATACATACGAAGTTGGCCCATACGAGTATCACGTTGGCCCTGACCCTCCAGCTGGTGCAACGCCGCTCGGTATTCTATATCCCCGGGCCGGGGCCCTTGGGGGGTGCGTTACGCACAATGCTCTAGTCTGGATAACACCTCATGCAAGCGACTGGGAGAATATTGCTCAGATCACTGGTGACGACTCTTGGGTGCCTACGAATATGGATCAGTATCTTGACAAGGTGTACGAATGGCAACCCACCGAGCCTACAGACCCAACTATTTTGCTGAGTGACTTGACGCTTTCTCAGCATCTGGCCGGTGGTGCTGCTGTCATGGGTGTTGGACCGGATCCGCTCAATGCGATTACAGGTCTTGCGAATACCCTTTTGAACGATCCGAACAGTCGAGTCAACCCAGCGCGGGACTCAACTGAGGGTTTCTTCCAAGTCCCCTTAATCATGAACTCGGGAACACGTACTGCAGTCCGGGAGTACATTCAGTCAACGGTCTCGAAAGGCTATCCATTGACAGTTCGCCAAAACTGCTTCGTGACGAAGATCGACTTTGACACAACTGGTACTACGCCAAAGGCAACAGGCGTGGAATTCCTGGATGGAGAATACCTGTATCGTGCTAGCCCTCTGAGCGGTGGAAGTGGTACACCCGGGTCTGCCACTGCTTCCAAAGAGGTCATCGTCTCTGGCGGAACGTACAACACTGTTCAATTACTGAAACTCAGTGGCATCGGACCGGCCGACGAACTGCAAAGTTTTAATATTTCAGTCATCAGTAATCTTCCGGGAGTTGGTACGAACATGCAAGATCGATATGAGGTCCCCCTAAACGTACAACACGGAAAAGACTTCAGTGCACTTAACGGATGTACCTTTGACGGCAAGGCTCATGATGAGTGTCTCACCAAGTGGGAAGATAATCCCTATGTCCTGGGTCTGCGAGGAACTTATGCCTCAGATGGTCTTGCGGCCACTATGGCTGTCAACTCCGATTTTGCCTCCAATTCCGACATTGATCTCTTCATCTTCGGTGGTCCTTTCGACTTTACGGGCTACTTTCCAGGCTGGGGCGACGCAGCCGTGGCCGACCATAAACATTTTTCTTGGTATACTTTGAAAGCGCACACGCGCAACACAGCGGGCACAGTCCAGCTCCGATCAGCCGATCCCCTGGATACTCCAGTGATCAACTTCAACTATTTTGACACCGGAACCACAGAAGGCGGAGCTGACAACCTCGACCTCCAAGCTATAGTGCAGGCAATTAACATGTCCCGAGAAGCCCTTTCACAGTACTACGATTATTCTCTCCTCGGTGGTGATAATTTCACTGAACAAAGGCCAGGACCCGACGTGCAGTCAGATGAGGATATTGGACAATATATCAAGGATGTTGCTTGGGGTCACCATGCCTCATGCACGTGTCCAATAGGGGCTGACGATGATCCTAACGCTGTGCTCGACTCGAAGTTTCGCGTTCGGGGTGTTCAGAATTTGCGGGTTGTGGATGCCAGCGTTTTTCCACGGATCCCAGGCATCTTCATCCAAGCGCCAATTATGATAGTTAGTGAGAAGGCTGCTGATGTAATTCTCAATGGTTAGAAAGCTAAAAGTCGTAATCCATAATACAATGTACTATTGAAATCACGTATTTGATCTTAGGGTTCTCCTATCTGCGGACATCTCTAAGTAGTCAGTTGAGAAAAAGAGCAACGGAAATACCTGATGCTGTCATGGCTTATTCTTGATATTAGACGTGCGCTCTCGTCTACTGCAGAAGAGCGTTGAAGCAATTTCACCTTGTAAAATGAATTGGTAGCGGATGACCGCTAATCTTCGGGATTCGTGGGTGGTGAATTGCCTTCCGTACCTGTATGGGACTGATTCTGGCTAAGCTTTGAACTAAACCGCTCTTGAATCCACTTGTCCGTCACTCGCCGTTCTTGATATCATCAGCAATCTTCTCGGCCAACATGTAGATAGTACTCTGTGGGTGACCAGGTGGCAGCAGTGCGAAGGCGCTTGCATCGACCACCCTAACACCTTGGACCCCTATCACCCGCGCTCGACTATCTACAACAGCATTTGGATCATCCGAACTCCCCATACGACACGTGACGCTGGCATGCCAGACTGTTTGCACAGTGTTCATGATGGTATTGAGAATATCAGCATCAGATTCAACACTTGGACCTGGAAAATACTCGTCACCGATCACAATCTGCTGCATGTACTTTGAAGCAAAGGCAGCTCGAACGCGCCTATACGCAGCTATAGCAACAGCCTGATCGGTCGGGTCCGTGAGCCAATTTGGGTCGATAAGAGGCAAAGCAGAAGCGTCTCCTGACGCCAAGGTCACCGTTCCACGTGAAAGAGGAGCCACGAGAGTGCCAAGGATAGTGGCATACTGAGGTCCGTCTTTGGGCTGATCCAGGAAGAGATCGCCGAAGTCTCCAACGTATCCTGGTGCAGAGATGTACTCAATTTCTGGCCAATCGGATGGGAATTGAGAGAGAGATTCCTGAGTCTCAGAGCTGAAGTTTGATCGTAGCGATTGAGGGACCTTCTCCCAACCTAGGAAATCCGCGACAGGATTCGTCAAGGGACCTCCCTGATCGGTTGTGTAACTGACGAGTTGAGCTGCCAAGTATACGGGATCCTGTTTCATATTAGCACGATTTGCTTTGGAATTTGGTAGCCTATCCTTACGTTTGCAATTCTCGTAAACGTCTCAACAGTGACACGATACGCTGGACCAAAAAAGACATGGTCGGTCAGATTTTTTCCAACTCCAGGGCGGTCAGCGATGACGGAAATACCGAAGTTCTGAAGTTCAGCGGCAGGTCCAATGCCCGAAAGCATGAGCAATTGTGGTGATTGGAAGGCGCCGGCTGATATAATGACCTCTTTGCTTGCGGACAGAATGAATGGTAGGCTAGCGCTTGATACTTGAACTCCGGTAGCCGTCCGATTGTCATCGAAAAGGATCTTCTCGCCCAAGGTGACAGAGTAAACTTTGAGGTTACTGTACGTGGCCGCTGCGTCAAGGAAAGAAGTTTGCGAAGATTCCCGGTTCTCATCAGCGGGATCAATGGTCGAAGAGCAATACTGTGTACCCAGAAGGCTCCCGCTGTTAAAGTCTTCGACGGTTGGGATCCCGATCTCGTTCAAAGAGCCTTCGATATAGGAACTGAACGTCTGTGCGTAATTGGCGTATGAAACGGATAGAGGACCACCACTCGGACTGAAAGCCGCCGGGTTGTATTGTGCGGAAGCATTTGGAGCTCGTTTGGTAGTGTCTGGTGGAGTGAATGCCACGCTCTTCTTGAAATACTGCTGAATATTGTCCCATGTGTAGCTCTGATCTCCGACTTGATCAGCCCACTTTTGATACGATTGAACTGTTCCTCGTTGGTAGATCATGAAGTTCCTTGCCGAGCTAAAAAATAGGATTTAGGGTAGTCTGTGCGAGTATTCAGGGTGTCTTACCTGCCACCAAGACATTTGCCTCGGGCGTAATGTGTTTGTCTTCCATTGCCGCCTTTCTGTGGTTGCGTAAAGAAGCTCCAATCAACAGCAGCATTGTTGTCCTGAGCATCGCTTCCACAGAACAGGACATCGCCTGCTGGAGTAGAAGCCAATGCAGGGCTAGTCACTTCATATAATGACCCTTTGAGACATTTAGTGTTGGGGCAAAACATTGGATTGACGAAGCCCGAATCGTGACGAACCTGCTTCCACCACAGCTACTGTAGTCTGGGGGTCCTCAGCAAGGCGTTTTGCTATTGTCAGTCCCGCTGTGCCTCCACCGACGACGACATAATCTGGAAACAGGTGAGCTTGGGAAGAACTTGCTGGTGGAGATCATACCGTAACTCGCATTTTGGCCCACTGTCCCCTGCAAGCCCGCCAAAATTCCGCTCAATTGCCTCTTAGTAGATGCATATGGAGCGCTTTGAGCAACCACCACAAATGAAAAGAGTACAACCCAAAAAAGCATGTCCAGAACTGTATGCTCACAAATACTCAGTGTCTGAATCTAGTAACTTCCATGATAGGTTATTTTAAAAGCCTGCACTAACTCGGACACGTCTGAGCTTCACATGCAGTCGTTCAAAGCAATTACGGCATCAAATATCTCCCCAAGTGTTCACGGAATTAAGCTTTCAAGCTTTAATTCGTTGTTCAATAGAGCGGACTTACCGTTTACCCTAAGCCAGATGGGTCGTTCCTAAATAGGGCGATCGACAGGGACCGCCGAGGAATGCGGTCGGCATAGTCGAAAACCCACGAAAATCGCATGTGAGCAGCTGGGGTCTGCTTTGCTCGCGGCTCAATGCCTGTTCGCTTCTTGAATGTTGCCGAAGGTTGGAGCAGTTCTTCCAGCAACCGGCCAAGCTCCCGACTCATTTCCGGAGATTGGTGGGAAGATAGTCAGTTATCGCCTATTCATGCCCATCACTTTTGATCCAGATATTCTAGACCTAGTCAAGGGTGGATGGACACGCTCAACGGTAAGGAGCGGCATGTGGTCTCGGCATGATTCGACAAGAGGTATTGGTTCTACAAGGGGTGCCATGGTGAGCAGCAAGCGCGCAGTCTGTTGAAGACGAGAAAGGCTGCAGAAGCAGTAGTATGCGATGCCCTTCGGGTCAGATGAATACAAGGGCGTGTCATTTTCGTTGACGAAGACAAGGGGGTATGCGCGAAAAAGTTGGAAGCTTGATGGAGCGACACGCATCAACGTAAAACGCACCGCGCAACGCGCCATGGAATTGATGACTAAGCAGTGCAGGCTTGGGCTGTCGGCGTGCCTGTCGGTGACGTAGTTAGAAAAACAATCGAGACGGACAGTACTTCGTATCATGGTGTCATAATAACATCAATCGTTCAAAAATACCAAAATCAAAGTCGAAGTATGATAGAGTTTGTGGTGTTTTTGTCCTGTAGAGAGAATATCTGGCCCGTACCATTACCTAATATACAAGTGAAATCATAGTATGCCCCACCTCACAGTCCGCCATGAAGCTCTGGATCAAATGCTCGAGCCTCCACACTGCCGGACTTCCTGATACTATACATCTTCCTCTATTGCTTGGCTGCAAGAACGATTGCAATGGCGTCACAGCAATCTTCCAAAGCCTCTGCTTGGGCAAAGACTAAAGCAAGCAGTAAATCATGGTTCGAGAAAATAGGTGCACCAGTCAACAAACTCTCAAACAAGCTTGGTGCTGAAGCTTTTTGGCCAACATCGCTTGAAAATGAATCCGACAAGGCGGCGCGCATTCTTCGTAGCTTTTGCATCGACGGCTTCATGGCCGAGCAAGGCGGGGGGAAGCATGGCAACGAGAAGAAACACAAGTCACTGGATCATATCCCGCCTGAAGTAGGTTTTCAGTACTGGAGAGAAAATCGTTAGATTTAACACGAGACGCATGCCGTCGGAACTGAACAGAAAATAGGTCATCCAAAACTGTAAAGGCCTTGCTGTCTTCACCGTTATGCGCGCAGGCCTGCATTGGTCTGGTGCCGGCGGCAGCGGCATTATCGTTGCGAAGACGCCAAATGGGCAGTGGTCACCGCCGTCGGGAATCCTGATTCACACCTTGGGCTGGGGTTTCATGGCTGGCGCAGACATTTACGACTGTGTATGCGTGATTAATAACGATCACGGCATGGAAGGTTTCACACGAGTCCGGTGTACGATTGGAGGTGAAGTGTCGGCGGCGGTTGGCCCATTAGGCGGTGGCAGCACCGTAGACTCTGAAGTATTCAAGCGACAAGCACCTGTATGGACGTACACGAAGAGCAAAGGTCTATACGTTGGGGTGCAAGTCGATGGGACTATTATTGCAGAGCGAACTAGCGAGAACGAGAGATTCTATGGGGCCGAGAAGATCAGGAATAAGCAAATATTGGCAGGCGAAGTGCAACCGCCAATAGGGAGTGTGGTGCAGTTATGGGAAACGCTGCAGGCGGCAGAAGGGAGATCGCATGATCAGAGCAAGTTACCCCCTCCAAACGAGAAGAGTCCCGGAGACCACGCATTGGAGCAACCGAGAGAGACGAGTAACAAGGAGTATGACGAGTTTGCAGATAGCAGTGAGCGCATGGACACTAAGTCTTGAGAGAACTACATTAGTGGCGATGAAATGAGTGTATGCTCCGCATGAGAGCTCCGGAACTAGGGAGAAGGGGTTTGGGACAATGACTAGGCCTCATTGCTTGGATAATAACGAGATCAGTAGATGGATTGACAGAGAAATGACTTTGGCCAACGGGCGTGTGAAGCTTGATGAATGCAAATTATATTACTGACCGCGCACTTGTGGCGCAAGAGCATGGTAATATAATGACAGCTCTTGATTTCGGGAAAACATGGAGTAGAGCTATCTACTGCATATTGGGGTAGTGAGTTGCAGAGCAGATGCTTGCGCAGGAAGACAGTGTCCCCAAGGACCGCATATTTATGATTTGATAGATTAGTCTGTACTTAGCTAGGATTTAGCAGCATCTATTAGATCCCTTCGCGATATCGATCGTAAAATTCCCATTATGGTAGTCCGCATGTCCAGTCCTGTGTAGCAGTTATGTTACCCGAGTACGGGATGTTGGAGCTTTCCCTGAACTCTGTAATCTTTCGTTCTCCATCCACCTCCCGAACAACGACATACGCAGCGTCCGTGAACCAAAGATCAGTCCCGAGCACAGTCTTGCCGCCTTCCCATCCAGTCGCATAAACGAACCCGCCCTTGTCACTATTTGAGTCTGGCACGCCGACGGTCGTCAGGAAGCCATGATGGAATTCTTTGAAGCTGGCGCCAATGGTGGCATTAAAGCGCTTGTACAGAGCCTTGAATCCGTCGAAATCGAAGTGAGATTGGTTGAATGAGGCAAGCAGGTTCTTCGAGAAGGCCTTATCATAGGCAGCATCCCATGCACCGTTGGCAGGGTAGGGAAAGAAGCCTGACAGAGGCCTTAGCAATGTTTCTCTCGTGACGAGTTCAAATACCTACTATTGACCTGACATTCCAGCCAGTTGCCTAGATCTACCGAAGCATTCGCAGCATTAGCCGTACAAGGGCTGACTTCGCCGCTGAGGTCCAGTGAAGCAGAGGCGTAGGCCACGGAGGAGGCTGCGACTGACACGAATGTAGATGTTACAATTGGGCTCAGAATTGCTCCGACGACCGACTCACCGATGATTGGGAAAGAGGTCTTCATGTTCAAGGTGAATGAGTGTCAGATCCGGTGGTTGAAAAGATCTAGGTAACCAAGAGCCAGCAAGAGACACTCTCCTGCTGGATGAATAGGCAAGGCTCATTCATATCCACGGCAGAAACCGATCCAGCGTACCTTCCGTTCGAAGCTCCATTGCGGTCAGACAGGTTTGAAATTCTCGTCACTCGGACCTTTAGTTGATTTGAGACGCTGCGGCGCATTAATTATTGAAAGAGCACGCAAGTGATGGAAAGGTCCAGTAGAAGGGCGGCACGGAATTTTGGCCGTGCATGTCAGGGGCTGAAGATCCTCCCGCTGCACGGAGCCTTCAACTCCCATTTTCCCTTTCCATTTAGCTCCGTGGCAAACACGGAATACGCTTCGTGGAAGCATCCCAAGCGGAGAAGCAGCAATGCCCAGTGACTGACAGCTGTGTCCAGTAGTGCCTTGATTCGGAAAAAGATCCAACTTCCTGAAGCAGCCCGTCCTGCCCAGCGGCCCAACATGCTGATAAATGCGGCTCTCATTGTAGCGTCTTGTCGGCTGGACCTGACTTGCGGTGAAGCCTCCAATCGTGTTTTTCACATTTGGCATTAACCCGTCGAAAGGATTGACCTGGCCCGTCTGAAATGGCAGCCGCAACTGATCACAGAACGGGCTTGTAATTGCGAGCTTCAATCTATGCGACAGGTTTGTTGTTTCTTTTTAATTCTCTATTCAATAATCATCACGATATGAGCCATTGTTCAAAAAACGTACTGTCGATTCTCAGCCGACTCGATCGCTTTGTCCGTGCGGCTATGTCTCTCTTTTAAAGAGGCAAACGCTGTCCAAACCGCTGAAAAGATCCCCTCGATCGAATCCACGCGGATATACGCGGATATCATGGATCCCTGATGAGCTAAGACAGCACCAGGCAATGCAACAGAGTAAAGTGGAGCCGCAATACTAAATTCCATTGGAGCTCGCTTGCCTACTGACTCTCCGAGGTCGATTCTCCTCTCGCTACCTAGATAAAGGAAAGGATGTCCTTGTGGCACAGCTACGATCAGAGTGTCTGGCTTGGCAATCCTCTCGTTCTACCACCGCTACGTCACTGATGGTGCGAAACCAATCTCATGGCGCAGTATCAGTGAGCGACTCGGAATATACCAAGAAAACCTTAATCATACGTACCTGTTATCGTTAGGGGAGACGAAACGGGGGAACTTCCGACTTGATCGATTTCAATTTATTGTAATTTTAGTATAGCCGTAACAAAATTAGAATATAATCTCCTCTAATTTTACATAACCTTAAAAGGCAGAAAAACCAGAATTAAAAGTTGCTTTTGCCGTTTCTTTTTAACTTCCACAACTGCAAAAAAAGATTACTTTAAAGAGAGTAACATAACTGCCCACTCTCGGAATCGAACCGAGGATCTTGTCATTACGAGTGACACTGATCATCATAAGCTACGTCCATTTTAAGTTAAATTTCAGACTTACCGCTGTACCCCTAAGCCAAGCGGGCCGCTAGCCAGGAGTTACAACAATTCTCAATATATAGTCATATTTTGCTACCTCATGAAGCTGCCAGTGATTTCTTTCCCCGTGATTGAGCTAGAATCAATCATGTTTGTGCTTCAATTGCCTGCAGTATCCAGTCCCATGATTAAAGTATCGACAATACAATTCGTGGTGCGCCACCACGTGGGCAATGAGCTAGTGCCGTGTCTACAGGCCTCTATCTCATTACCCTTCGGCACGACAAGTCGAATTAAGGGCCATAGTGTTGCCAATACTGGTCGCTCATCAGCCATTCGCTTAATTTTACAATTTGCCTTGATCACCTTCGAAGTGCTGGAGAATAGCTTACGGCAAGCTTTCCCCCTGCGCCAATTCCGGGTCTCAAGCTCCACCATCGCTTGGTTCCGCCACTGTGCTGCCGCTGCATGAGCAAATGGGGTAACCTACCATTTCAGGCCTTCATATGGCAGTGATGAATTAGGGTACAGCCAAACAAAGTGCTCGCCTAGTCCGTAACTGACGGCTCATCTCCGTGTGTAACAGACTCTGGCCCTCGTTGCTCGCCTGACATTTTTCGAACGCTGTCTTGACTTCACTCGCTTGGTACTCAATCTATTGTTACCATACCTCTGAGAGCATGTCTACATAAGAAGCTGCGACCATATTAAAAGCTCTTCACCAACATCACCAGGCACGACACTCGATTGACTCGATCGTTGATGCTGACGAGATTGCTGCTGACCATCGAATTTTGTCCTCTGGTTACTAGGGCAGCCTCATGATACTACGGCAGTTCAGGTGAAGAGCTTGCAGAGTAATCTTCGTTTTCCTAAAAAGTTTCATACCGTGGAACTATTTCGACTCCGGAAAGTTGAAAACGAAACTGGCAAGAGATTGCAGTTGATTGAGCTGTCATCGGACTTTATAGAGTGGGCCAGAGTGTATTTGGGAAGCAATTTTGATGGTCTTGTTCTACAAAAGAGTTCGTTCATAGAGGCTTGCATTGAACAAGGACAGGGGGGGCAGTGGATCGGTCGATACAATAGTCTGGTCGCTGGAGAAGGAACCCTGAAAAGGAAACGATACGGCGGGCCCATTGGCCAACCTATACCGAGAGCCACTAAACAGTGCAAAGACCGGATGTTCTTGAGACAAGAAGATGATAAAGACAATCTGAGAGAGGTACAAATAACCTCTTTACCCCTGCCAAAGGGTCCCTTTGGAGACCAAGCTCCAGGCCAAGCAACGAGAGCAAATCATCCAGCTACTCCAATCACCCAAACATGCAAGTATTCATTTTGTGCTCGTTCCTGCTTCAGCCAATCTATCGGAGGAAGCTATTGCAGATCAGAAAAAGTTATTTGATCCCCCAGTGTCTAGTTCGGAGCCCTAGGGTGCATGTGCGAGTACCTGTGTTTCGAACCCTGTCGCACGAGGATCTACACACATCCGGTCCTTCGATCCTTTTCAGATCCCGATGTACGATCCTTCGTTCTTCGATAATGAAGCCGACATAGCTGTCGCCGCGGCAGTGCTCAAGTTTCTCGACACGGCTGCCAAGTCAGACTCTATTAAATACAACGTGTTGAGACGGAACTATTCTCCGGCAGAAGTCGATATAGACGACGTTAAGGCATTCAAAGAATACGTTCGTAGCCTGTGCGTTTTAGAATACCATCCCGTGGTGACATGCGCGATGGGTCAAGTTGTCGATAGAAGGATGAAAGTGAAGGCCGTGGGGAAGCTGCGAGTAGTTGACGCAAGTGTCTTTCCCAACCATGTCGGCGGCAATCCCATGAGCGCAGTCTATGCGCTAGCAGAGAAAGCGAGCGACATGATCAAAGAAGACAGGAAGCATTGAGCGGCTTGTTCAGGATTTTGCAAGTCCTGATGCTTCTCGGAACCACGCCAGAGTCTTCATAATGCGAAGCTAAACCAGCTTATCGAGATTCAAGCTCTTAAGCAAGTTCAGCAATAGATGGTAGATGTGCGAGCATCATTCTGCGCAGGATGTTGGAGTTAGAGAAACGATTAACGTAGCAGGCACAAATTCGAAGTCGGACTCCAAAGATTGATATTACCAATCCCTCGTCTTCATAGTATCCTGGGTGCTCAAGTACCACCCATCAAGCCTGCAGGAATGCACTGATATCCTAAAGCTAAGCTTCTAAAGGGGTTGAATCTATACAAACTGTTGCTCACTCTGGCTTGTCCTGATCTCTCCAGCGGTGCTTGTCAAAGTAATGTCCTTCTTGACATATATTGAATCCATCGGATACTCGGCTACAGTTGTCATCACTCCATCTTGCATGACTTCGTAATGTGAGTTTCTTGTGGCTGAGTTTTGCTGAAGCCGGGTCTGGGTGGTATGTGTATCGGAGGAGCAAGGTCGTTCAGCTGTTCTGTTTCTGTAAGAAGACGATGATATTTGTGGTTCTCCGAAAATTTTGCACCTAGCGGTCTTTAAAAGAATGCCATACGTAGGGATGCAAGAGCATAGTAGGCCAAGACAGGGCTCTGCTGCTGACCAAATTCCAAGATCCATAAAGTTCCCTGGTGGTCAATAAGCCATGAACAGACCATGTAGGGAGTTACTTACAAGTTTCGTCATCATAGGAAGTATTAGTAATATAATATAACCGAACACAGCTTGCGATAGTCACCCTGTTTGGTTTGAGCTGCTGTATGAAGGAGTAGATACGAGGCTTACAGGCTACACAATGCAAATAATATCAGGACATTGAGCTTGGAGATTGGTGCAATTTGTATGCTCCAGACCAAAAAAGGGGGCAATGAAAGAATTAGAAGGTCGAAGAATATCGTCGGTACCGTCTGCGAAATGAAGAGAGACCTCGTAGGAAAGCATGTTCCTTCAACGTTCGGATGCCAAGCTTTTCTAATTGGCCTGCACTGGAAAATGAAGAGAAACTCAACTACGAAAAACCAGACTCCATTTGCAACAGCTAGTGCGGTCGAGAGATAGAGCAACCATCGTTTCACGAAAATCCGGTTGTAGAGTAGTAAGATGGCATACTTGAACATGGCGAGGTTGAATATATACCAGATAACCGCCGGAAACAGATAATGCATCATCTTCAAGCCGTGGTCTGGAAGTATTGAAGCATGTTGACCTTGTCCGGTTGCCGGTACTGTGCTATGAGTATCGACGTCATTGATCAGAGAGCTTGAAACTTACACCAAGCGCTATAGAGATGAAAGGGAACATTGCTAAGCTTCAGTCCAGTGTCAGTGTGAAATTGAGAAAAGAAAGGATTCTCTTGCAATACCATTAATAACAACACAAACCAATCATCCCACCAAAGCTTTGCTCCACACAGTCTCCTGCTGCAAAACCTCAGCACTACAGCGACAATATCGATGATGGCAAACATTATCTGCAGGCCGGTAATCGCCGGGCCACGGTTGGCATCTAGGTGTTGTTCGGAGCTCGACATTGCCGACCGTGGTTTTCAAGATGTGTCGCAAAATGTGAGCATAAAGCAAAGAGGCTTCAAAGGCGAAGGGAAGACCACATGGGTAATGACAGTTTGCAATCCGAGAAAAGCTGAGATAAAATAAAGGCTTTGCCGTTTAGTAAGAGGTGTGTCACGGCCAGATACACCGAGAACCAAAAAAGGCATTAATGTTACACCAACATGGCCTGTAAGACGGAAGTCAAGAGTCTTAATGCTTTTCTTCTCGGAGTAGGCCTTGGATGCCATAAGAAATGTGGATCCTTGTACATAAGTTTGTCCAATAGAGAACGCCATACCGCCTCAACTCGCTACCCAGCCGCAAACCTGCAGCCTGTCTGCAGCCGCACGCGTACGCCAAGATTACCAGCCTCAAATGAACTTCGAGCTTTCAATTGTCTGCCGCTAATCCACATCTGCCTTGCATACGACCGAAATTCTTACATGTGCATCGGACGTCCGCGCAGGCTTCCGTGGATGGTAGTCGGCCAAGAAAATGTACGAAGCGACAGGACACATAGTGGGAGTCGTTGAAAATAGAAATTCAATGGCAAGAGATAACCGAAGGATTCGTTTTGTCTGTCCGGCCCGTCTTTCGCCCTTGAACAGTAGCTACCTGCAGAAAGCAAAGCCAAGATAACACAGCAGAGGTGACAACCTAAAGTTAGAAGCTTACTACTTCTGCACATTAAAACTGGCGGAACGAAAAGATAGAATCGTGTAGGGACCCCTCTGTAGAGCAGACACGAGGCTGCGAACTCTTCGTCCGTACATACTTAAGCAGATGCAATCACGTTATTCGTAACCTCCGGAAGCCGCCCCTACGACTTTTAACAGCTAGAACGCAAGCAAATCTTTATTTTTCCGGCCTTCAAACCGTTTTCTTGAAGCACTCATTTTGCTACATCCTTAGTCGCGGTTAGTACTTGTATGATACGATGGCCAATCACATTGCCGATCGCATTTTTAGCAACATCACGGCCATTTAAACGGGTTCTCTATTGGCGTCATTAGGTACAATGCTTGATGTGAGCACTGTGTGTGTTGTCAGCGATTATAACGCCTGGGTTGCCGTTGGAATTGGAGGCACGCCGACCAATCCTGAGTCTTAATGGAGATTGAAGAATCTCCAGGTCCGCTTCGCGCTGTCTTGTGATAATCGAAAAGATCCATTGCGATTGTCTGTCGAAGGAACTTCGTATGTTGACAATCTACCGCGACGAGTGGGTCCACGGCCTAAGAGCATATGGCGTATGTGCCGCAACGCCAGAAGCCTTCACCGCTCCATCCCATGAGATATGCCGAGAAATATGCAGACCCAAGGTAGCTTGGAAAAGTCTAAAGTCGAAGACAGTAGCACGCCTGCCCGTACGTACCCCAAGCGCAAGCGATAGGATTCTTGGCGATGATATCGCTCATGTTCATCATTCAGAGAATTCTCTCTATGTCTGGCTGGCCGAGCCAGATGCCAGGATGGTGAATGCCGCTGCGTGGGGGAAGAGATTTCCACTCACTTCGCTCGGAATGTTGCATAATGGCTTGACCTCCATCCACGCTACAAGGTCGATGGACGCAATTGGCGTAGTCGAGACGATCATCAAAGCTGGAATCGGCCACCTGACAGGCCAAAAGCTGTCAGCATCGGATAGGGTGGTAATCAGTGCGCTTCTCTTCCGTTTTCGAGCGCTGAATTGTGACTTTGGGATGCAAAGCTTTAATATACCTCAGATTAGAGCTCGAGATGAGTCACTCCGCTCTGCAACCTCCGGAGCCGGAATACCTGGGGCATTGAGTAGCGTGAAAGGAATGTAGATGCGAGGGCGAGGAGGATGGTGAAATAGGAGGTGGCCGGAATACCATGGCCCGTGCGGGCAGAATTTTGGCCCATCCAACAACACTATTTGTCTAAGCCACGCAGGAAATTGGACGTTTTGACGCATTGATGCCGTTGGCGAAAGGCATACTGGAAGGAACCGAAGATGCTCCAAGCCTTGTTTGAATCATGGGAACAGTATCAGCAATTTCTTCCTCGCATGTCATGTATCAGGTAGACTAGGACTGTGACTGCCTCGCCGGCTCTACACAGCCTTGTAAGCCACTTCCTGAGTTTTAGGTGACCGAGTCCGATCAACAATCAGCCTTGTGATACCCCCTACCAAAATACCTATATTAAACCCCATCGTACGTTCCAAGAAGAAATAACTGTACTGCAAATACCTTGCCTCAATCATAGTTATCCCTCGTTCCAGGAATCAGAATATTACCCAATGTCCGAGGGACGAACTGCGTCGGTAGAGCCATTGCTCTCCAGGCCGCCCGTTTCAAAGGAAGATCTACACTCTGCTGAGGATATTTCCGATGCATTTGACGGTACTGACGACTGGACCATTCCAGACCGTGTTGCCAAGCAGGATTATTTCGTTTTCATAGACCATCGGCACATTCACTCTCTTCGCGATGCATTCGCGAGACTCGATCAGAATATGAAGCACGGCAACATGGGTCATCTGATCTCTCGAAAGCGATCGCATGCCTGGGGAGGCCGACAGATCAATGTCGGGCAACTCGGAGTGTTGTCTTACAAAGGCAGGCCGATCGTGGTGACCCAACCTGGCAACTACTGGAATTGGAGCTGGACTCATTCTTGGAGCGGCTCCAATCTCGATCTAACGGCTGTGAATGAAGTTAATGGGCTTACTTTCGCACAAGTCGGCCAGTCGGAGGCCATGGTCTGTCTCGATCCCCAGAATCAAGTCTTCATCGTCCGCAACGGAGGCTTTGCAGCATACGGATCAAATGGTACTTACAAGGTGATCGAGATTGTGGATACCCTCAACCTGGGAGAGGAATATGCCATTCGGGAATCAGATACCGACAATGACGGATCAACTCGAGTACTTGGCTACAAAAAGGAGATCAGACATAGAGTGTTCGTCGGTGGCCATCAAAAACAAGTCACCGTCGCTACGTTCTTCAATGTTCCGGCGCAAAACACTGTCGTTATACAGAACGGTGGGCATTTGAAGGCTTTTGGAGCTGGCCAACACGTCATCACAAATCCCCGCTGCACTTTCCGAGGCTTCTTTACTTTTGGAGAGCGGCAGAAGGCATTCCGGACCCAGCCTGCGTACACGCTCGAGGGCGTTCCAGTCGTATTACATGTCAATCTTCGGTATAGGGTCGTCGACGCCATCGAGCTTACAAAATCGTACGAATCAGCTTTCCAGGCACTGAAAAATCCCGCGCAATCTGCCGTGAATGCAGTGGTCTCTCGCTTGTCATATCAGCAGTTCATGAGGGCAAAGAATGTCGGCGGCGATATCCCAGATGTCGAACACATGAGCTGGCTGGAAGCCTTCAAATCCGAATGCCTCCAAGATCTTGCTAAGCATGCGCTTGAATACGGCGTCCAGGTCCTCGCTTTTGACGTCCTTGACCGAAAACTCGAGGGCAAGCTTGGTGACGACCTGGAGAAGCAAGCCGAGTCCGTCTTGAAGAACCAAATGCAAGCCACCCAGATCTCGCTGCAAAACAAGATCAATACGGAAACCGAACGAGGTCGGCTCGAGGTCGCCAATGTCCGCGCCCAGCAAGTGGAAGTCGATTCGAATGCGGATTACTACAAGACCTCGAAAGAAGCCGATGCCAGGTACTATCGACAATTAAAGGAGGCCGACGCTGATGCAGAGAAGCTCCGACGCATCGCACAGGCCCAGGCCGACTCGAATAAGGTCGAGACCGAACAGAAGGTCCGCGCAACAGAGCAGCTTGCCGAGGCAGAGCAGAAGAGAATCACTCTTGAAGGGGAAGGTTACGCCTCTGTCACGTCTGAACATGGCCAGCGCATACAACTCGAGAAAGTGGAGAAAGAGAAGTTCAAGAGCCTCCCGCAGAGTGCGACTGTCTTTGTCAGTCAAGGACAAGGTGATGCTGGTGTGACGGACGGATACAAGTTTGCCCAAGGGTTGTCACTTGGAGGTGTGACTGCGAAGGAAAACCGGCGATAGGCATGGGTGAACATGACCGCGACGATTTGTTGCTCGAGTCGGCTCGATACCAGTGGATCAGCTCAATAGCATTGCCGACTTTCTTGACAGAGCTTATTTTCGGTTTGTCGTATTTGGCTGATATTGAGCGACTGTCGGTGTGCGCCCACTTCGAGCAGTGTACAGTTTGGTTCCAGAATGCCGTAGCCATCGCTTCCTAGACCATATTTATCTCCTAGAAATTGTAGTATTAAACAGAAACAATTAAATATGATGCAGAAAATTTTTCGGTTGAGTTACGGGAAAGTACAATTGAGTGTAGTCTTCTAGACCAGTACATTCTTACATAGGTTGTCGACAAATAGCTGCCGTGAAAAAGAGTACAAATTACAATTTCATAAAATTTAAATGTCTATTACAGATCCACAAATTCGCCCATGATTGCCTCTTTCTTATTCCAGCTCTCTAAGAAACCATGGACCTTCTTCGACATCGTCTCCGTGTCATACCCAAAGTGCTGGTAAATGTACTTCCCCGGAAGGCTATGACCAAACGTCTTCATACAAATCCCCGCATCGGCATATCTTTCCCAGCTTGTCGCCGCATAAGGCTCAATGACGACCGCCGGAATGCCCTCATGCCGCCTTAGCACGCTTCGACGATACTCGCGCGACTGAGCTTCAAAAAGCCGTTGGCAAGGGAAACTGACGACACGCGCTCGAACCCCATGATGCTCCGCGAGATACGCAGCAACGTTCAGCGCAAACGAGAGCTCCGCGCCCACACCCAGCAGCGTGACCTGCGGCTCTGCCAAATCCCGCACGATATACGCGCCCTTGGCGACTTCGGCCCGACGCGTGACCCCCGTCTGCGGCACCGCGTGTCGACTCGTCGAAATGATCGACGGCGTTCCGTGCGCCTTGATGGCCTGAATCCAGGCCCCTGCCACTTCCTCGCTGTCGGCGGGCCGAATGTACAGCATGTTGGGCATGGCGCGGTACAGGGCTGCGAGTTCGATGGGCTGGTGCGTGGGGCCGTCTTCGCCAGCGCCGATGCTGTCGTGCGTGGCGACGTGGATGACTTGGAGGTGCTGCAACGCGCACATGCGCACGCCGGGCGCGGCGTAGATGTAGAACATGAAGAATGAGCTGGTGACGGGGAGGATGGTTCGTGGAGCGTAGGCGGCGAGGCCGTTGGCGATGGATGCCATGACGTGTTCGCGGATGCCGAAATGGATGTAGCGGCCTGTGTAGTCGCCGTTCGGTCCTGATGTTGTCTTCAGGGAAGGTGGCTGAAAGTCCACTTTCGACGGATATCCCATGTTTACCGACGGAGACAGATCTGCAGTGCCGACCATGAATGATTTGATCTGGTCGATGATGGGACCAAATACAAGGTTGTTGGATTTTCGAGTTGGCGTGGGTGACTCGGGAAAGCTCTTGGGGATCATGTCTTCAAAGTTCTCTGGGATGTGGCCCTCTATCCTTGCTTTGAACTCTTTCGCCACATCTGGATGTTGATTTGCGTATTCATTCAATAACTGATTCCACTCTTGTACCCACTGGTCGCCACGTGGAGGAATCCTCTGGTAGAATTCTTTAACTTTGTCGGGAATGATAAAATGCTTATCCGGATCCCAGCCATACGCCCTCTTCATATCTGCGACATTTTTAGTGCCGAATGGAACACCGTGCGCAACGGCTTGGCCCGCCACAGCACTTCCTACACCGATGATCGTTCGGACATTAATGAATAAGGGCTTCTCTCGTGATGGATCCTTTCCTCTTGCTAGCGCAGCGACTATCGCCTCGACGTCGTTAACCCCATCTTCAATATCGATCACATCCCAGCCGCACGCTCTCATCTTTGCGTTGACATCTTCGGTGTTAGTAAGGTCTACAGTCCCATCACAGGTCACCTGATTATTGTCATAGATGACAGTCAGGTTGTTGAGCTTTAGGTGTCCTGCGTACGAGAACGCTTCACACCCAACGCCTTCCTGAAGGCACGCGTCGCCCACCATGCACCATGTGTGATTGGAAACTACATCATATCCCGGCCGATTGTACGTTGCCCCGAGGTGCTTCGTAGCCATTGCAAGACCGACGGCATTAGCAATACCTTGTCCAAGCGGTCCTGTTGTAAGTTCGATGCCGTCATGTTCGATTTCTGGGTGACCAGGACACAAGCTATCCGGTCTTTCAGAATGATAGGATTTGAGCTGCTCCCAGGTCATTGCCTTGTATCCGGTAAGGTAAAGATTACAATATTGGAAGAGGCAAGCATGACCTTGACTCTTGTCAGCATGCGATGAGCTGTGCCCTCTGTTCTTTCGTGTGGCGATTCTGACCATTGGAAAGCACGAAGCGGTCCCTGTTAAACCACGATGGGTCGTTTGGGGCATACCGCATGGCATACTTCCAAAGTGCAACTCCGATAGCAGCCATGCCGATTGCTCCTCTAAAGCATTCATGTCAACTTGGCTACAGCAGCCTGACTCTTCAGTACGAACCCTGGATGCCCCATATTGAACTGCTCGCAAAGATCTGCAATGAGAAGTCGAAAGGACTGCAAAACTAATTGTAAATCTTCGCGACTGTATTTTCCAGGGGCTGAAGGCTTGGATTCTGCCTCCAAAAGACCATCAACTGTAGCTTTTCCATATGACGTAGAGTTGTTCACTATGCCGTTCGGCGTTGAGCCGTTTGTTTGCATAGTCTGAGCCATTACGAAACTGATTCACTGAAATGAGAATAAGAAGAGAGAAGGTGAAAGGAAGGGGCGGAGAAGAGGAATTTAAAAGACTGAGAGCCAAGAGATGAAACTGTACAGCTTTTTTCATATTGTACTGCTAGTCACCGATTGACTTCGTGATCTACTTCAAGACCATTCGGTCATTTGGCATTTTTTCACCATCGGATTACTGCGAAGAGGCAAGATAGAAGGGAAGAGTCCGGGGAAGGTTGCGGGGTTGAAAAACACGCGGAAGGTCTGCCGAGCGTCTACACATTCCGTTTCCACTTGCGCGGAGTTCATAACCCCGCCAATCACACTCTCGCTCTCTCATTACTGAGATAATTTCATCTCAACTAGCGAGACAAACTCGAAAACCAAGGGTCTGCGATCGACACATCTCCCATTGACCAAATCACCAGCGGAATCCCGGAACAATTTGTCCTAGCGGTGTGAGACTGGCTATTGCAGTCCTAAAAATTGATTGGTTTATCGTCGAATATGCTCTGTGTCCGCATTCAATAGAAAGATGTCGGGCTCTAGCTGCTGATTTTCTTTAAACATCGAAAATCGCGCATTCCTGATGAGCAAACAGTCTCGCAAACCAAATTACCAATCGGCCGCCACCGCGACGCCGGCCAGGTGGAAATTTTCCGCCTGTGGCAGTTTGTTTTTGAACAGCTGCAGCTCTGGCTGCACTCTCCCTTCCTCTTCTAGCTTTTTCGATGTCATTACTCCTGTTACACCCATATCGCTTCATCAAACGCACAATCGTTCCACAGAGCTTGCTCTTATCGCGCCGAACTAGCACTTCTCCAATGGCGTCTCTTCTTAGATCGTATTGTTGCGGACTCATTTCAAAGGCAATTAGACCGTCATTGACACGGTGCGTGCGCGTGTCAGGCCCATGCTTACTCGACTTTATGAACAATAGACAGAACATCTGAGTCCGCTGAGACCGTTCTTTTCGATCTGGCTCCTCTACTGCACCACTAGAGCGTGGACTTGAATGCAATGGACTCCTCAGATCTGTGAGCAGATTCGCCATTCGCTGTGAAGTGTCTACTATTGACGACATATCAATAGAGAACACTATTTTCTTAATAACTGGACGGAGGTCATCAGGCAATGCGAGAAGTCCTTAGAGTCAGATGATGTCGAGCAGATCCGACTTGTTACTTCGTGGGACGATTTACAGACGGAGCTGTTTGACAAGGAACAGAAGTCATCCAAAGTCCCGTATGAGATATCTCTGCTTAAGCCAACATTGACTCATTTTTACGACTTTGCCCAAATTTTTGAATCGCATTTGAATCCGGAGCTCCATGCCAACTTCTTTTGGGGTGTCGTCGGCGTGTTGCTGCCGGTAAATCCACGACCCGCTATGCAAACATTCTACAAGACACTTCTCTCACGGCACAGCTGACCGCGCGGGATCCGCAAGCTCTGTCCAAAATACCGCGCATGCTCAAGTCACTTGGCTACAAAGCAGAGGCTTTCAAGAAATACTGCTCTGCATCGCCGCAGGAGATTTCGGACCAGTTCAAAGAAGTATGTTTCGACATTCAGGTTCAGCTGATCGAATTTTTGACGACAGCTCTGCGATCTCTCCGTGCAGAACAGGATGGAATACAGTATCGTTAGTGATCAATGACTAAATGCAACACTTCCTGCAGCTCACATGCCATTCAAGATAAGCACGAAGGAGTCGACGATACACAAAGGCCGGAAGACCCATGGTCACAGCTTCAACGCGAATTTATTAATACAAATCAAGCACTGTTCGAAACGCTAGCAAGGATTGAGAATCTGGTGCCTTCGCGTTCTCCTCCGGCGGATGTTACTAGCTCTTCAGACATTGCTGCGATCACACAGCAAGTATCGCTAATGAAGCTGCCTACAAGGATCTATCCTAGCTTCTTTGATAGAGACGAGACACTCGAGAAGATAGACCATATACTTGGTCAAGACGGTTCGACCACCTCCTTCCGGTCTATAGCTTTGTTTGGCCTTGGTGGGATTGGCAAGAGCTCTGTTGCTGCACGATATATTGAGAGAAAGACAGTAGAGAAGAAGTACGACGCTATGTTCTGAGTGTATGGGGAGACGACGGCATCACTACGACAAAGCTTCACGGATATAGCATTACGGCTTAGTTTACCAGGGGTGCAACCGAACCTCCACGATGTAAACTTGATTAAAGTCCAAAGCTGGTTCCAGACAACTGGTGAGTCAATTTTATTGAGCGGTCTCGAGCTTGTCTGACCTTATGCGTGACAGAACGCAGATGGTTAGTCGTTTACGACAACGTTGAGAATGAGAAGCTGCTTATGCCATACTGGCCTGAGGCCAGTCACGGAAATGCGATCATTACCACCCGCAATCATAACTTAGTATACAAATTTGCTACATCAGGACTGGAGATCACTTCTTGGGACACGAAGACGGGCTCCGAGTTTTTGTTGTTCTTATTGAAAGACAATATAGGTCGCGATATCCAAGCTGAGGGACTGTCAGCGGCCGAAGTTGCGGAGAAGCTAAGTGGACATGCACTAGGTATCTCGCACATGGCTGGCTTGATTCAGAGACGGTCTTGGTCCATCACCGAGTTCATGCGCATTTACTTGAAAGACCCAAGGAGACTTCACAAAAGTGAGCTACAGGCGGTGTGGGACGTGTCCTTCGGTAGCTTGGAGAAAGACAGTCGGGTTTTCTTGGGAGTGGCCTCATTTCTGGTGCCAGAAGGTATTGGACAAGACCTATTTGAAATTCAGGAAGACTTTGATCTCCCAGAAGATCTTGAATTCTGCCTAGATGACTTTGGGTAAGTCTGAGTCTCGAGAATAAGCTAGTCTAAACATGTCACAGCTTCTCGGAGGCCATAGAGCCACTTTTGACACTTGCGTTGGTTAAGCGAGATAAAGATGCTCGTATCTTCTCATGTCATCGGATGGTACAGACACAATTCCGGTCTTTTCTGAAGCCTGAGGAAAGACAGCAGGCGTTTAAAAACGCAGTTGTGCTGGTATCGCATGCTTTTCCCAAGCAATCTGATGCGACGAACAAAAACCAATTCTATCAGCACTGGACTCAATGCAATAAATGTCTGCAACACGTTCTTTATCTTACAGACAACTTCAAAGATGAGTGCAATCACTCAAAGAAGTTCAAGGCGTCGTCACAGTTCTGTGAGCTATTAAAGGATTGTCAAAGGTCACGAGATACTTTTTTGTTTTGTACTATCCCTTGCTGATTCGATACTAGGTACCTATATGAGATCAATGCCCTAAAGGACCTTGAGGACGTCTGCAATGTAAATCTCATAGCTGTGGGAACGCTTGGCGATGAAGACCAAGCCATCGATATCAAGGCATCCACGCTATCTCACCAAGCAATGATGTATGAAAGCGTTGGCAAGGTTGAACAAGCTATCGAGCTTAACATCGAAGGCCGCAATATGCGCCTCAAGGAGAATCATCCCAAGGGCGGCTTACTCGGTGGCTTCGAACAGAATCTCGGCTATAACTACAACACCGCTAACCAACACGAGACGTCTTTGAAGTGGTTTGAGAAGTCACGCGACACCTGGATTGCGTGGAATGTCAAGGAGGGCAGAACAGCAGACTGGCCGACCGTCACCAAGAAGAACTTCGCGAGGTGTCTTGTCTATTTGCGACGGTACAAAGAAGCACAGGCCTTGCTAGAGACGTCTATCAAGGAGTGGAAGCAGGAAAAGCCGCTCAACTTCGGCATGCTGGCCTAGTAAACATATTCCTTCCCGCCATTACTCGGCATTGTTGACTATCTTCGCAGTGCTTACTTCGTCTTCGGTGTCCTTGAACGTCGGACGAATAGGCTTGAAGCAGCGGAAGCGAGCTTCATGGAGGCACAGAACATGTGGTTCAAAGGTGATCAGGCGCGCTTGCATCCGTTCAATGCCGGCAGCATTTACAAAACAGGAGTGGTCTGCTTGGATCAAGGAAAGGTGGAGGCTGCTGTGTACGTGCAACTTCTTTCCCTCTTCATTGCTGTCTATTCTCCTCGTCTGGTCTATCTGGTCAAGTCGTTCACGTTGCCTCTTATCCGTTACCCCTACCTTTCTAAGATGAGTATGTGACCCACATTTTCTCTCTAGCAAACATTTGCGCGACGCCCTACAAATCACCAAATTTCACGCCGACGTCATGCCTGTCGAGCACGCGCGTGGGCTCTTCAAACTCTCTGAAGCTCTAACACAGAACGCATCTTCCAACGGAAACGAGGACGATGGCAGTATGGATGAAATACAAAACTTGAGAGATGAAGCGGAAGTGTACTTACTGAGGCGCAACAAAGATGCTATAGAATTTGGGACTGAAGACGTATATGATCGATGGGTGCCAATCTTTTGGCGTTAATGCTTAAATGAAAAAGACTGTCTGAAGCCCCTATGGGGTAGGGAACGGATGGAAATACGTCTTCTTGGTCTATTGCGATAATTCGAACATGCTTTCCGCATCTTCTCCGACATTCTGCTCGACATATTTTCACATAGATACGGGCAGGATCTGCGTCCAGGTCTGTAGCGGGATTAAGCACCAGGGACAACCGAGATAACCCGACCAGAGCACTGTGCACTCATGGCGGGTTGTGGCACGTCTTCGGTGAATGTCCCGTCTCAAACGTTCCTTTCCGCCCACGATTGTATAATGCCCTCATTGCTCTCTTCATAGACCTTGACTTCGACGTCGTCACCCTTGACAAAAGTATTCGGCTGCACAAATTTCCATCTCATATTGGGCTTCGAGACAACGACTTTGCGCCATTGCTCGTACACACCGTCAACTGCACACAAGGGTTCGTATAGATCCCTGCATGCGGAGACATCAGCTGTGCAGCGCCAAATGTGCAGTTTGCACAGATATCGACCCAGGGATGGTTTCCCATGCGAAAGGATCTTCGATCTATCGACATGTACCGTTAAAGAATTCTGAGCGAGGTCATCTGTGACAGAGATCACGCCATCGCCGTCCTGAAGAAGGCATTTGAGGATCGAAAAGTGGGCCTGTAAAAGGGTCAAAGGGTTAGAAGGTTTCGTATGAGTGAGAGGTGCGCATACCTGGTGATGGACTTGTCCCCAAGCTTGGTCTTCCGTGTTATAATGCTCAAGCGCTTGCAGGCCATCTACACCAATATTGAGGTACGTGGCGTACAGAACTATGACGATTGACGGTCAGTGTTTGGGTTCTCAAAAATGGGACCGGTCTAACGTACGATCTTCGGCTGTAACTGTGCTGTTGTTGGTATATCCAAAAATGCTCAGCAAATTCTTGTTGTCCATGAGATATTCCGACATCAGTATCGCACGACACTCCTCAACCGTCCCTGCTAGCTTTCCAAATACGCTTCCCCACGTCTGACCAATTTGGTAATGCGATGCTATTGCTTCACCACTGAGTGGACTTATTGGAGGATTCTGTATGTCAAAGTTGAAGTGTCCGGGTGAAGTTTCGCTCAGAAGCTTTCCGGTCCCATGGCCCACCAATTCGTGGATAGCTGTGGTCAGGAACCTCACTATGTGTGTTGTACTCTTAAAAAATTTGAGCTCAGAGGCGTCAATCCAGTGGCATGGAAGGTTTGGGTTGTTATTGACAGCAAGTCGGTTCGCAAGGACGACATTTTTGAAGCCGTAATTCTCACGGATGTATTCATACTTTGATCGTTAAGCACACTAAAACAGTTCGTGGGGAAAAAGCTTACATTTGGGAGGTTGGCGGCCTCAAAGACGATGCTACCGCATACGGCGAGCGCTGGAATAGTCAGTGGGCTCCAACTCTGAGGAACATGAGCTGACCATGAACGCTAGTAAAATCTGGAGCCTCAAACAAACTTTTCTCGAACGGTCCCTTTCCATCATTGACACCAGTGACAGCCCATGGCAGTTGCCGAATGAAGGTCGTGGAGTTATCGACAAACATTTTCAAATTCTTGACCTCATCGACATCAGCGATACCTACCATAGCCTCCCATTCAGAACGTATTCCAGCTGGATCACGATACGGCTCGATAAAGCCGATTATGTTCTCCACTTTCGCCGACACGTCTGACACCCAAGCCTTCTGCGACTCCTGGAAAGCTTCTAAGCTGCCCGTCCGGAAACATTCGATGCAGTGTGTCAGAAATTTAGCTTGCTGCTCATTTCCCACGTATTTTGCTGCCATGCCTAATTCCGAGCAGACTTGTGCTAACTCTTGAGAATGATCTCCTCGAATAAGGACGATATCATCTGCTAGGTGCAGACCTCTGCTACTGGAAGGCTCAGTTTGTACCGAAGCTTGTAGAAGCTCTAAGGTGATCTTGCCATCTAGGACCGTTTTCCGAAGGCGCGTGTTCTCGGAACCAATTGACCTTTTATTCATGACTTCGGATACATTGGAGATTTCGTGCTGAGTTATGAAGCCATCACCGAGGTAATAGCCTGATTGCGCGACTTTACTAGGATATCCAAGACTGAAGGGAGGCACTGCTGTCATTGAATGGATGGTACTTTTCAGCTCATCACTCGACTTCTCTAATATTCTTGCCAGTTTTTCAAGAATTTCCTCCTTGACCTCAGGCACGAATTTTTGATCGCCCTCTCCCTAAACATCATCAACACTATGGCAAAGACCATTGTCTGTGTGTTGACCCACATAGAAGTTCCCTAAGTTACACAGAAACATAGCAGCGTACTCAAGAAATGATGCTAGCTCCTCAGCGGTGATGTTGCAGGCCGTTGCCAAGCTGTGCCAGTCGCCATGGCAAGTACGGTACAGGTCCATAATGAAATCGAAGATCATGGGACTCTCTGGCGACACCTGCCGCATTATGATTCTGCTCCCGTGCCATGCTGCTCGCGCAAGGTGATGGGCGCAGAGCTTTTCGCGCAGAGAGAGAGCGTCAAAGATGTGCTTGATACTGAGCTGATGGATCGTAGCTCCAAGAGCCGGAAAGTGAGAGCTCTCCGAGGAGGACATCTTAATGAAAGAGCAGTGTTGAAAGAATGCTACAAAAGAGACTGAGCCGCAAGGCTTCAAACACTGTCATTCCACGTCTGATAAACTTCAGCTCATCCCGTCTGCAAGGATGGAGTCTCCACTCTGTGCCATCTAGCTAACATCGTATTGGCTATTCAACAGCTACAATGTGCGTACACGGCACGCATGACTTAGCGTCGCCCTGGCGCATCAGGGGGTAGTCAAAGTTCGTGGGTCATTTTTTCTCATCACATTTTGGTGAGGCCGACTTAAGATACTGTCCAATTTTTCTAAAATCAATACAGTGATTTCTAGAGCGTCTAAATATACGGAATTTATTTCTTTCAGAAATTTTTGTATATTGTGTATTTGGAATTATAATTAATTAATAAGTTAATATTCTTGGTGAGGAATTTGCGGACAGGTGTGGAGTGACCCACGAATTTTGACTACCTAGGTACCCCCTGACGGCGGCTACCGGCGACCGTCGCGCCGAATCCGGTCATGCGCATTTGTCCAACTATGCATGCCCACCAATCAATCCACGCTCCCTGTTTTTGACACCAAATCCTCGACCAACTGTCAAAATACAATCACAGCGATCAAACTATTCTATACATTTCCATTCATACAAGGCAGGTCATGCACCGATACGGTCTGCACTTGTCATGCTCAGTGGTGCCTTCATTTGGTTAATACTGCAGGGTCTTACAATTCAGAGTCTTCTGGATGTTGAGTAAAATATGCATCGGTAAGCGGATGCAGTTTTCTCAACATAATGACTGAGTCGGCCAAAACGGCGCCGGTGTCTTGAATCTGTTGAGATGAGTTGAGACATACCTCAGTTGCTTCTTTCACGGCGAGAGACAACGTGATGATATCACCTATACCGAAACCAAAAGACATCTTTGTAAACAATTAAAGGAACGCTCCCACTACACCTCAACTGGTTACGAGCTCCGTGCATGCGTTGGATTGATATTACGAGTTTGGTGGACGATATGAGCAGCCAAAAAAATAAATATTATTTTAGCAGAAACCCAAGGCATCGAAGCCTACCTTGATAAGCAGCACTCAGCTCAGCCCCGCTTAGGCCGAATCCAATCCACCCCAAGGCTTACCTAGGTAGGTACAGCTAATACCTAGATCATGGTCGGTACTCGACCTAGGTATGCGGGACTAAGTATTTCAGCCGCACTGCCCCTCCACCAAGCCTCGCCCCACTCTGCAGCAAGAAGGCTGGTAAACATGCGTTTAGGTCAGGCTGTGCTAATGGAGATAGATTTGCATGCCATTTACCATCAAATGACAAAGAGCAGTTCTGAGCAAGCTTGTGGAGCCTGAGCGAGATACGGACGTTTGCGGTTGCAAAAAGGCAGTCGTGGCCAGGGAATCAGGTAGATGCTGCAGTTCCTTGCGAATGGAATTACAATATGTCGTCCATATCAATCGATAATTTCATAAACTCGTTGACTTCGAGTGTGACGTCTTGACTTACCAATATCCACACGATTATCTCCTGACCAGCTGCCTATTGATAATGCCATACCTCACGGCAGCGACGATATCGCTCGCCCATCCAATCCATCCTCTCGCTGCAGTGACAGCATTGACTAAGCCGACAAAGCTTCTGCTAAATGTATCGCTTTCCTCAAAATCGTCTGCATAAGCTTCCCATACAGCTCGCTCTTGCACATTACTTTTGCCGTCATCCTTTTCCACCAGCTCAAACTGGCCGCTGCCATCATCCTTTGGGCGAACCTTCACCTTTGGTCCAACGACCAAGGCGCGTCCTCGAATGCGCGTGTCGGATACGAGGCGCGAGGCAGCGTCTACCACGTCTTCGGGCTTACCCATTGCACCACCGGCGAGGAGAACGCGGGCCATCGCGGATATGAGAGGTGTTTCGATGAAGTAAGGGCACAGCATGGTGAGTCTGATGCCCAGTATGGACGAAGTGGAGCGTAAGGAGCGAAAGAGACCGAGGACACCGTGCTTGGAGGTGCCGTATAGTGCTTGGCCAGGTATGCCACACAGACTTGCAATGCTACCGATGAGGAGTAAGCATCTATCTCTTTGATCCCTTTCAGGATTGGGATTGGGAGAGAATGTTGCAGAAGAGCCTGGGTTCTTTGGCAAGTGGTAGAATGCCAAATGAGCGGTATACAGGACGCCTACTAGATTCACGTCGAAAATCTTGAGATTAGGCTTCCGGGGCACCACTTCGCCATCGGAATTCTTTTGAGTTGAGGGCACCATAAACGTATCTGTCGATGCAATGCCTGCGTTGGCAACCACGACATCGATCCCTTTATGTGGACTCAGCTCGACTGCCCTTTTGAAGAACTGAACCTGACTATCCCAGTCCGTGACATCGCAATGAATGTAATGTACATTCTTATTTTGGGTACTCTCGCGCACCTCTTCCACTAAAGCTTCTCCCACTTGGTCATCGATGTCGCCCACCACCACATTCGCACCAGAAGCAGCCCACTCCCGGCAGAAGGCGGCACCGAAGCCGGATGCGCCTCCGGTAATAAGCACAGTTTTGGATTTGAGCCAAGTAGAGGAGTAGGGTATAGCGAAGTCCACCGGAGGAGATTGTTGTATTAATGCACGTATTGATTGAGGCTGGATGGACGGCATGGCAAGTTCTGGCACAGAAGCCATTGCGTCTTGCCTCGGTCGAGGTTCGAATTGAGCAAAAGGCGGCGATGAAAGGTTCAATTGCGATGCTGTGTAGACGGCGAGGCTGTAGCAGAACGAGAGACTCGAGAATTGAGATGCATTAGATGTTTGTCATATTGGGGCCGAGATGCACAAGATCTGTTGCGGCACGACCGAGGTCCCATGTGTCCAGATTGCACTTTGTGGCGCCTTCCTTTCACCGAGGTTTGTGTCCGACAGTAGCTTTCCAGCATGGTAAGTGATACGAGCGAGAGCTCAAGTTTCGATGTGGTACGAGTTGAGGTTCTCCCGATGAAACGATAGCGCGATATGCGCTTCATAACCAAATTTTTTTTTATTGGCAACACGGAGCTTAGCACGCCCAACGATAGGTTATGACCCACTAGCGTTGATTGTATATCTTCTCTGGTCTTTCTACTTTCATTATCCGACAGCTACACCGAATCACATCATGCCCAGCACTGGAATCGTCGCAATACTGTTTCTCAAATTCTCCAAGACCGCCTCAAATAACCCAAACATCCTACGCTCAGACTATCCTGCGATCACTAGAGATGTCTATAATAATATGACCATCCTCCTCAGTAACAGTCTCCCAACAGAGCGATCATTCGAAGCTACCTCCAGAATACTCAACCATGGTCCCAACAACGTTGCTGAAATGTCCGTTATCTTTGATCCCGAAGAGTTTGGGCTTCCACAACACTATTCTACGTTAGAAGGGGAGCGAGAAGCAGTAGAATCAGTGCGCAAAAATGACAACGTCAAGAGGTATTTGCTGGAACACAACCTCCAAGCGGTCTTCCTACCCTTGAGCGTCCACGCAGTAATCAAGCGAATACCACAGCAGGGTGAAACAGCTGGTCTGGCATGCTTTGACATGGATTCTACCCTGATTGAGCAAGAAGTTATCGATTTGCTCGCTGGCTCTCTGGGGCCAGATGTGGAGAAAGCGGTTAGCGGCATTACGTTACAAGCGATGAAAGGCGAGCTAGATTTTAAAGCAAGCCTAAGGGAACGCTGCAAGCTGCTCAGAGGCATTCAAGTAACCATCTGGAAGGATCTGGAACAAAAGATCACCATCGCACCGGGTGCGAAGCAGCTAATCGGAACTCTGAAGCAACGTGGTTGGCAGACTGCAGTGCTGAGCGGAGGTTTCATGCCCCTCGCTCTATGGCTAAAAAGCCAACTCGGTCTCGACTACGCCTTCGCTAATAATCTGCTAGTCTCCGAAGATGGTGAAAGCTTGACTGGTGACCTCAACCCCGAGACTTCAGTAGTCGATGCACAAGAGAAAAAGAACCTCATGAAGACTGTGGCTGATACCAACAAGATTTCCCCTAAACGCATTCTCGCGGTTGGTGATGGTGCAAATGACTTGCCCATGCTGAACGCCGCTGGCTTGGGTATAGCTTTCAATGCGAAGCTGCAGGTCAAGGAAAAGGCACCTGCCGCATTGGATTCACCCAGTCTTGAGGATATTCTGTTTGTGCTGGGACATGAGACGTCCACTTCTACAAAGGAATAAGACTGTCATAGACGAGACTGGAATTTGGCAATTCGCGATTAAATCGGACACAGTCTGCATTGGGTTTGGTATGTCCGGGCTGCCTCCTCGATTGGCTGCTTGTCTGTGGAGTAGACAATTGAAGCAGAATTGGATACGTAAAGGAGGGACTGCTGGGGAGATTGAAAGTAGCAAGCACAGACATGCATAAAGCTAGGGGGACAGTCACAGAGTAGCCTTTGGGTGAGCATCCGCGAAAAAAGCAAACCCAGGTGGCAAACTCTCGCCTAACCTTGTTCACAGCCTACAACGTTCTGGACATTGGAAGTACGGTTCGAGAATCAATACTTGCTTCTTGCACTCCTACTGCCGTAACCTGAGGGTAGGAACCACTGCTCTTGACGTTGTGTCTTCTTATCCACTAATTTTTGACGCTCAGACACAAAGAAGCTTAGCTGACACGTGCTTGCAAATTCTTTTGCAGTCCTTTTAACAGTATGAGACTGAAAAATTTGCGTTCATAGGATACCGCCACTGGTCGGGTCATTGTATCCATCATATGACTGCGTGTACCCGGGAAACTGCTGAAACTGGTTCTTATCGATGCTGTTGAGCTTCGGGCAACCAAGGGAATTGGTGGCATTGTTTAGGACCGGCCCAATCTTATCTTGCGCGGCAGTGATATCAGTGAAAAGACCCGCGAGAAGGTCTGGAGTCTGCTGAATAGTCAGTTCCAGGCCATAGCAGAACAGATTATTTCCTTGAGCCAAGTTCGAAACCGTGTAGACCCCGCCCGTGAGATTCGCCGGATCAAGTCCGACAAAGGAATCGGTGGTGCCGGTGTTGCCTCCAATCGATGCAAATTGCGGATGCGGGAGTAACATTCTTGTTGTAGCATCGGCGCTGGTATACAGAATCGTATACGGGTCCGAGGGATGACGTTTATACCAGTTCTCTGGGATTCGTTCGTAGCCAGGCGTGTACGTAAAGTTGCCATCGTCACCAGTAATTGAGAAGAAGGTCTTCAAGACATCTCCGTTCAGACGGCCTTGTGGATACTCACTGGATTTGTTGCCCATTAACTGATAGATAAAGAGCCATGCCCCAGGTTGAGCGACAATTCCGGCAAAAGGCGCATAGAAGAAGTAAGGATTGTTATCAACACTTTCTTGGAAGCGAGTCGTCCGATACTCGGCAATAGTATCAAGGTCATAGTTATCATCAGCTTTTCCGAGGTCGTAAAATGCTTGAAATTGTGAGAGCTGCAGAAGGTAATCGTTGCCGTATTGATACAGATCACCACGGGTTGCGGACCCATCGCCCTCGTACTTGTTGTGCGAACCTGAGAGGCCCTGAGGTTCACCAAGAAGATCTGTAAGGGAGACGAGAGGCGTAGGTCCGCCGATAGACCAGCTTGTGAGGTCACCGTTAAAGACGGCACCATAGGTAGCCAGCAGAGTTGCAAGATCAACGCCCATACCAAAGACTTGTATAAAGCTTAGTTTGGCAATCGAAATGATGGGGGAAGTTCATCGAACCTTCTTGTGACGCATCAACGAACTCGGTTATGGTGGCAACTCCATTGTGTGGTAGATAGCCACTGATCCGCGGTCAGTCACTTATGAGGTTGTTGTCCGCAAGCACCTGGCAACGTACTGATTTGCCATAGCATTCAACCCAGGGCAAGGTCCACGCTGGTCGCTGCTACCAGGAGCGACAAAGGCATGCTCACCAGTTGTATCCACATATTGTAGGGATGCATCAAAAGGAGGTGTTGCCCCTGATGTCTGCCGCTTAACTGCTTCTCCATGCCTCACCCCATACGTCATGTCCTCCAATCTATTTGGATGAGCATTACTGCTCGCAAATAGAGCCAGAGGGAAAAATAGGAATGGCTTCATAGTGAACTAAGAAAAGTTTGCAACGCTATGAGAAAAGTGGAAGATTCAGAAAATTTGAAGATAAAATGAGCCTAAGTCACATTCCGAACTACAAGCTAGATCGGATTTCCAGCCGAAAATGCACGGGAAAGCACTACCATTTCGTGGTCGCCGATTAAAGATAGAACATGTCGGATCTAAGATCGACGTCAAGGGTCATACCCGAGTGTAACAAGGCTCGAGCATTGTACCCATCGAGTATTTTACGGGGAATTTGAACGCGTACGGTGTTTGGAGCGTCAAAAAGCTGAACTCGGGAGATTCGATTGATGCCAGGACTGTGAGATCACCGTAAAGTTCTAGGTATGCGTTTATAGATCGAAGGGTCGCCTTGAATGTAAAGGGAAGTCATTGAAGTTGAGAATGTAGATAAACTTTATCCAGGATAGTCGCCGGCTATGTTGAGCATCTTCATTTCAGCACGACCGTGGGAATGCGGGGCTGATCATTGATGCCTGGGCAAGTACGCTGGCAAGGTGTTAAAGTTCAGGGAACGGCAGCACTGCCTTTCGGGTTCGCTCTCGATGCTGAACTTTGGCGAAAGTCGACCGGCCATACCCCACCGATCCGACTGGATAGAACCTTGAGGGAGTGAATATTGAAACACGCACGCTGCTGTCCCAATTTGTCTTGAAACAGAAGGACAAGCGCAAGGAGGGTGGTCACGCAGGGTTACACGAAAAACAACGAGAAGAGCCGGCGACGATCGTCGAAATTTCTCTGCGGCTGCAGAAGACTGCCGGCGCGATTCGAGAAGCATTCTGCAAGTCAAGCGAACCCTAGCATGTCCAGCCGTCGCGCCAGATTGTCAATCTAAACAGGTTATCAAAAGAAATCCTAGAAACGAGGAAACGCGAGTGCACAACTTACTTAGGCGGAATATAAGCATAATGTCTCTTAGAGAACTTATGCGATGGGAATTTTTGTGCAAAGGCGCTGATTATCTCGAATTTTGACGATGCAGGTGAGGTGCGGGAGGTGAGCACGAAAATAAAAATGACAAGGATGCATCCGATGCATCAACCTAATGGCTGGGTACATGCCGCAATCCCCAACTCTTGTCTCTGCCGCGATGGCCATCTCCCGGCCCTTTCACGTCTGTCTATTTCCAAATGTCGGCGCAGACGTAGATTGAGTAGCATGTGCCCCTTAGACGGACATTTATGCTCGGGAGGCCTTATGACCACATGGGTTCCAGGGTTTCTTTATTCCCTTGTCCACCATCAAAGGTCATAGAGGAAAAGCTCGCGCGAGACAGGAGCGAAATTTTCGCATCCTTCCAGACACCTTTCAATCCATGACTGCCAGTCCCAATCAATCCAATCGCGAAATCCATTGCTACGACTATTGCCCGCTCTCCAACGTTGTATGGGAGACACAGGTCGTCCATTGAGCATATCCCAACCCTCCTTCAGCTCGTACAAGGACGAATGTGCAAAGTCAATGAAGACAAGTCGCAAATCGGGACGGGCAAATGAGGCTGGCGATTTGCAGGCTGCAATGATGTTCCGTGGTGCAACATCTCTATGGATAATTTGATTTGCAAAAATAAGAGACTCGGCCAGAACGATCTTCATCAATAAGTTTTGCCGCGCGGGTTGCGGGATATTTTGTACTTGTTGGCCTAATTCATCGAAAGGTAGCAGGTTGAGGCCATCAATGAATTCGATGAGGATTAGCCGAACAGTGTGAACTGCCGTCCCGACGGGAAAGGAACAGATGTATGATCCGAAATAACGTGGAATGACTGTTCCTTGAAGGGATTTTAACGTCGTGTATGCAGTTGTTTCATTGATGTATTGGTTTTCAGCGTACAGAAGCTCATCCACCTCGAATTCGTCATGATCCGCGAAAGCAGGGTCGTAAAATTTTGCGACGATAAGCTGGTCTCTGACGATATCTGGCGCCTTGGCTTTGAACACTTGAGCCTTTTTGCCCACACCAGCCTTGAGGGATTCTAGAATTTCGAGGTTGAAGTGGCGGCCTGATACCCTATTACCCGCTATAGCCGGATGCTTGAGGCAGCGCTCAAGCGGCGTCATCGACCTCCTTTCTATGGAGGCTTCTTGGGAAATGAGATAGTTGAGTGGTCTTGGAGGCGGCGGTATATGAGTTTGGATGCTGAACTGCGTTCCAGACGTGTATGGATTCCAAGAATTGTGGGCCATATCTGAAAATTGTCGAGGCGTTGGACAACGGAGTGCGAATGCACTCGAGTACCGAAGAGACGATCGTAAAATCATGTAGTCGGCTTTCGGAGTAGCTGGCGAAAGAGGACAAATAGAAAGAAGGTAGCTGAGTACATTGATGCTTTCCACATGCGACGCAGGTTGTTGCACTAACGCTACCCAGAACAGTACTCTGGGTAGCCACACAGACTAAGTGCTACTTGTGTAGAAGTGTCAGTGCATCTGTAGTACACATAATCATAATGAGGCTGTGCATGTTTTTGTTTCAGTCATAACTGAGATCAATCGGTTCAGATTTACGTTGCATGCGCCAGCAAGCGGTGTCTGAGATTAGGTACAGTACTCGAGGGCAGGCCGAGAGGCCCGATCCCGACAGGGCCTGTCGGCCCGAAAGTGTGCTTAGTCACCTAATCGGTCTCTACGAATACCACACCGGCTGAGATGCCAAGAAAAGCTAACATTCTGTTCGGCGCAACGGGTGCATATCATCCATGTTTTCAGTCAAACACTGAGAAGCTTTACCGCAATGTCTATTTACAGATCTCTCACATTAGTCGAAAACTCGAAAGGCCATTGACAAATGGTGACACTAAGTATTGAAGCATCATTTTCTGTGCCGTGCTAGTGCTTAACCGCTGAAGCATGTGTGCCACAGTCTGGGTAGATCATAGCCTGTACTGTCAATGGTTTCAAATCGATGACTTTTCGAGTCACACGCTGGCGGCTGGCTTTCTCAACGTAATGGTAGCGCCGGATAGTTGCGTCTCCACTTTTGATTGTTCACCTTGCTCACGGCCCCTATGCACTGACGATGCAGATAAACTCAGCTTACCTTCATTTTTTTGTTGGAGCCTTGGAACAATCAAATTGAGTTTACACGAGACGAGATCTATTTTCGCAGTCTTCGATGTCGTTTTCATAATACTTCCATCGCCAGCTATACACTTCGACGCCTTCATAGGAAAGAGGCGCAACTAATCCAAGACAGCCTTTCTCATCATCCATGTTCATCCTGGTCTCATCGAAGGAAACTATAAAGTCAAAGTAGAGTAAGAAAGAAGAAGGAACTGAAAGAGCACTATGGCCTCCCAGTCGACTGTCTTCACCGCCTTTTGGAAGATGCTGCCCCAAAAGGTACTACGTCATCCGAAAGGGACACCTCGACGAGCCGAACGTCCAAGAGCCGTGTCTACCCAATTGACTCCAGCGCCAGGATGCTACATCAAAGACGATAACATGTTCCAAAAGTATGCTGCAGGTAGTGTCCTGAGGGCAGTTACAAATACCAAAGACGCGCAGTCGTCGAAAGCGGCTCAATTGCTTGCTCAACCATCCGGCGGACAATCTGACCCGTCCTCTATTTTAACACTTCAGACACGTATATCTAGGGAGCCTCATGAGAATGCAGCTCTCTACTCAGAGGCAGAGGTCAGCCGGATTGCAGACCCGCACCTTGTAGATCCGGTAGAGATAGCACTGCGGTCTCTCGTCGATCCTCGACTACGGATTCGATCTCGACCAGAAAAAACACTTAATAACTCTCGCGTAGATGTTGCATTCGAATTTCTCTTACCAGGAGAAGATGAAAATAAGCAAACGTCATGGAAGCTATTCGCTGTCCTTGAATACAAACCTTCCGGAACAGTCATGGAGGAAGATTTCGCATCCGGCCAGTACCAACGCGTTAAGTCTCAAACGGGCCAAACTTTGACATGGACGGAACTCTTGCGACTCGCAGAATCGACCCCCGAAGGGACACTTTTCGACGGCAATGCTTTACTACTATCAAAGCAAACAAATAAATATAGCAAGGAATGCAAATTCGTTGCTCTGTTCGATTACGACACCATGGCAATTTTTGACTACTCTGGAGCCAGTACGGACGGAAAAGGTATTCCACGATATGCAAATATCGGATTTCATACGGAAGAGAAGCAGACTACAGAGTCAAATGCAATGTCGCACAGGACGTTGCTCTTGTGCTTTCTACATCACGCCCTCTCATATAGACTGAATCAGATCGACTCACGCCTGGCAGCGCTTGTAAGTTTGACCTGGGAGATTTCGCACAAGGGTACTAATGCATCTTTGTAGGTTGTCTGAGGGCTTACCATTAAATCTTTCAGCTTGAAGGTACCCGTAAACCAAGCCTGGGCGCTCCCTTCCTTGATTAGGGCTCCTTTGTCAATGTGTGTGTGAAGATCACTCTGTGTTTATTTCAGATAGTTGGCATAGTAGAAGCTACCTAACGCACATAGTGATCCGGTGATGGCTCTCTGACTCCACTGGGCTCAAGACGGAAACTTTGAGAGGGAATGTACCTTGAACAATGCTTGCTATCTACCTTTACAAATGTCTACTTTAATGTTGCTACAATGATACTCTCTCCAGTATCTTCTGAATAGGTCTTGGACTGTTGGATTGAAAGGCCGGCCTTGTCCAGGAGCTCACCCCATTTTCGGTCAGTCCTCTCCATAGATGCTAGACTCACCATCATCGTCATATCTAGCTGCATAGTCCTCCAGTACGCCCCCGTATTTGGAATGATAATCTCGTCAATGAGGATGACCGATTCTGGACTCAGTGCAGCAATCAGATTCTGCAGTACTACCAAGCATTTGTCGTCCGGATAGTCGTGCAGGATGTTTCGCATGTAGTACACTTTTGCGCCTACTAGGACGTCAGCTGGATTAGGAGGTCGTAAAATCTTGATGCGTACCCTTTACTATTTGCCGCTCCCAGAAATCGAAAGCAGTGTTTTCGACCCCGGGTGTCTCAATGGCATGCTGGAGGACCATTGGCTGCTCCTGGAGGATCACACGGCCCTTGAGATCTGGAAGCTCTTTACGCAACAAGGCGCACTGGTGGCCAAGACCACCTCCGATATCCACAAAGACCACAGTCTCCGGAGTACTTCCTCTGCACAGGGCTCTCATGTCAATTGCGTCAAGGAAAGTCTTCTGTCCTTCATGTAGCGCTGCCATCCACAGGTTGAAGTCAGCGTGTAACTTAGGTTGACCGGCTGCCCACACGAACGCTGGTAAATTGGTATCATGAGCAAGCTGGAATGGGCTATGCATCACATTTGACGGATTCGCGTAATTTGTGTCCCCCAGAAACTCTGGAGTTTTTTGTAGACAGGGCATGATAGCTTGAAGACTTGATGCCAACATCAGCGGCGCTTTTGTCCACTGCTGCAACTTCGACTGACCTATGCCTCATCCCAGCTTGAAATCCAGGGACGCTCAAAGTCCGCGATATCTCATTGGCAGCAAAAGTCTCTTCTCCAACTTCGGCAATCATGCCTTGTGATGCGAGAAAGCGCAAGATGCGACCTACAGCTTATCAGGCTTGACTTCAAATCGTATACATCCGATATCCTAAGATCAGAACTATTGACATACTCATGAGGATAGGGTCAGCCTTGGCCTTCGCTGCTATTTTCAGAGCCGAGAGGGCGCCCCCTTCTTCGATAAGCAGATTGAAGATTTTGAGGTTGCTTGCAACAAGGGCGAAGGTAAGGTTCATGGGCGAATAAACGACGCGGTATATGGTATCATGTGGTTTCTCCAATACTGCTGAGAGTTCATTCGCAGCTTTGTAAAGCTCTTTTCGAGTATTCGGATCTTGTGGGGGAATTATTATAGCGGCATTCAAACTCGCTAGAAGGTTATTTGAACTTTCCATGATTAGTCGTTTGCGAATGATGGAACAGAACTGAAATATAGGAGCTCTCAGATATGTCTTTTCTCTATATTTCAAGAAGATTAGAGCCAAGTGTTGCCTGGCACTCGTGGGCTGCACGCAAGCGCAAAGCGACACGGATTTACTCTGGGAGCTAATCAATTGCCGTATTTCGCTGCGTACGTTGCGGCGCATCACCGATTGCCTATTTGCGGCACACTGCAGTTGGTTGGCTGAGGAGCAAGCAGCTGCAAGCTCACGCACTCCGATTGCCAATATACGTTGGCGAAGCCACATTTCCTGGGCGTCAGAGTTATCGGTTATGTGAGTAGTGCTCTTATTGGAAATTAGGACCGAGCTTGCTTGAGGCACGCCCGCAATCGCGGCCAACTTATGCACGAGGTTGTCAGCCGTTGTACTACGTAGGGGAGCTAGTGGTCGCCTCAAAAGGCTTCGACCGTGCCTCCGCAGCGTTGCTCTCCTTTCCTTCGGATGTATTGCTGTCTTGGACATGCTGTGCAGAGAAAACGCCCTTAGCCGGATGATGATGGTCAGAACACGCGCTTCAAGGTGTCCATCGTGACCAAACCCTTGTAAACCCAAACAATGCTTCCGTTAGCCGCATGAACTTAGAGATACCTCGCAAATGGCGCAACCATGACAGGCTGTCTAAGGTGCTTGCTAGATGAAGTCAATCGAGATGTCAACGGAACGATGGTTCACGAATATAAGTAAGTCCGCGTCTGAATGTATTCTTGATACGAAGTAGAAATTTCGTGTAAGCTGTTACATGACATCCTCTGATTGCTTCAAACTCGTTTTCAAATCTACCAGAAATATGTTCGAAGCACAGAAGCCATATTTGGAGCTCATGCGGTTTACAAACCCTGTGGGAAGCATGATGACTTATTTTCCGCACCTTCTTGGCACTCTTTTCGCTCTATCCTGGGACGAAACACATCGCAACCGAGGAGACATAGGTAGACTATTATTTGCGAACCTGGTCTTCCTAATGTCATCCACAATGTTGCACTCGACAGGCTGCTCCTGGAATGATCTAATTGATGCCGACCTAGATAAGCTGGTAACACGGACCAGCACGCGCCCAATACCCCGGGGAGCCATCTCTAAGAAGGCTGCTTCAATATTTACCATAGCGGAATCAATGGTATGGCTGGGTCTGCTGTGCACGTTATCAGGAGAAGTTGTATATTATTCTCTACCACTCATTCCAGCAACGATGCTCTATCCGTACGCCAAACGATACACGTATTATCCGTCCCTTACCCTCGGACCGATCATTGCTTGGGGGGTCTGGCTTGGTGCTGCTGTTATGGATGCAGAGCTGCTATTCATAGGCAGCGAGACCATGTGGGCACTTCTTTGCCTATTTCTTGCCTGCTCGATTCATGTATCTTTGCTAGATATGGTCTATGCGCACCAGGACCTTTCCGATGATGCTAAAGCAGGGATTTTATCCATGGCTATTTCCTTCAAAACTCGGCCGAAGCAGGTTCTGTCGGTCTTGGCTATCGCTCATGTCTTCTTGCTCTATTTCGCAGGACGACTGGCTCATCTTAGTTCAATCTACACAGCCGTAACATGCGGTGGGGCATCAGTGCTGAACCAGTGGATGATTGTTTCTGTCGATCTCTCCTCCCCGGCAGAGTGTTGGTTGTGGTTCCAAACAGGAGCTATGGCTATGGGGTTCATAGTCGCTACGGGCCTGTCCTGCGCTGCGTTCAGTCATATTATATAGTGATTTGAGAGTGGGAAGTCCGCCTTCGCGGCTACGGCCAGGAGTAGCTCTTATCCAATGACGGTAGGAGCACTTGCAGATCAGGATTCAAATATACGGGTTGAATAAAACGATTCCTGTCGTTGAGACAGGTATCTGCGATTGGCCAAGGTCAGATTGCCTGGCTACGGAAGAGTCTCCTCGTTGAGCGAAGGGACGGTCGACAGGGATACTCTATATTGGCATAAATAAAAGGCAAACTGATACTTTTGTAGCCCATGAGGCATCTTCTCCTCCTTTCTCCAATCGTGCATCACACCATTTCGATGCTGTGCCTCAATTTGGCTGCTTGTGCCTCTTTTGCTGGGGGCGGGGAATAGGTTGATGGAGTAGCCATGGGACACACTAAGAGAGTTTTGGCAAGCCGTCCACCAGACAATGCTGGTGGCGCCCACATTGCCAGCGGGAAACTGCAATCAATGGCTCTAAGATTCCGAGAAAGTTTCTCTGAGGTGTACGAGTTCGTCATTGCTGCCTGCGCCGTTCCAGGGGGCCGATGGCAACCTACCCCTACCCTACCTTAGGTATGCAGCAATGCGGCATGGCTCGTGCGGCACGCCAGAAATAATGCGCACTGGGGTAGAACTGCCTACCTCAAAAGTCAAGTTTGTCGCCTGAGAATCATCGCTTGCACGATTCAATGGCACAGCAGTCGATCCATAAAGCCCATGAACTGTGTTCACTTGGCCGGATTTCCTAACTGAGCTGTTTGCATCGAGATTGCACTGCATCCGAGATCAACACCTTGTCCTTGCAGTTGGTTACAGAGGCTGAGATTTTCCCAAAAGGCTGATCGACAACGCAAGTAGCAATACGACCGAGACTATCTTTTGACGCTCGGAATGGAAAGGCTGAGTTGCGGCTGAAGAGCAGTAGAAGTCAGCTGCTCTCAGACGAATCTCGTACCCCCACATTCAACTGAAAGCCGGCTATGTCGTCTCGAAGAAACGTGTCGAGACCTCATGGAGTCGGTGCACACTTTAGTATCTTCCGGCAATCGTGCAGCTTTAGCTTCCTCTCTTTTGAGAACAATAACATCCTCAAGCTTTTGGGGCGCAGTTAGCGTGCAGTTCTCTGGTGTCAGTCGAAGAGGCACTGGATTTTGTTGGTCTTGTAGCCTTGTGCGCTTTGCATCGTCGCCCAGATTCGTTCAGACTTATGTTCCCCTTTGTTACCTCCCTCCTTTTCGTTCTTTTCTTTATAGAAGAAGTCCAGACGGATTGCGTTCTGTTTACATCTCTTGTTTCTACTTCAGGAAAAGTTCATAATAATGTTCTCTCCTACGCCTACAGCACCTTCAGATGACGACGTCAATAGGGGCCCACGGCTTTTAGCTATCTTCTGGACTGAGATTGGAGTTTCAATCGTTGTGGTGGGCTTGAGATTTTATGTCCGCCGCACTTTGCGTAGTCTAGGATGGGACGACTGGGCCATGCTGATAACGCTTGTATGTGCTTGACTATAATTGGGAATAGCTGATTACTTACATTGATCTAGATCATGTATATTACGACGCTCTCCCTTTGCTCAGTTCTTGTTTACTATGGCCTCGGTCGTCATATCTACTACATTCCACCACAAGAGCAAATTCAGGTACTCAAATGGAATTGGATTGTGCAGCCATTTGGTATCATCACACTACCTTTCGGCAAAATATCCGTCGCATTACTCTTGCTCCGAATTATGGGCCCTAACGCGTTTTGGCGAAAGTGGATCCTTCATGGTAATATGACAATATTTGCCATCTTCATGATCCTTGCTGCAGTCTTCAGTTTTGTCCAATGCATTCCCCCTCGTGCATTATGGGAACCTCAGCTCCGAGATGCTAAATGCTGGAACCCGAAAATACAGGCGAATTGGGCAGTAGCAGGCTCAGGTATTTGCGTTTCTACTCATTTAAAGATATAAATAGCTAATAAGAGCAGCTTACAGCTCATTTCTAGATTTTTTCCTTGCCCTCCTCCCGGTGACAATTGTGAGGAACCTCCAACTAAGTTTCCGAAAGAAAATTGGGCTCTGCGTTCTACTCGGCCTGGGCATCCTATCTGGGATATGTGCGGCGATTAAGACTGCTCAATCCCGAGAACTTGGCGTTCGGACAGACGTCACTTGGGCAACGTTCACTCTGTACGCTTGGAGCTCATCCGAAATCTTCCTGAACATCATATGTGGCTCAATTCCGACGCTTAACCCCCTTTACGATAAATTTATCAAAGGCAAGCCGCTCCGACCATCCAATCTCATCGTCAGTGAACGGATCTGTCATCAAAAGACTGAATCTCATCATGCTTTTCACAAAACATGGGTCAGCAAGCTGTCTCCGTTTTCGTCCGCTTCTCGCGACTCGTATCAGAATAACAACTCCTTGGACGACAGATCTATCGGCGTTTCCCGAAGTTTCTACATTGACGTGGAGTCTACTCGGAAGTCTGGTGTGTAGGTTTCGGCCTCGCTTAATTCTCTAGTCCGATATAGATCGTGAGAATTCTCCGGCGCAAATTGTATTGGCAGAGTTAAATTCAGCTATGGACGTTTCTCGTAGCATAATAGGCCTATTTGGCAATAAAGGGAATATTTAGGTCTGTAGTCGCAACATACTAGCTTTGATACGCAGGCTTTTGCTTGATTGGCAGCTCATATTCTACAACAAAACAGAGACCAGTAAGTTTAAGCAAAGCCGCTGCCGAGTACAATTGCCGGTGCCATTTCTTGGACCACAACATCAGTAAAACCCGTCGCTATCAAGACAAAAAGTTCTCCGCATGTGGCACAGCGTCGGGGACTACGTGTCTTGCATAGGTATGATTTACATTCTGCATGGCGAGGGTTTTCAACCGGGATTCAAAAGAGGCCTACGCCTCTAACTAGAAAGAGAAGCCGGCTGCATTCGCCCCCAGGGATAATGCACGTCCTTTGGTCCTGGGGGTCTTAACGTCTTCGGTAGCTTGCGCATCGGCAAGCACAAGTCCCTGCTCCCAGGAAGAGAAGTATTGAGGATCCTTAAAACCATCATCGCTAAATAGCTTTACATCACCGTTTTGATGAGAGCAACTTTTTCTGGTATTCTACAACGCTATTAACCCTCTTCGGTGTTGCCCAGAGCTGCAAGATGGAAGTAGCTCCCACGCTCTTCATTGTACTGCCCCTACTAGGCGTTCTTTCTCATCTTGCACATTTCATCAGAGGAGAGCACCATATACAGGCACCGAGATTAGCACTGATCTTGCTCATATCATTCGTGACATGCACTTTTCTCGTTTGGAGACTGAACGGAATTCCTTTTAGTGTTGCCTTTCTATCAACAGCCTCACTTACTCTAGCATACATGGTTGCTCTTTTTACGAGTATCACCATATATCGGGCCTTCTTTCATCAAACTCGCCATTTTCCAGGACCCAAATTCGCTGGAATAACCAAGCTTTATCATTTCTTCAATGCACAAAACTCAGATCAACACCTATTCCTAGAAAGCCTTCACCAAAAGTATGGAGATTTTGTTCGCACAGGTGAATATCCCAGGCGTGCACAACGAATTAAAGTAATTACTTTGTATTGACCGATACCAGGTCCAAACGAAATCACCATCTTCACACCAGAAGCCATCCCACTCATCCATGGGCCAAATTCAAAATGCACAAAAGCACCTTGGTACGATAACCTTTTTCCCATCGAGGCAGTCGTGACTACTCGATCACGGGCTGCTCATGATTCCCGTCGACGGATTTGGGATCAGGGTTACAGTGTCAGAGCTCTCGCAGAACATGAAGAGACTATACTCTATTATGCACAATTGTTGAAAGTGAATGTGGATAAAAGCAACGGGCAGAGCTTGAATGCTACAAAATGGTTCGAATATTATGGATTTGATGTTATGGGAAAAGTCCAATACAACAAATCCTTTGGTATGCTAGAGAGTGGTCAGAGTCATTGGGTTTTGGAGACATTTAAAGGGGGCACAGTGATTCTGGGAAACATGACCTCGGTTCCGTGGCTGATTCACATCCTTCATGCAATTCCACTTCTTGGTGGCGGCTTTGCAAGATATGCATCTTGGGCCGCTGATTCAATCAATTATCGCATAAGGGTAAACATATAAAGACCAGGCCTTACCTCAGAGCAAAGCTAACATCTATTTAGCACGAACCTGAGAAGCATGATGTGTGTTTTGCCTCTTCACTGATATACTGTTGGCTGACCTTTTCAGACCATCGAATGGCTAGTCAATCACGCAATATCGACATCTGGTATCGAAGAAGATTGGAATTGGCTTATGGGAGACTTCCTCACAATGGTAACTGGTGGCACGTAAGTTCTACGAAAGCAGAATGACAGAGGATATTTTGAACACCTAGCAACTAACTTTCCTTTTAGAGAGCCTGTCATTTGCGCCATTGTGTTTTTGTTCTATCACCTAGCCATTTCTTCTGAGCATGTCCGCAAGCTAAGGGATGAAATTCGAACATTGACGTCATATTGCGATTCCATTCAATTGCAAGCCCTTCCATATCTAAATGCACTGATATACGAAACCTTACGTCTTCACCCGTCAATACCTTCCGGTGGACTGCGTGTTGCACCTCCTCAAGGCTTGCATATTGGAAACACGTACATACCAGGCGGCACGGTGGTACTAACGCCCCAATACAGCTTACACAGACGTGAGTCTCTGCAGCCCGAAAATACCTAGTGTCATGTCTCATTTGTTATTTTACCGCAGGAGAAGATTGCTTTGAGCGTGCAGGGGACTTCATTCCGGGAAGATGGACAGACCAATCACATATGATTAAGAACAGGAGCGCTTTCGCACCTTGGGGTATTGGTAAGTAATTCCGTGAGCGAGATTTGTGCCGCAGAAAAAACGTGATGATACACTCTTGCATTTTAAACCCAATTATATTCTCTCTGTTTCGTGAATGCTAAAAGTCTCATAGGACCCTACGCTTGCGTTGGAAAGAATCTAGGCCTTATGGAAATTCGAATCATCACTGTTCTACTCCTGGATTACTTCGATGTGAGACTTGCGCCAGGAGAGAATGGTGAAAAGCTGCATCGCGAGACGTTGGACTGCTTTGCTGCCATACCTGGTCAGCTGAATCTCATTTTCACGAAAAGATCGCCAGAAGCCAAATGCCAAAAGCAATCGGACATGCTGGTTGATCCGAAATTCTAGCTCGTCGATGCATATCGTCTGTGAGCGAGAAACAGGGATCCATATAAAGGTTTGGTCGATTTACTCATTGCATTTGCTAACTCGTTTCCTCTTTCTTTTTGAATGAAAATTTGACGCTGATTGCATATGGTACTTATCCACATTCGTGGGCGACCCACTCAGATGACGTGCTTCATCACATATCTTGTTCTCAAGAATAAAAATACCCACCTTTATCGCCTAGCGTGATAGGGTCGCAAGATTCCGTCTACTTGGGCATAGTGCTATATCCGAGAAGGCTTTTTATGATTCAGATCGGTATTTGTGCTCAGCTCCGTTGAATCAATGTACCAGCTTCCTGCAACCATCTCAGATCTCTTTAGAAGAGCCAACGGATTGAATGCTCAGGAAAGACCCTTTCGTCTCTAGATCAGACCACGTCCCCTTCCGTGGGGCCCGCGATCTTTTCATTCGGCTTAGTGTGATCGTCAAATTCTTAGACTCGGCCATGGAATCTACAGGGTGGAATGCGAGGGTTATGAGCAGGATCCGGACAAACGTAAGCCCGCAAGCACGCAAGCGCGCCCCTGTAGACGGTGCGCGGGACGGTGCGCCACTGCGCCATAGCCGCCAGAGGGCCAAAACCCCACTTTCGCGAAAAACTCAATTTTGTACTCCCCACCAAATTTTACTAGCAAGCTACAAATTCGCATTTCAATACAAAGTAAGACTGCTGAATACTCTACTAAGTGCTCTACTAGATGCTCTACTAGGTGTTTTGCTAGGTGTTTTGCTAGGTGCTCTGCTAGATGCTCTGCTAAATGCTTTGCCAAATGCTCTGCCAAATGCTTTGCTAAATGCTCTGCTAGGTGCTCTGCTAGATGCTCTGCTAGATGCTTTGCTAAATGCTCTGCTAGGTGCTTTGCTAGATGCTCTGCTAAATGCTTTGCTAAATGCTCTGCTAGATGCTTTGCTAGATGCTCTACTAGATGTTTTGCTAGATGCTCTGCTAGATGCTTTGCTAGATGCTCTACTATCTAACAAAGTATCCAATAGAATATCTAATTAAATATTTGGTAGAGTATCTAGTAGAATATTTGGTAGAGTATTTAGCAAATTTCTAGTAGAGTATCTAGTAGAGCACCTAGTAGAGCACCTGGCAGAGCACCTGGCAGAGCATCTAATAGAGCGCTTAGTAGAGCATCTGGTAGGATATCTAGCAAAGCATCTAGCAGAGCACCTAGTAGGCCACTTAGCAAAGCACTTAATAGAGCGCTTAGTAGAGCACCTAGCAAAGCATCTAGTAGAGCACCTAGTAGAGTATCTAGCAAAGCACCTAGCAGAGCATTTGGTAGAGCATTTGGTAGAGCACCTAACAAAGCACTTAATAGAGTGGCTAGCAAAGCCATCTAATAAAACAATCAATAGAGTATTTAGTAGAGTATTCGGCAGTCTCGCTTTGCGTAGAAACGTGAATTTGTACCTTGCTAGTAAATTTGGGTGGAAAGTACAAAATCCGGTTTTCCGCGAAAGTGGGGTTTTGAGCCTTAGGGTCCGTAATCCGGAAGGAAGCGTTGTATTGGACAGCCTCGCGGCCCTCGCCGCATTCGCGCAGACGTTTTTGTTGCTTGGAAATACTCATTGCCTGACCCATCTTGCTGGATGGCCGACTTGCTCGTATATTTTAGCCTGAGTTGGTGTTCAGCTTCTCCACTGACGTAGGATCAAATGCAATCCAACGCTGTAGTCTGCAGGCAACGTTCTAGTATGAGCGCATCGACGTTGTGATTCTTTTGCAATCAGTACCGAGAACAGACAGCCTCTAGGAATCAGCCTTGCTAACTGTTTCCGCAACAATTGCGACTTGACAAAAGTTGATCTGGAGAAACATAACTGCAGCAGTTCGCTCAAGCAGAAGTGACTTTAACAGCTCAAACCTCAAGATGGAAGCAACCTTAGATCATCTCTATAGCTATCTTCGGGAGCCTGCTACGACTGCCGACTATGCAGTTAGAAGACGAACAATCGATAGATTGAGAGAAATGCAGTATATGCTCGAGCCGCCGGAGGAGACAATGCAGAGGCTCATACACATGGTAGGTCCTAGTTTTGATCTTACTCTCTCTAGTAGAGTCAGGATCAAGTTATACATTTGCTCCCATCGGGATCTGACTACTTGCGATAGAACTTGACACTGGCATCCATACGTGTTAGCCTGGATCTGAAGATTTTCGATCTGTTGGCCAAAGCTGGGAAGCCTATGACCGTTCTCGAACTTGCCCAAAAGTCTAACTCAGATCCGGTTCTGCTCGGTTCGTTAAATTATCAATACCACTGACGTAGCGACTGGCTGAATATGGGGTAGGACGCTTTCTACGCCATCAGGCGTCCCTAAACATCATTAAGGAAACCAATCAGGATGAATTTGAAGCAAGTACGACCTCCAACAACCTTTCCGTGCCGGAGATACAAGCCGGAGTCTATATCTAGTAAGCTGGATCATTGTATTGTGAGGAAGCTGGCGGTTACTTACCGAAACCCCAGCAACGACGTAGTCGGACCTGCTTTCCATGCTCTGCCTGGCTTTTTGGCAGACAACAAATACCGCAACCCTACGGAGCTAAGCAAAACACCTTTCAACAAAGCATGGAATACCGATCTCCCGCTATGGGCATGGCTTCATCAGCGACCTCAAGAAACATCATTTTTTAATCTCTTCATGCGCGCTCAACGTTCGAGCGTACACAATTGCTTCTCATTTCTCCCAATTGACGAGGAATGTAAGAGTTGGCCACCGACCGAACCGGTATTCGTTGATGTTGGGGGTGCAACCGGCCAACAGTGCATAGCCATCAAAGAGAAGTTTCCATATCTTCCAGGTCGAATAATATTACAAGATTTGCCGGCGCCTATTGAGGAAGTCAAGTTGCCCGAAGGTATCGAGAAGATGCCTTATGATTTCTTCACTCCTCAGCCTGTCAAAGGTAAGACTTAGCTCCTATCAAATAGGCCAATCGAAAGCACTCGTAAAACTGATCTTCTGCAGGTGCCAAGTATTATTACTTCCGGGCTATTATGCATGACCATTCCGATGACAAATGTAAAGAGATCTTGAAGAACACTGCGGCTGCGATGACGGAGCACTCCTGTATCTTGTTAGATGAAATCGTCGTACCAGATAAGGATGTCGAGTGGTACGTGACACAGACAGATCTGGCAATGATGGTGCAGTTTTCGTCCATGGAGCGTACTGAGAGGCAGTGGCGCGAGCTGCTTGGTGCTGCAGGCCTCAAAATCCAGAGTGTGACGACTTATACTGAAGCATTCAAGCTCAGCATCATTACTGTGACGAAGTAGACGCCATCTGCTGTCGCGAAGCTATAAGGAGCTGAAGGCAAGCTGTGCGATAGAGAGTTTCTGATAAGAAGGTACACTAGCCTGACAACCACAGTTCACGTAAAAGTATTGAAGGTTATCGATAAACAATGGTGGCAGCTGTACGTCGCATTCCTGCCCAGTTGCACTTTTCTGCTGAGCGTCTTGCCGTGTTTCCGCTACCTGAGGGCTATGATTCCATAGAGCCTGCAATTCTAATTTTGACTATTAACTGCATTGCGAAGGCGAAACGAACCGGCTGGGCGATCCATCGATCAGGATTATCGAGACCGCCGCACTTGCGATGAGGCTGCAACTTGTTCTCATTGAGGCAAAACATCTCTGCAATGGCTTTTGTGCCTTGGAATATTGCGATACCTCAGAGTAATCGACCGAAGACGCAAATTGAATTGCGTTCTGAGTGCTCTCAAACGGCGTTCTCGATGGGTTGGTCGGCCGATTGAAAAGCTCGAAAATGATAAGGTAGAAGTGGGCGCCACTTCATGCACGGTTCAACTCCGTGCACGCTTTTGCCCAATAAATAAATAATAATAACTCCACAACTATTATATATATTAGATTGAAAATTTATATATAAATAGAATAATATATTATAATTAATATATTGAAAAAATAAATTCAAAAAATAATAAATTCAAATTATTATTTAATTTTTTTTAAATATTCTAAAAAATTGGTTTTTTTAAAATAAATCTTAAACAATATATAATAAAATATAATTATATATATATTTTAGTTATTAATATATATATAAATATATATAAATAGTAAAAATTATATAATATAGTACTATTAAATTATTATATATTTTTAAAATAATTTTTTTTAATAAAAAATATTTTATTATAATTTTATTAATTATTACTAATATTATATAAAAAATTTGTATATATTTATATTAATAATATAAATATTAATATTTTGAACTATAAAATAATTAATATTATTTAATATTTATATATATATTATCTAAAAACAAGATTTTTTTACAAAATATAATTTATTTATTTAAATATATATTATAAACTTATTTTTAGCAAATTAAAGTTTAAAATATAAAGTTGAAGATCTAAATTTATATATAAAATAAAAAAAATATCTATTTATAGATTATTATTATTTAAATTTCAAATTTCAAAAATATTATTTTAAAAAATTTAAAAAATTTATATTTATATTTATATACTATTTTTTTAAAAAAAAAATTATTTTGTATATAGACTATAATTTAATTTTAATAAAAAATTTAAAATATATAAAAAATATTATAATATAAAATTTAAAATTTAATTTTGATTTTTAAAAGAGTTTTTTTAAACTAAATTAAATTAAATAGTTTTAATATATAAAAAATTATTTTTTTTAATTTTGAATATATTATTTAATTATAAAACTTTATATATATATTAAAAAATATTGATATTAAAGTAAAATTAAAGTAAAATTAAAGTTTTTATTATTCAAAATTTAATATTTTTAAAATATAATACAAAATATAATAATCTATAAATAGATAATTTTTTTATTTTATATATAAATTTAGATCTTCAACTTTATATTTTAAACTTTAATTTGCTAAAAATAAGTTTATAATATATATTTAAATAAATAAATTATATTTTGTAAAAAAATCTTGTTTTTAGATAATATATATATAAATATTAAATAATATCAATTATTTTATAGTTCAAAATATTAATATTTATATTATTAATATAAATATATACAAATTTTTTATATAATATTAGTAATAATTAATAAAATTATAATAAAATATTTTTTATTAAAAAAAATTATTTTAAAAATATATAATAATTTAATAGTACTATATTATATAATTTTTACTATTTATATATATTTATATATATATTAATAACTAAAATATATATATAATTATATTTTATTATATATTGTTTAAGATTTATTTTAAAAAAACCAATTTTTTAGAATATTTAAAAAAAATTAAATAATAATTTGAATTTATTATTTTTTGAATTTATTTTTTCAATATATTAATTATAATATATTATTCTATTTATATATAAATTTTTAACTCAATATATATAGTGGTTGTAAAGCTATTAATATTTAAATTATTGAATTAAGCGTGCACGGAGTTGAATCGTGCACGGAGCGGCGCCCACTTCTACCTTTTTCACGGGTCCGTGGAAACTTACGGGCTAATGCAACACCAACTCGGTTGGTATCCTATCGCGCACAAATCGAGTTTCCCCACGAATATTTGATCAATTCGTTTACTTTCAATTTTTCATATGTCGCAAGATCCAGACGAAGAGAAAGATATCAAAGTACTTGAACATCAAGTTTATGGGTACGATGAGGGAAGTAGCTGGAGTTATATATAATGATCAAGTCGTAGCCTGCGTTATGTTAATAATGTCAGAGAACCTTCAAGATTCCGAAACTTCCGAGACCCCTCCACCACAGTCACTGCTCCGCATATTGGTACTTGCATCTAATCAGATAGCTGTAAATGTTGTGGTATTTAGTGGATCCTGAGAATGCACTGTTGGACGTCTTTGATCATTCCTAGATTGTCACTGTGGAGCTTGTACGTTATCCTGGAGCAAAAAATTACTCCATTTCGACCTAGGTCATTAAGCTCCTACAAACTACCAACGAGTCTGGTAGCAGCTGATTGTCTATTAGTTCAGAGTCCACCGATAATCGACAAGAGGCTCCAAATATCGAGCGTCCATGGCTCATTTGGTCGTGTATCTGGAAATGATGGTCTTGTTGGCTGACTTGCGAACGGGATAAGATTGGTTCCGATTGATCCTCTAAGCCCTTGGGTCTGGCCCCTAATCTATCCCCCTAATATTGTTCATTGTCAACGAAGCATAACAGGCAGAAGATACGAGGGCCCATCATGGCTGCAGGATCCTATTGCCGCCCATGCGCTCAACAGCAGAGCTGACATCGCTCTTTAGCTAATAAAGAACTCTGTAGTATTGTATTATTTGTGGAATACGCATACGACGGAACAGAGCAACTGCGACGGCGAGACCGACGTGCTGAATTTTATCAGTCTGTCGCGCATGCACGTACTGCACTGGTAGTAGATCTTAATCCTTAGGAGGTGCTATGCTAATCCTCCGGGGCCTATCGTGACCGTCCCTCTGCCTCCCCAGCCCAACAAGCTCCATTATCTCTCTCCAAAAACCAATAGGCGGCGTGAGGAGAGCAGCCTCGTACGCATCGACGACAGGCTTTTCCCACACAAGATCGGCTTCGTGTGGCCGCACCATCTTGGTTCGCTTGACTAGCTTCCAGATAAGGAAAAGTGGAGGAATGAAGAGCTGCATCGTGTAATTAGAGAAGAAGGACGAGACGTCCCAAGGCAAGTAGCAAGTATAGCCATAGTAGCAGGTGACGACGAACAGCCAGATGGCGGCAAACCAGGCGCAGTATGGCTGAAGCCAGCCGGTATAAGGGAGTGTACTGCGATCCAGGCCTTGTGCTTTGCACGCACGATAGAAGAATATGTAAGTTACCGACATGACGAAGTAGTCAATGAGGCCTGTATGCATATGAGTAACTTTCTGTAGATACGGAAGGAGTGCTGTGGATTTACCTCCGGCGGTGACTAGACTGGCGAACCAGGTGATTGCCACTGACGACGAGCTGGAGACTGCCACGAACGAGAGCAAGGGAAAGATCATGACCGCGCAGAAGCAAAAGATCGGCACACCTCTCTTAGTGCAACGTTTGAAGAACTTAGGGGCTCTCCCTTCCAACGCAAGACCGTAGAGATTTCGAGTGGCGCAATAGGTGTAGGTATTCCCAGCTGAGAAGATTGACGTCAACATGAGTCTAGCATTATTAGCCTTGATGTACAGTGTCGCGAATGGAGGAAGCTCACGCGTTGACGATGTGGGGGAAGACGCTAACACCGAGATTCTGCATAGCAATGACATATGGGGACGCAGCTGCTGAACCGCTGCTTCCATTCTCGACCACGTCCACTAATCGCGGATCCCGGGAATTACAGACAATGCCAACGGCTAGAGCCCCGCCGATGAAGAAAATACCGAATCGCAGGTAGACCATCTTAAATGCAGCTTTGATATAGACTCGCGGGCGTACTGCTTCAGCAGCGACTATGGAGATGTACTCGGGCCCCACAACGGTGAATAGGGCAGAGGAAAGGGCGAGTAGGAACCCTTGAAAACGACCGAGGTCACCAGTATCGGAGTATTCCCGGAACGCGCCACCGTGTTTCCAATTCGTGAAACCATAGGCGTGGTGTTGCGGATTTCCACCGACCATAGTGATGAACGTGAAGAAGAAAAGGGAAAATATCAGGACCACTTTGCCCCCGGAGAGCCAGAATTCAGCTTCACCGTATGCTCCCACGGCTAGGAGGTTGATCAGGCTATGTGAAAAGTTCAGTGACTGTGCTAAGGCGATCGGAGTGGAAGAAAGAGTGGGCTCACGCGTAACATATGATAATACCAGCGATAATTCCAGCGATGGCGCCAGGTTTCGTGACTTCATCACTCCAGAAAGAGCACACTAGGGTGAAGGCAGATATCTCGAATGGAATTAGAAGTGCTTCATAGAAACTACGAGCATTAGCGACTAGGACCAATGCTACGACGAGCGAGTGAAACCAACAAAAAGTTCCAGCCAACCATGAAACCAAGTGCATCATCGACCCATTTGCCAGCTAAGCGAATAAAGCCGCCACTGACTGGGTACGCAGTACTCATCTCTGCGACACAATTGTTGACCATAGCTAGGACAAAGCTCTGGATGGTATACGCAATCAACAGATTGGCAGCACCTCCATTGTAGAGACCCGTGCCGATGCTTACGAAAAGCGCTGTTCCGATGGAGCCTCCAATAGCGATGAGTTGAATTTGTCGATTAGCGAGGTGACGTTGTAGGTTATCCACGTTCTCTACAACACCTTCCGCGGTCTCAGACTCTTGCGCCGGCGCGACGTCGCCTTTTTTCTCTCCATCACCAGTGAACATCCCCATGCTGTAAGGCTATGAGACTTCCCGTCCGCTGTTTGGAACGTTCTTGAGAAGAGGAGAGAAAGAGAGGAGAAATTTGAGCTGAATAGAAAATTGCCCGCGGGGGGCGCTGCAAGCGGCGGCTTTGCGCCAAGGATGATCGGGCGACGCCAATTCGCTCAGGCGCGTTTCAACTAATTCTACGTCCCAATTCTAGAAACCATGGGCTTTCGAAGCGCCCCTAAAAAAATACCGTCAAATTTACACGATCATCGTAAGGATCCTAAAAGTTAACCCTCAAGATTGAGCACGATTGTTCAAGTCTGGACGATATTTGGGCACCGCGTGAGCAAGACAACTGAGCAGAGCGTGAGCCGTGGCGGTGTAAGCCTAAGCGGAGTTGAGCCAAGGTTGAGCTGTGGCGATGCAAGCCCAAGTAGAGTTGAGCCGAGGTTGCGCCGGACGTAATTATTTCAAGTCAGCGCGCTATTACCACTAACCTTGATGGGCGTATGGAGAAGTTAGAATCGATGGGAGTATAGCGAACGAGGTACATCTTCGAAATTGTGCAAGAGAACGGGAAAAAGGTGCCTCGCTAGTCCGCGGGCCGTTATTGAGCATCTGCTGGTGTGCTGCATTACCTTTGTAAGGTGCTTGGGGCCCCTCGAGGCCGGATGCAGGCTGTGAAGCCATTATCACGGCCGCTAGAAGGCTTGGTGTTTGGTCGCTTTTTACGGAGTGTTAAGAAAATTCATTCAGTTTATACTTGGTGCACTAACAGCAAATGCTAAGAAAAGTGATTTTAAGGGAAGCCTCGTTGAGAGACTGAGGCTCGCCTAGGAACCGCATGGTGGCAGTTGCGATGAGTGGAAGGAGCAGAGCCCCGATCAGATGCGTGTACACATTGCAAGTCTCGTTGTGCACGAAGGTCAGGCTGACGAAGATCTCCTCATAGTCTGCCTTTTCAGGCCGATAGCCACTGAGGATGTACTTGTTGTCCCATTGCCATTCGGAAATCTCATGGCACGTTACGGTTCGCGATTTAGCCTTTGATGGGGTCGTGGAATTGTTCGTGGTGCTCATGTCGACTTCCGGCACCCGCTGTCTTTTGAGCTCTGTTCCTGACCAGGATATGGTCCTTCTCATGAGATACTTAAGCTGGGCTGAAACGATATCAAGGGTTGAGTGCTGACTGCGGGGAGGAGCGACGGGAATAACTGTCGCGAAGAAGTGCGATTAGGTGAGGCTTCAGATACAGTGAACAAGCCGGCGATCGGCAAGCAAAAAGTCCGCAAAGACGATGCGATGAAATAGCAAGAAACGCTCGAGACTCGCAACAAAGTGATGGTCGAGGTAAGTACTTCGGAACGGATAAATGGAGAGAAACGGAGAGAGGAGAGAGGAGAGAGTCGTTTATCTACAAGTAACGAAACGGGGCTGCGAGGGAAATTTTGAGGACTGGAGCAAATGGCGATTGCCCATGTATAGCAACTTACTTGGCGGTATCTTCATCTCTTCTGCAGTGCCCGATGCTGCAAATCAATTTCATTAGCTGGGCAAGCGCAGAATTTGGGGTGGCGTGCACGATCTCGGAGATGTACCGGGGCATCTTACTTTCATCAAAAGTGGCGGCTATCTCGGCCTTCCCCATAGCTGTGAGAAGCAATGGTATTGGCTGATCTAACGCTCTGCCGCGAACAAACTGATCTTCCGTTCGCTCCCCGTTCACGTCATACTGGACGACACCCGGCCAGCCAGCTGTCGACTTGCTGACAACAACATCACCAAGACGAATATCCTCCTTCGTATCGGGCACTCCTCCCGCAATGCCGATCATGAGATTGAACCGGACAGATGTGTAGCTTGCGTGCAACTATGTGGCCACGTCGGCCACCGACGTTTTACCACACACCCCGGAATTCGGATACGCCACAACGGCATTGTGGCCTTGAAGACTCCCCAGAATGTAGTTATTGTTGTCGTCTGAGTTCCGATCCGGAGGTAGATTGTCATGGACGCAATCAAGCATTGCTTTGGCCGCGGCGACCTCTATAGGCAGTGCGCAAACCCACCCGACTGCGTAGTCGTCACGGGACGCCATCTCCGGCCAGGACGCAGGTCAAGAAATGAGAGACCCCAGAAGCGTCGGTGCCGAGGCGTTGTGTTAGGTATGTCGAAGCTGCCTGAGCTGTCTGTCCATTTTTGGGACGAGGTCGACTTTCCGGAACATTGCCCGCATTGTTGTGGGTGAGCAAAGCAATCAATCAAACCAGAAGTACAGCAACGAAAATGCGAGGGGACAGACAGGCTCTCGATCAGCGTTCTCCTTCAGCCTCATCATGGGCGTGTAAGCGACTTGCTTGGGCCCACTCACATCTCAATTTCTCGATGCCCCTTGGGCCAGAAACGCAGACAACCTGGAATGCAGCCAACCAAAGCCTTCAAAATCTTGGTCTGTACATGCAAGCTGTTGCAGCATCGGATGCTTTCTCACAGCCACTGGCAGGCGCACCACACGTACACGGCCAATTCCCGGTGGGAGGATTTGGAGAACGGCACGAGCACGGACGAGTACCCGTGGCGGTGCCCGATAGGGTCCATGTCACAGTACCCCTACACAGCCTGGGTACATGCAGATTTCCCACTTTTGTCGCGAGGACCAATTGCACAACCCGATGCGGTTGGTTCCTGCTTGTTCATTCACACACACGCGAGCCGTCGGGGCTGTAACAAGTAATGAAAAGGTGCGGTCAGCAATAATCAGAGCAGCAAGGCTGGCGCTTAGCAAGAACAACTGAAGAAAAGGGCAGCAGTGCAAGAAACAAAGCAAGAGGGAAACCTCTTTCTTCATCTTGCATTTCCACTTACTCTCAAAGTCCGGACCCCCCACATTACATTATCATCAGGCACGACAGCAAATGGCATCCGTTCCCCGTCTTCGAGTTCCGCCCCCGCAGCCGCCAGAGGCGCACAAAGGGCGGGGAATGGAATCCATCAGCGACACCGCGTCCAAGGCCGGCAAGGCAGGACGCCCAGTTCTTCTTTCGTTCGATGAGATGCCGGAATGGTTCCGACGTGAATCCAACCAGTGGATTCTCCATGGCTATCGGCCCATCTCAGGCTCGGCTCACGCTTCGTTCTGCAGTTGGTCGTATATCCACAACGAATCGGTCAACATCTATTCCCACCTCATCCCGGCCGTTTTCTTCCTGGTCGGCGAGTGGTATATCCAGCAATACCTTGCCAGCAGATACTCCGGGGTCACTGGCGCCGATTTCATTGCTTTCTCTATCTTCATGTTGACGGCCGTCACGTGCCTGTAATTGTCGGCGACGTACCACACCTTGATGAACCACTCCCAACACGTGGAACATTTCTGCCTGCGACTGGACATGCTGGGTGTAGTGATCTTTATACTGGGCGACCTTGTCTTGGGAATATACATGGTTTTCTGGTGTGAACCTTTGCCACGCAATATCTACTGGTCTATAGTTAGTTAATTTCCATGTGCACAGTTTTGTTTTTCCCTATATCAGACCTGGTACTTGAGTCTAATACTCTTCTTTCCTCGGTTGGTAGATTGGAGTTTTCGGGACGTTGACCATCTTCATGACAATGCATCCCAAGTTCCAGGGCCCAAAGTATCGCCTCTTCCGAGCATTGATGTTCGTGGCGACTGGCTTGTCCGGTGTTGCGCCCTTAATTCATGGACTTAATGTATTCGGCATGTCGCAGATGATGAGAAAAGCTTTTCCCTATACTCTGGCAAAAGCAGGCTGCCTTCTATCTGGGACTTCGTTCTATGCAGTAAGTCTCCCAATTTCGCACACAAGAGAGAAATTAACCCTAACATATATGGTTCTGAAGACCAGGTTTCCCGAAAGTCGATATCCTGGCAATTTCGACCTATGGGGCTCCCATTCGATCTTTCACATCCTGGTGGTATGCGCCGCTGTGGTCCAGTTGATGGGGTATCTGGATGCCTTCGACTATGCTCACGCAAATATTACTTGCTCGTCTCTTTGAGTTATGTATACATGCCGAGTATGGAGCTTCTGGCCACTGGGACGAGCTTCCAGACGCTGACCGTATGATAGTAAAGACAAGCATATAATCTGATCGCTACTAGCCATGGCTGATACTTATAAAGTAGTACTTTGGGAAGCTATTGTGAGAATTTTAAAACGAAAAAGAAGGTTTAAATGCCGTTGAAAGACGTTGCCTGTGCACAATAACAACAATGGAGGAAGGATACGATCGGAAAAAAGCTCACAGGGAGGGCCCAGGAAGGAATTGGGGCACAGAACCTCTAGAGCAGCTTTGTGGGCAAGCCATTGAGCATCCAACATAATTCATAGCTTCAAGCTGGGCTGGGGTTCCAGTTTCAGGTCCCCTTAGATAGTGGCGTAAATTTGACACCATTTTGTTAAAGAGAGCGCAAAAGCGTAGGGTGCCTAGAAACGGGACACAGTGTAGGACTGAGAAGGTCGTAAGCACGGTTGACCAAGCTTGGACGACGTTTGAGCTCCAACTGAGCAAGACTGACCACGGCTGAGCAGGGCGTGAGCTGTGGCGGTTGAGATTACCGAAGAATTTGAAATAATCGGGTCTCTGCTAGACCAGGGGTAGAGGCAATCTGACGAATGAGAGGCTCTGGATTGATAGATGTTCCGAGGCGGATAAATCTCTTATTTGCTCTACCCCGATCTAGTGGAAACCCGATTATTTCGAATTCTTCGGTACCTACCTCCTACTTTCTGTGCCTGGATCGTGAATTTCAGAATGCGTGAAAATCGGGAGTAAGCAACGACTACGATGGTCTCCATTTTGATTCGAATCGGTATTTGTGCTCAGCTTCTTCGAATCAATGTACCAACTTCTTGTAGCATTCTCAGATCCCTCTATACAGGATCAACGCGCACCCAGCGGGCCGCGTAGCGAAGCCTTTCGGAACGAAGTTAAAACAAAACGTGGTAACCCATTTTATACGCGCCGTGATGGTAATAACGCGAACCCCACACGTTAGCCACACGTCTGGTCATGTGATTTTTTGCTGTTTCAGTTTCCGTGGTCCCCAAGATTTCTGCCCCTCGCGCACGGTTAGACCTCTCGTCACTACGTTCCTCAAGGCACTTGGCCAGTGAATCTACAGGGTGGAATGCGTTATGAGTAGGATCCGGATAAACGTAAGCCCGCAAGCACGCAAGCGCGCCCCTGTAGCCTTACTGAAGATCGCACGCTGAAGCCGACTCCGAGCTTCCTAATTGACATTCTGGCTAATTGACATTCTGGAGCTTTCGAATCAAGAGTACTAGGTATGCTACGATACTAGCTAAGTTGCATGGACCGTTTATCTGGTCTTGCATTTCGCAGGCGAACGTGCCCTCTGCCATTGATGGCGTGCTAAGCAAAACAGTTTGCCGTCATAGTCGTATTCGCTGCACCGATGGATGAAGATTGGAGCATATATATAATTGCTTAACACCAAGTTCCCTGCCTAGTAGATCAGTAAGGTATCAGAGTCCCTGTTCATCCACCTGTATCAGACGATATGAAGGGAATCAACATCTTCGCAATCTTAATCCCACTGGCAGCTGCCTCTCTGACTTCACACCCTTCTCCTGCAGATCTAAGATCACGCGATCCAAAAGTAAGCTATGATGGCTACCATGTCTACAGTGTGAGGGCTGCCGATGTTCATGAAGCGCATGAGCTGGAGAAGCGGTTCGCGCGGTACCCTACAGTTCAAAGACGCAGCACGATTGATGTGGCAATCCCACCACGGGAAGTCCGAGATTTTAATGCACTTGGGCTCGATGCGCGGCTACTGAGCATCGATCTTGGTCGGGAGATTCGTGAAGAGAATAAGAGTCCCACCTATAAAAGAACGCTACACAAGCGATCAGGTCAACTTCCAGACCTCTCGTGGTTTGACACCTACCACAATTACACGGACCACCTGCAGTACTGGGATGATCTGGCCGATGCCTTTTCAGAGAACTCCGAGAAGTTTGATCTGGGGCTGTCGTACGAGGGTCGCTCTATCTACGCGTATCACTACTTCGGTGGTAAGGGCGATGCAAAAGACAAACCTGTCATTCTTTGGCACTCGACTGTACATGCACGAGAGTGGATTACCACAATGGTCCACGAGTACTTTGCGTACCAGCTGGTGGATGGTTATCAGCGAGGGGATGCCAACGTTACCTACTTCTTCGATAACTACGACTTCTATCTAGTGCCGTTTCACAACCCAGATGGCTTCGTGTACACGCAAACCACCGATCGGCAGTGGCGTAAGAACCGCCAACCAAGCAGTAACTCCACGTGCGTTGGCACCGACCTCAATCGTAACTGGAAGTATAAATGGGGATCGAATCCCGGCGCCTCGCCAGACCCCTGTGACGACACATTTCAGGGCGCGTCCGCAGGCGATACTCCCGAGAATCAGGCGGTCTCGGCGCTATCCGACGTCCTTGGTGCGCGTCCGGCGGGAATCAGGTCCTATGTCGATCTGCATAGCTACGGCGAAAAGATCCTGACGCCATTCGGCTGGACCTGCGACCCATCACAGCAGCCCGCGACGCTGCCGCGAATGCTCGAAGTGGCTGGCGGCCTTGCTGCCGTCGTCAATACGTACAATGGTACCAATTACACGTTCGGAGTCGGGTGCGATATTGAATATTACTCTGCTGGTAACGGCCGCGATCACCACTATGGCATTTACAATGCTAATCATAGCTGGACACTCGAGCTTGACCCTTTGACTGATGATGAAGGGGGTTTCGTCCTGCCGGCGGACCGCATCTGGCCAGTGGTGCAAGAACAGTGGGAGGGTCAGCTCTGGGTTTTGAGGAACGTCACCCAAGACTAAACGACCGATTGGAAATGCGGAGTATATGAGAATATCAATATACCTCGTACTCTGTAGATATTAGCTTGGCATCTGTCTATATACAATTTTAGCTCCATGCAACAGCAAGTCATGATAAACCTGACCCTCAGGGATGTACTCTAAAGTACCTACATCATCTGCTCCGTATCTTTAAGCAATATTTGGATTCTTGGGGTCCCTACAATGGGTGGTAGGATCAAGTCCAAGTCTCATCTCATGATCGGCCGAGATTTTAGCGTGGTCAGGTCAGCAACATCCTGGTCAAGCTTCTTCCCTCCCACTCTCCGTCTTCTTCCACCCTCCGTCCCATCTTACCTTCCATGCCCTCTCTCGTTACGTTCGGCGATCCGAGGCAGCAATATGGTCCCTCTCCTATCCCCCCCAGGTCGTCCTGACGTCTGATATTACCTTCATCCACGAGCCAGATCTGCTGTACTCGCGTTGCTCGCCTCGACTATTCCCTCTCCTACGATTGTAGACCATCGACTCCTCTACTGCCTGCCACAGCCAAAAGGAGTCTCGGACATGGCGCAGATCCTCTCGATGGATCTGATTCTGGCCAAGAGACTCTCACCTCATCTTGTCAGCACTCGCTGAGTTCGTTTCGTCAGTTTTCTAGAGTGTCAGTCCGTGCTTTGCAAACACAATGGTGGGGTCGACCTTTTCCGGTCTGTTCTTCAATCGGCAAAGGGCCTAGCATGGCCGTCTGGCGCAGCTTGGAGTAGCGTCATAGCACCAGTGAGGAGTGTGACCAGCCGCCGGCCGCTGCCAGTGGCATTACGCACGTTGCGAAACGTGGAGACAATGTCAAGGACAAGCAGACCAACCTCGGATGTCTACAGGCAGGGCATTGGCACGGCACCGTTGGCTGGACACCCTCGCTCACGGCATAATCCTACCTCACCATATGTGTCTCGCTAAATGCCCCCTCTCGGACTTCAACAGCATCCAAGCTTTTTTCAGGAAATCGATACCGATGCATTTCCGCCGGCATCCATGTGGACGTAGACAGCTAGTTTCGGACTCGGCACTGTCGAATAATTGAACATGGGACAGGCTTATAGCTCAACAACTTCGCGGCCGAGCGATTGGGACGCCGAGAGTAGCTGAAAGACAGCAGGTTTCAGGAGATGATGGGAGATTCGGCTAGGCAGTGTGGCTGGACCACTCAATGGCTTGGTGGTATCTCCGGATCCCTCTTACGTATAGCTCCGTATTAGTTGGGTCACATTGTTTTCGCATCGATTCGTTCCTCAAAATCCGCAACTACTTAGTGGCGCAAACACGAGACTCGCATGAAAACCGTCATTATTTCTGCTAAAGCGTATACCAGAAACCAAACCAAAAGACGTACGTTCCTATCAAGGAATTCGTACATTTTTATGCGTCGTCATAATCCAATACCACCCTAAATCCATTGCGGCTTTGAGAGGGCTCAGATTCGAATACACCATCGTCGACTCTCCACCCGCCGCATCCAACACGGCAGCCCTTATTGCATTATACGTATCAAAGCCAGGCACGATCGCCATGATATCTCCGATCTTCAGCTGCCTTCCGACATCCGTAGCCAGCAAGGTGACTGAAAACTCCCAGAACTCACCCGAGGTTTGTGCCGTCAATGCCTCCTTACCCGAGTTCGCCGTGTCGCACATCATGGCCCAAAGCTTCGTGGTCATCTCCTCGACTTGGCTCTGGCCGAGCGTCATGACAACGCCGCCTGCTCCTGTAGCCAACTTCCGCAAAACGCAGTTCGGGGAGCGGTAGAGCGAGTTCGCGTCAGAAACGTCGCAGACGCTCATGGAAGAGCGCTTGGAGAGGGTAAAGAGATCGAAGTCATCAGTCGCGGAAACCTCGGCGCCGGAATTGAGCCCATCGAGCTGAGAATCGTCGCTGAGGTAGCGCGTGGCGAATTCGACGGACGTCGCGCTGTCTTTCAAGAAAGGTCCTACCTCCGTGGACAAGGAGGAATCCGCGCCATCGTCACGCTTTTCTTTGTCTGCAAAATGGTGACAGTCATCGCCCCACACGAACTGTAGCCCATTTAAACCCATGAAGAAGCTCCCTCCGCCCGCGCACTCGGTGATGGCATCAGCCCAGGTGCTGATGAGCCAGTCGGCGCTGTGCGCTATGCCACCAGACTCGCGATACAGTTGGGCGCAGCAGGATCCGTACTGTATTTTCGAGGTAGGGAAGGCAGGAATCCATGCTTTGCCATCACAGCCAGTCTGCTTGGCCACCCATCGCTGTGCCGCTGCGATGCAGTCGTAGGGATTCTCGTTTGGGCCGGTGGTGCCTTCGTTCTTTTGGCAGAGCCACTGATCTGGAGCGTCTTGCGCAAGGATGGAGGTGAAGAATAGTACTGAAGATAGAAAAGGAGAAAGTAACATTCTGGAGACTGATCTATACGTTGATGATGAAATTTTAAAGAGAGCTTGGAACTTAGATATGTCTTTCTAATATTTCTATTTGCATTGGAAGTCCTCACCTACTTATACTCGTACAACCGTCCAAGCTCTTTAGAGCTGTTTGCCGAATAGTAGAACATGTACATAGTGCAATGCTTAAATTAGGAGTGGCCCGGCTGATGAGACTCCTACAAACTAGTTGGTAAAGTAAAATACCACTGTAGCATCAAATCCTACAACAAACTAGCTCAGGACTTGCTATACAGTAACCGCCTTCAGCGGTCAAGTCCCGTAAGCTATTCCCACGTCAGCGCTGTGGAGGATAACGCAAGCCACTTGTGAGGCGTTTCGTGTAAGTGCTGGAAATTCAGCCACAAAGCTTCAGCCTCTTTCGCCTGCTGAGGGCTGCATACGAGATGAGGTAATCGTGTGTAACCTTTTGCTGTTGGCCAATTTAACATAATACGTTTCAATGTTCCTCTCAGTAAGGTATCTCTACACAGACAAGTATACAGAAGCTGTCTCTACATGAATACGAACTCGGTATCCGTGACATCTATCTTGACGAGAAGCGCTACTCAGTTTCCTGTATGTTCCTCGAGATACATGTGTTAGTGATCATACCTTACACTCGGTTCCCCTAGCTCAAGCGTAGCTTACACTTGGCGTATAAACGCGCACTGGCGTAGCCATAGCTCAAATTTGCTTACTAGGTAATCTCTTAGGTTTGAAAGTGGAAAAGAATTGGGTGTACTTTGCCGGTACCTATGAGGTTGTAACTCTACTTGTTGCCCAATATTCCGGGCAAGAAAGCCTGTCAGGAGCTTACAGAATGAAAGTTCAAATTACCAGTCCCTACTACCCTTGCGTAATCAAGATTCTCGGGCTTTGTGGTGCAGCAAGCTGCTGATGTGGTCAAAGAAGACAATCCCATTGAGGGCCTGGTTTCACAAGAGTGGTGCGACTGAGTGTTTAGCAGAAAGTTTGCTTATTTGAAAGTATATCTAGTGTATGATAATGGAATTTCCATATTACAGCCACCTTGAGACTGATATAAGCCTAAAGCTTTTCGTACGCAGAGGCCACAGCCGCTTCCACAGTTTTGGACTTCTTCATAAGCGTGATACAGGAGAAGGGATGCCCTTGTGACCACAATCAAAACAGTCCATAAGCATTTAGCTATACAAGTGCTCGAGGAAGCAGTTGCTGGAATACAGTTTACATGCCCTTTTGGATGAACAATGCAGAGACGAGCGGCATAAACACCTCCAACTATACATTTCGAGCCGATCGAGCAAGTGAATACTATCTTCAGCCCAGACCCGCAACTTTCTAGGTTTCGTCCAAAAGTTTCGTCCAAAATCCATCAAATCCTAAAAAGGACCGCCCCGGGTATCAATGAAAGCGCGCTCGTGGAAACAATAATGCTGGGACGCATGAGAGTATCATCTGTCCCTGTCATACTCCCCCAGCTCAAGATCAGGCTCTTCATCAGTACTGCGCATGGGGAGTGCCGCGCTTGGAGAATCGTTCCTAGTAAGAGCCGCATGTTCTTGAACGTCTGCAGTATCTTCCGGTGCGAGATCGTCATAGAATTGCTCTTGCGAATTATGGGACTGCGATGAGGATGTGCGTTGGAGCGAGCGGACGACGTCACCCTTACAGATGGGACAAGTGCGCCGTCGGGTCGTAAGCCAAGGTGTGCTGCATTTCTTGTCAGTAATTGAATTTAATGCTGGTAACTAGCAGAAGTCCGTTGAAGATGAGGACAAACTCACATGCATCCCTCGTGAAATTCGTGGCCGCAAGGGAGACTCATTACTCGTGATACACCATCAATGTATTCTTCCAAACAAACTACACATTCCTTTTGCTTGCCACCGTATTTTCTCCTCCATTCCGCCAGCCCAGCATCTCGCTTCTCTTGCTGTGCGTCGCTACCTTCACCTGGCTCCTCTTGTTCGCTGTGACTCTCTTCTGCCGCAATGGCCCTCGTCAGGGTCGGCGGCGGAATCGAGCTCACCGTCCTTGCTCTTGGTCTTGATCTGGAATGTCTTCCCGTCCCGCTCTGCAGCAGTGGCGTGGTAGAAGTCGCTGTGACTGGAGTTGCGATTGGGCTTCCGCTGGAGGTGGTCGAGCTCGGTAGTGTTTGGTATGTCCGCACCGGTAATCTCTCTACCACCGACTTTGGCGCCCTCCATCTTCGTCGCCGTATGCGGCTGCGAAGAAGTAGAAGTGCGTAAACTACTGTAAGTGTAACAAGCGGGGACACAACGAGGACCAGAAGAGTGTCAAAGAAAGGAGACGAGGACATTGAGGTCGGCGTAAGGGTAACCCAGAGGCCCTCGTGGGACTCCGTGCTAACCAACCTCGACGGAGTAGGATTTAAGGCATTTGAGGATGCGGGATGTGGTCGAGTAGATTTCGTATTTTGAGAGTTAATAGCATCGAAGTGGTCATTGGCGTCCTCGAGCTCATGACTCCAAGCATGGCGCCAATTCCTGTTTGACGTGCTACCAGATTCTTCTTGGTTCTCATTCTCATCGAGAGACGGATAGGCGTTGACCGGCTTCTTGGATGTGCTGGAGCTGCTGGCTTGGTCATCGTGCGAGCCATACTCACCGCTACCCGGCGTGATGCTGCCACCCTTCAGCTGGGATGGAGTTCTGCCGCTAGCAGTACGAGTGCTAGCGGGTCGGTTCGCCGTACTTTCGGTCGATGTTTGTGGATTTTGTGTTCTGACGTCCGCACCTATTAAATCTGGGTCACGCCAGTCGTGGACGCCAATCACAAAGCCATCACCTGTAGACTTGGATTGTAAATTGGACGTAGATGCAGTGAGAGGTACTTTGGTCTTGGAGGTGCTTGTTGTAGTAAAAGTCGATTTGGACGAAGTTGTGGTCAATGTGAACTCTGTGTCTTTCCATTCCTCCAGGACCCAGTCAACTTGGCCACTGCTTGGAGGCCGTCTCGAGTCTTGGCGCTGGGAGTCGCCCACGGCAGAGATTAAGCCAAATGCCGACGCCATGGAGCGGATGAATCCTACCCGTTCCTCCACCACACGGCTCGACTTGATATATTCAGGCCTCGAGCTCTTGGATGATCCTCGTATACCCCCAGTAGCTTTGGCTGCCAGCGCAGACGACGTGGTCGTGGTAGTGAAGGCTGGCCCTTCCACGCCCGCTTCATCGTCAGCAGTCGTGCTGCCTTTTCTGGAGCCAGAAAACTTTTTGTTAGGTCCTGTCTTCCCAGGTAGCGTTGCGTCATTGCCAATAGGTACGCCATCAATGTAGCCGCCGGATGGTATCAACCCAGCCAGCAGATGAGCTGTCATGCGGGATGTGAACAAAGCTGGAATGGTGACGTTTGACGTATCACCACGTGCGTACATTGTGACAAGAGGTCCCCCCCGAACGTCATCACCAACGATCAAAGCGGTTCCCCCGCGTCGTTGCACCCACTTGACCTTTTCAAGGAAGCCGCAGCCACCTCTACTGAGAAGCACGACTTTACCGGCAATTTCGGCGCCTTCTTGCAACGACTGTATGTCTGCATGCCCGACGGGCTTCCCGCCTCTTCTCCGCCCCATGTTGCTCGGGGTAGTAAACGCAGTATCAGGAAGAGGGTGGTGCAAATGGTCATCTGTCCCGTCATCCTTCGCTAATGATAATGTGGCTTTCTCTTCTGAATCGCCATTCTCCAGAATCAGATCTTCAGCTCTTTTGCTACGGCTCTTAGCATCTGCTGGGGCAGCATTATCTCCAGCTTCAGGTTTGGCAATCGTCTTCCTCCAGGCAAATCGATTCAATGTCTCTGTATCATGGCTACTCCTTTGATCTTGGCCTGTCCAGCCGGGTACATCGCTGCATCCAAGCTCTCCTTCGGCGCCCGTAATAATGCCGCCGCGACTGAGGCTATCATCCCCGAAGCCGCTGCCAATCCAAAGCTGACCGCTTAGACCCCGAGATGGGAGGGTGGGACCGAATGCTGCTGGTCGAGCAAGAAAGAAAGTCGAATTGTCATCCGTGAGACTGATTATAGCAGAGGGTGGAAATAGTGATGAAGGTGTATGGAATGAGAAGAACGAATGGACAGCGGCTTTCCTAGTGGTGGCGGTGGAGCCCTCAGGCTCGGAGGCACGGAAGGTCGTGTATAAGAGAATCGTGATCGCTAGAACGCAGGACGAGAGGGACAGGACAAGGCGTAGAGGACGCATAAACGGCATCTTGGCGGTCGCGTGCAGAAGCTTTGGGCGCTTCTTCCCAAGTGTTGCGAGGTAAAGCAAAACGCCCTGAAGCAAGAGTACGCCAGAAAATGCGGAGAATGCTATGAGATCATTACGGCCGGTTTAAGTGCTCGTACGAAGAGGTCAACGTGGAGTCTTGGGAGCAGACTCAGTGGCGGTGCGGGGCTCAGAAGTAGAGAGGATCGAGGAGATTCGGCTGCGGGCAAGGGCTGCCTCTCTTCTGATCAGAACTCTGGTCTCGGGATGTGCCTGCCAGCAGCTGTAGAGGAGGCTCTGGCATCACGAGGCGAGGCAAGGCGTCATGCAAAAGCAAGCGGCGACTGCAATATGGATGCAGGTGATGATTCAACTAATGTCAAAGCCGACTGGTGGCCGGATCCATCCATCCTGCTTCCGAACCACGTGACATGAGCATCTCGTTTGGTCAATTGAAAGGTCCAGCCCAGAGATAGTGATCTACGCAGGGATGGCAGCATCTGGGCCTGGCACCACTGATGACAATTACCTACTGCCATTCGAAACAAAATATCTCTGAGAAGCGCCTTTGCGACAGACTAGGCAGTACCCCAGGCTATCCACTTCTCACCCGATCACCCGATCGTCAGTCTCCGAACCTCCCATACAGCCATGTCGGAAGACACGTATTACTGGAAGAAGATCGGTGGGAAGAAGCAGTGCACAGCAGTGTGTGGAGAAGATCGCACGCCAGATCGCCGAGAACCTTTACTGGCAGGACTTTCAGGGCTGTAATCGAAATTAGAGTGTTAGCATTTGCGATGACAAAAGTCAAACGACGTCAGTGTGGGGTGGCACGGGTGGGTAACGGCAGCCGCGCAATGCGAAAAGCAAGGCTCATCATCCAATCCACCAGCAATCAGCTTTGAGGCAGGACTAGATCTCGTAGCAGAGACGGCAGATCGACGCTGGGGGAGGGTTCCGACTGGAAGGCGCGGCTTGCTCGCGGTGCTCGCTTGCTGTCGATCTCGATGTCTTCTTCCTATCATCCCAGCCTCAAACGATGGTGGCTGCCGTCATAATGGCAAAAACATTAGCTTCCTGCCCACCGCCGAATCACCACTTCCCTTAGTCGAGGCTGTCTTTCCAGATATCAGCCATCTGGCCTCCTCCAACTTCCCTCTTTTTCTCTCCTCATTGTCATTCTCCAACCTACGTTGAACAATCTGCGTTTTACTTCCGTTGAATCTGCTTCTTGTCGCGTCCTACTTACACCTGCATTTGTCATTTTTTTTTTCTTTTTCTATCGCCTCTGATTGATTAGCATTACCCGTATCTACTCGTCTTCACTTTCCGTTGCCTCAAAGCGCCGAGGCCGTTGCCAAGATGAATGTCAATAAGCCCACCTCTGGCATCACCCTTCCCTTCACGAAACCAAAGCTGCATGAGCCAAATGCAAGCCGGCGTTTGAGAGGCATCGGCTGGATGCCAAATAGCGTTCGAAACCACTTCATCGCCATGGCTGGAGAATTTGTCGGGACTTTCTTGTTCCTCTTCTTTGCCTTTGCTGGAACGCAAGTTGCCAACGCTGCAGCTGCCGGCGCAGGCACTGCGGGTGGCAGCTTATCCAAGACACCAAATGCTCCGGTTTTGCTGTATATCGCCCTCTCTTTCGGATTCAGTTTAATGGTCAATGCATGGGTGTTTTTCCGGATTAGTGGAGGGCTCTTCAATCCTGCGGTACGTAGTCCCGTGTATGCCAGAAACCAGTCGCTCCCAACCACTATTCCAAGATCTGGTCGACTGAGGCGTATTTTTTACAGGTTACCCTGGGCATGGCCTTAATTGGTGCTGTTGGCTGGGTTCGAGCGGGACTGGTTTTCATATCCCAGATTTTCGGTGCCATGTGCGCTGCTGCGGTGGTCTCAGCGATCCTCCCTGGTCCAATGAATGTCAAAACTACACTTGGTGGCGGAACGTCCATTGCGAGAGGCCTCTTCCTGGAAATGTTCTTGACATTCCTGCTTGTCTTTACCATTTTCATGCTCGCCGCAGAGAAGCACAAGGGAACCTTTATCGCCCCTGTTGGTATTGGATGTGCGCTATTCGTTGCTGAACTCGCTGGTATGTTCAAGCCTCTCAAAGTCGATTCTCCAATGCTCAAACTCACATTCTCGTTTCACTATTTGCGTTCACCTCTGCGGTCCGATATAGGAGCTAAAACACGTGTTTTCCTCACAGGCGTCTTTTATACTGGAGGTTCCCTCAATCCTGCACGATCATTCGGACCCTGCGTCGCCCTTCGCTCCTTCGAAGGCTACCATTGGATCTACTGGCTTGGTCCTTTGCTGGGTTCACTGCTTGCAGTATTGTTCTACAAGTTTGTCAAGATTCTGGAGTATGAAACAGCGAACCCAGGTCAAGATATGAACGCTGCAGAAGCCGAAGCCTTCAGCGATGACAAATCGGGCGACGAAGAGATGGGCCGTGGTGGGCGATCGGTAGCTGCCGCAGGTGCGCCAGGAAATGCACCGATGCTATCAAACATAAATTTATCAACTCCAGAGCGAGAGGCTTTGCAAGGCTAACTTTCACGTTCTGTTTTAGCCCCTGCTACGGAACGTGACGTCACAGGCACCCAGCGAGGCCCTACGACTATGGCAAAGAATACTGCCGGTGGTATGGGGAGGAACGGAAGGGCCAAAAACCGTGCGTACGACGGAGTTGGTGACGAGAATGTCAGTGATAATGTTACTCAGCCGAAGAGCGAGCCTCTCATCGCCCATAATCCCAAGACTGGCACGACTGGTATGAGACCCGTGCCTAGATCGCCACGTACTGCAGGGTCGGATGGCTACTCGCATTCTGGATTCAGACCATCGCCAGATTCGCCCCAGTAGCGCATAGCAGAGGCTGAGAACAGTCTGAGCATGTAAACCCATACGTCCTGTTTACACCGACCGTCTCTCCCGCACATCAAAACCGCTGGTACACCTCAGAATCCTATGCTGCTTGCTCATACTTCTAGGAACCAGCTTTTCACACAGACCTCAAAGGCATCCAAGAATAGCGAATATAACAACGCTAAGCGGCAAGCGGCGGAGAAATCCCTTTCCGAGCAGGCGACTGCTTGGAGATTCTGTGTATCTGGTGGCTGCTTGCTTCTCCAATGAATAGACTTATGCCGCATATCATCTCAGGGGTTGGGTGGAATGCGTTTGAGCCTGTATGAAGCAATGGTCGCATCCTGTACTCCGTACTTAATTAAAGTGTAATGGACAAGTCAGTAGGACAGCCGGCACTACTATTATGACTGAAGTGATGAACACAGAACTTGCTTTCTGCCGTGCCAACTGATGAAATCGAGAAATTTCTTTAGAATCTCTAGTAAGCAGTAAACTTGACAATTCGTTATGAAGTTCTCGATATGGACCCAGGATCTGGGAGCTCTCTAAACTCTAAGGACAAATGGAAAAGAAGAGCGTGTAAAAATTAGACTCGGATGACCAAATCAAACTGATCCCTGAATTTTCCGATGACTGCTTTTTCGGGTTCGCTATTTGATCTTCGATGCATGAGTCTCAAATGCGCGACATAAGAGCGAGGGCCTCTCGGGGTTCGAAAGTAGAACCACACGGTCGGACTTCAGCCGACAATCTATCTGACACATTTAAATAAGGTTTATCCCATGATAACGGGGATGACTTGAAGCTAGGATCTTGTTTGTGATCAGGTCCTCTTGCTAGAGAATCCTGATAACAGCACACCTGGCCCGTATCATTCCATCCCTGCTATGGCAAAGTAATGAAGCCGCCAATTGATCTATTGGTACGGAGTAGTGTCATTCTTTTCGTATTGTGAGATCAGTAATCGCACGACTTGAGCCCCTCATCTGTGAGCTGAGATATTGTGAAATAACCTGAGATAAAATCTCATTGCGCTGATCGTCTCTTCTTCGAGTTCGGAAATTAAGCGCAGAGCTTACGCTTCCGGCACCGAAACTCTGCCCACACCCTGGTGTCTATTATCCAAGAGCGCGTTCGACGCTCTCATCAGTTTCATCGGTACCGACTTGTTTTGAAGCTCCGTTCGAGCGCGATGTTGATGGTAAACTTTACGCAAGCCGGGTTCGTGGTAATTTCCACCCTAATAGCGCCTAGGTTGAAACGCTGTACGGCCGTAACCTGCTGCAATCTGTGTCCGTGCTGCGTGCTGCGGGCAGAGGCTAAATGTAAGAGAAGCTTGCTCGGTGAAAGTTCTTGCAGAAGTTGGAAGTACCATGTGAAATGGCGCGCGAACTTTAACTTGGTCAGGCTGGACTAATATTACCTACAGCAAGCACGCAGGCGGCGTTTCATAAGCCGCCACCATACGATATCATCGGCACCATCGGTATGCCGACGGAAGAACCCTTGTTTTGGAATGCGCATCCGAATGAATTGGAAACATGGACTTACAGACGATAGAGATTAGACGCACCTTCAAGCCTGCAGAGCGTTCAGCAAGCATGAAACATTTGCTGGGAAGTCCTAGTCGCCATATGTAGATCACTTGGCAGTCAGCGCCGTGGCTGAAAGGCTCCGAAACTTTGTTGAGAATTAAGCATTCTCGGGTACCAAAAGACGTTTCCTGTCGTTTTCGGTCCACTCAATGACGGAATCGGGAGTTCCCAGAGCGATAAAACGGTTGTTAAAGGCATGAACTATGCCGTCGAATCTTCTTTACTTCAATCCCATAAATTCTTAGATTTTAATGCTGAGGAAACGACGATATCGGCACTCAAAGTGCTCTGTGAATTTGGCTTACCTACTTCCCCAGGTCACTCGAGATCGGCCACGTGAAGTTCAGGGGTACACTCCTTCAGGAATCTCCTGGTAGCAAGATCCTTGAATGGTTGGACTCGCCCTGGCAGAAGCAGCGTTCCTGGCAATCTGATCTCCCGCCCTACCGACAGCCATGGAAGACAAGTTTACCATTTACTTAGACGTCAGATGAAGTCATCAATTTCTCAGAATCTATTTTGATTCAGGGGCGCTCTCTTGGTGTTGGAATAGGTAGCTCCGCTCCCTGGTATGTGTGGGATTTTTTAAGTTTGGTTCCTCATGCAAGGGGCACAGGCCAGTACGCCGACCACATGGGTAAAAAGGGGTAACCTTCGGCTGATCTGTGGTTAGCGGCCGGTACCAGAATGCCATGAAGCTGCGGCAATTGAGAAACGCATGGTGGCATGTCGATTTCGAAAGGACGAAATCAGGGACTAGCGGATCACTCCATGGATAGCATTCCCACTATGTTCACTGGGAAGATCGGCGGCGGAAGTGCCTTGAACTAGTGATGTTGGCGAGATATTTTCCCAGATTTCATTGATCGTCATGATCCTGCAATGCGATCCTTCGCTATCCGCTCCCTTGGAACTCATCGACCTGTCACTGCTTCATATTCGTCTCGCTTGCCCCTGACAGATCTTGCGCATCAGTGTACAAGGGATGCTCCACCTAACTGTGCGCGGGAGTCCCGTAAGCGCTGGACATGAGAATCCCGTCCGGGGCCATTCACGGATGCATGGCTATCTGACTCTTCCCGCTCAAACTTATGAGCTGAACATCTGCCCCGCATCTTTCCGCTCGTTGACCCAGTTAAAAGGAACCCACCTTTTCACATCATTGACCCGGTCGGTGCTGGGGTGTGTGATTCGACGAAAGGCATGCATACTCGAACAATTAGTAGCTTATGCAAGGCTCTAGCTCGATACTGTACGCAGCGGAGCTATCAGTGTCAGTGGGTAAGCAAGCGAACTCTGGCTGGTGTGCGGTGGGCGATTGTTGGATTTCCATGTGGAACAGTGCATATACGCAACCTCCCACCACCTCGTCGATGCGCATGTACGGTCTTCGGCCTGGCTCGAATCGAATCTTGAAGACGGAACCGAGAAGATTCCGTAGCTAACGCTGAACGTCGCACGCCCGATGGGCGGCCACATGGCCAGGACGGGATGAGGCTGAGGGACGGCTTTCCTATTGGCAATTTCAGATATTACTCGAACTAATCACCCTAATGTAAAAGATGAGACGAGCACCCGCCCCGAGGCCTGGCCCTTTGGAGTTAGGAAATCTCTACCCCGGTTGCGCACATGTCGTGCGCCTTCCCACCAACGCTGCTGTCGACACTTTCGTGCCCGCGACGCTTGGCTGATTCGCCTCCCAGAGTGGATCAACTAGAGAGATTTGATACGAGCTTGGCTTCGATTAGTCGCCCTGGGGCCTATCTACCGCTGCCATGCCTGAGCAGAGGCTGACCGCCCATGCGTGGCTCTGGGCCGTTGATGCCCAGGCACCGTATGGGTTGACTCTTTGCTGCACGCCATGAGACCGAACTGAGCGAGGGTTTCCGCGTCCGTTTGTCATGTTCGTCCTAGCTCCGATGAGATTCAAGCCTACATACCTACGTGCTCCTTCGCCGTCATGCATGTACATTGCCGGACACCCGGAGCACCCACCATATTACAGCAGCTGACAGCGAATTATAGTCAACTAGTGAATACTAGGTATGTACATATCTCTCGTGCCGAATAGATTTCCAACATCATCCTCGCCCTGGCTTTGTCGTTGCTTCAGAATCTGCAGCCTTCCGGACAAGGATCGTGGAGTGCATAATTCACGTGGGTAGAATCACATTAATATCTACTCACCTTGCTTGTCTGGGAGTCAATCCTGCCATCTCGAAAGTGTTTTTTCAGAGCTTCTTTGTCAAAACCGAACCCTTTGACAGATGTGCTTTACTAAGTCAAATTCACGCTTCGACTGAAGACAATTCATTTTCCTACGAAGGTCGATTTGGATCGGGCGGATACCATTTCCTGTCGTCCTTGTCAGTACCCACCGCACTTCAACCTGATCAGCGACCTCCAAGATTCATAGTCGACAACTGCAGATGCACTAGATCACGATGTTCCAGTCGCCATCTCACGTTGTCTCCGCCAATTCCACTCTTTCTCCGCTTCCCTCAGACCTTCGCACCGGATTAATAGTATCCTCTGCGTTTGGGTATCTATCGTTCTTCTCATCGATAGGTCTCTTCACAATCCTTACATACCGGATCTTACGCTGGCGAAAAAAGTACCAGCGGTTTCCAAACCAATTCCTCTTCCTGATCTTCAACCTAGCATTGGCCGACATTCAGCAGTCTGTCGCCTTTCTGCTGAATTCAAGTTGGCTGGCGCAAGATGGTGTCTTCGTCAATTCTAGCACCTGTTTTGCACAGGGCTGGTTCGTAAGCACTGGAGATTTGGCTAGTGGAGTGTGGTGCCTGGCTATTGGTGTCCATACATTTGCGGATTTGATTCTGAACTTCCGCCTGACCCCGGGCAAATTTGTGGCAGCAGTAGCCTCTCTCTGGACTTTCATATATACATGTGCAGTGATTGGGATTGCCATGCATCCAAAGGATTACTATGTCCGAGCCGGTGCCTGGGTAAGTCCTAGTCAGGATTCTAGAGTGTATTCATTACTAACAAAGATCGTAGTGCTGGGTCAACGAGAACTATGAACACGAACGTCTCTACTTACACTATCTCTGGATCTTTATCGCCCAATTCAGTGTTGTGATCATCTATTCCGGTCAGTCCACCCACACCTCTTACGCATATATTTCGATTCTTTGGTTCATGATCGAGATGAAACCTTCACCTTCACCTACTCCTGTCTACTGTAGTAGTGCGATCACTAACCTATATTCTAGTCATGTTTGTTTTCCTCCACTACCGCATCCGTACCCAAATCATTCCAAGTGCAGAGGCCTCACATGCTCGCCGTGCCTCCAGATACATGGTCATCTACCCGATTGTCTACGTGTTCTGCACGCTTCCTCTCGCTTCCATGCGTATGGCCTCAATGCGCCACGATCCCGTTCCTTTTGCTGCTCTCTCAGCTGGTGGTGCCATGATCACCTCCAACGGCTGGCTCGACGTGCTGCTCTACACGCTTACACGTCGCATTCTCCTCCTCTCCAACTCCGACGCCGACTCGGACCTGGACGAGATGCGAGGTCTCGACACATTCGCATTCCGCCCAGACAAAGAATGGGGCACGACGACGACGATTACGGCGTTGAAAGTCCCGAAGATCAAGGGTCAACATGTGCACCATCCCTCGAAGGGCTCCAAGAACGGCGCACGTGCGCTTACAAGGCTGCCAAGTCGACAAGGTAGCGAAGAAGAGCTGTGGCGGGATCAGTTAGGCGGTGCACGGACTCCAGGGGTGAAGAAGGAGACGGTCGTACATGTGAAAAGTGAGCCAATGGAACTGGCGGAGTTCGAGGGTACTGAGTACATGAAAGAGACGGAACGGAGCTTGAGCTTCGAGAGCGACAAGGATGAGAAATGAAGAAAAGGAAGTATGATGTCGGGACTGGGCAGTTCCTAGTGAATTTGGCCCGAGCACCTTTCTTGCTGTACTCACAGCGGGGTTTTGGTGGGTTTTGGAGTTTTATATCCCTGGGCGGTCATTTGCAGCGTTCTACATGTAACAGCATCATCTGGCATGTATTTTTAGCAACTCAAAAACTTGATCGATGTATAACAAATCAGTTCATTGTTATTCACAATGAAAAGGACTATACCCAATAGTTTATCCCATCGACGTAATAGATCCGTTCACGAGTTATTTTATTGGTCAACTGGATTTGTTTTTGCATACCTATGTGGATAAGGGACTCGGAAGGTTGACTTCAAGTGGCCATACTAGGGCTAGTGCGAGGCACAAAAATTGTGAAATCTGTATGTGCGCCTTTGCGGATCGTCCGACGAACTCTGGCGTTATCTCTCACGTCCCGAGTTGCAGCGCTTCCTATCTACCAATGGTACAACGTAGGTTCTACGCTTTAATAACAATAGACTTCTTTTCATCACCGCCCATCCTTCCTCATTCCTTCATTCCTCCAACTGTTAGTCGCATCATCTGCGGACGCATCTATCCAAGTTTTTTCTCACAACGGGCGAAACAGGGCGATTCACAGGAGCACTTCGGCAAGTGAACTTCATTTCCATTTTCGCTAAGCTTTGCTAGTCTCTCATAAAAGCTCATTCTCAGTATCATGCAAGGTCAAATCATCCATTCTGGACCTGTCACAAAAACCATGGGTTTCCGATGTCATCCTTCCGTTTCAATCCTCTGTCTACTCCTGTAAAACAGGTCGGTCTGCATGATCAGATACTGAAGAGTTTCTCTCCATTCCCCGCATTTATCTTCTTCTCGCATTGCATGTGTGCCGTTCAATTTAATATGCGTCCTCCAGGCACTCTAGAATCTGCGCAATCGATGCTCCCTCTTTCAGGATAGCCCATTTGATGAATTCCTCCTGCTTTGGACTAAGCTCAAGGGAGCCAGTCTGCTCATGCATAAGTCGACGAACCTTTTCGGCTGGATCTTCTGGGCTGCTGTCTTCAAGAGGTTCCACAGAGACAACAGGACGCGCTGATGGGTGCTCGAGGATCGTCTCACGACCCGCAAATTCCGTAAGGACTGGTTGCTCTGCACGAGTGACGGAAGCTGGCGGGCAAAACTATTCTTGTTAGCGGAATTTGATATAAAGATTTGCACGCGGCCGGCAGAACGAGTCGTTCACAAAACTTGGTCACTTCTCAACCTGATTTCAGAGTTTAACCGTATACCGTGGTTGACATACGCTCCTGCTCCAAAATCCAATTTCAGCTGAACGCTCATAGCGTCCATGGGCTGAACCCGAGTAGTGGTGTCCAACTCGTTCTACCGCCTGCGTAATCGGGTATTCGAAATCAACTTACCTGAGATCTACGAACGTTGGCCCTCGATTGCCCATCAACTTGTTCTTCAACATCCCAGATTTCTGGTGTGGTCCGAAAACTAGAACCTTCTGGTGACCCCTTTGGAGGGGAGAATGAGATAGCGCTGTCCGATTCAATAGAAGTGCTTTGATCTCCGACTTCCGGCCCGAAGTCTTCTTTAATGACCGTTGTTGCCTCTTTTAATGTTTGATTCACGACTCCAGCTCCCCAATTGGATGATGCCGCGGATGCTCCAGAGCTCGTGGTCATGGGACAGATGTCAGATGCCTGAAAGTTAAATTGGTTCTGTGTGTTGCCCTGTCCAAACTGGAAAGGCGATGGTGGCTTTGGAGCAACGCCTTGTGTGTTTACCGTCTCTGTTTCCACCTCTGCAAAATCTGATATTAGCAAAGAATGCGAGGAGCCGTGGGTATTCGTACCTGTATCATATCCAACCGTTTTTTGCTCGGTCCTCATACCGAGATCACTTCGCTCCCCAACCCGGTCTTTGGAGGTCGCGTTGTTTTCATCATCTTCCAACTCTTCGACCGTGAAGAGTTTGGGGTCGGTATCAAAGAGCGCGCCAAGCATCATCGAAGATCTAATATAATCGTTGCCCTCACTGCCATCCAGGAGAGCTTCGATGATCACGTTCTGCCTCTCGTCAGCAGCTTGTTTCAGAGGATTAAAATGGTCTTGAAGCCTACCCGAAGCCGATCAATATTGAATCCAGTACAACTTTCAATAAATGCCGGAATGTGCTTGACTGGAACATAGTGCAGTAGGTCCTGCTCGACCAAATCCGTCACGATCATAATTTGGCAATGCGTGAATACCTCGCCGATAACGTACTGGATAACTGTTAGTCCGTCTATGGGGGCTCACTAGCTTGTTGGATCACTATACCTCCCAACCATCCCACTGAATGCCAACCATAACTCCTAGCTTTCCCAGGACTTGGAGACATGACCAGATTCCCAAGCCCCAAGAGCTGAACAGGTAATCGATCGCGAGAAAAATATACTCCAGCGATTCTTCAAGCACTTGCAGGGGTCAGCAAGGAATTACAGTGCGCCTGGCTTTTCACAAACTTACATATACAATGATCATCCTTTTGGGCTTTGTTAATGATCAATTTGACTGCAACTTTTGCCACATCCGCACGTGGGTCCCCGTCTTCGATTTCTGGATGAGTGGCCATGATGTAGGCATATCTCGGCCACACTCGCTCTTCGATCGACGTATAAGGTTGCGCGCCCTCAGCATCTTGATCCGCGGAAGATAATGTCTCCACGAAGCCTTCAAGCTCCTCGTAGTATCCAGCATCATCAAGGAACTCTGCGCTCTTGATAGTATCCCCACTGGACAGTCGTTGCACGACCCGACGGCTTTGTTCCTCTGGAACCTGGTCCATCTCCGTGCCATCATCGACCTTATGCTCCAGAGGCTCCTCAGGCAGAACATATGTTTCATGTCCAAATGAAGCCTCCTCAAAAGTACTCTTGTCCTCGGTTCCACTAAGTGGATCATTGGAAAGGTCTGATGGTGCTTTTGGATTCCATTCAAGCTTTTCGAATCTCGCATCCGCAACCTCTGGTTTACAGCCGATGGGGAGCTCCTCCAGCTTGTTCTTTCCCTTGCCCGTATAAGTAGGGAGAAAGGTCTCGCCGAGTGGTACTTCGGGTGGGAACAGAGCATCACGGATTTGCTCGTGTGCTTCATCACGTTCTTTGAGGGTGTCGATCTCCATGCCCATCATGATCAATTCAGAGACCGTGGGTTTCCGAACGTCCTCCCGGCCAGCAAAGCGGATGTATCCATCTCCGGTCTTGTAACCACCGCCTAAGGTCCGGCCTTCTTCTTTAAAAAAGTCTTCATTTCGCAATATCTTCATCGCCGACTCGCCCGTTTCAGTGATGTGCGTCGCATCCGTAGTCAGAGTGGAGGTATTCAAGAACCCCTTTTGGCCGTACAAGTTGTTTGGCTCCAGTGGACCGGCAATATCGACGTCATCCTTTCCGGAAGGTTCTGGGAATGGCTGACGTGGGCTGCCTAAAGGAATGTCTGGCCCTCCAATGCTGTCTGTAGTACCGTGGGAGCTGGGACCATGTGGAAGAAGCCTGCTTGAAAGACCTCCGGTTTTAACTGATGAGCTGCCATGTCCTAAGGGATACGCGCCCGGCATGCTTTGTGCTAGCCAAAACGCAATGTCTGACGTGTTTGGAGGAACTGCTGGAGCATGATGGTCGTCGAGGAGTTCGAGGAAGCAGTCCCAAATCGCTGGATCACGGATATCTATAAGCATTATTAGTTTCAATCACGCTCATGTAAATCATGCAGCGCGAGCGACAAAATAGGCCGTGTGCCGAAATGAGGGCCCCCAGGTCGATTCTCAGCTTTCTCAATAAACCATGGTTGAGACAGGGGTTTCTTCTGAAACCCGATTTCGGCCTGATGCCGAGAAACCTGATGGGGTGACCCTCAACTCGTACCCAGCTTATTCTGTCACCAGCATTTTCGTCTCAAAAATCGATCTTACCTTTACAATCTTCGTTATCCGACATATGCTTACCATGGATGAGATTCAGAAGTCGGAGGCACAACCAAAAAGTGCCACCAGAGAACATCACAACTTAACCCTATTAGCATTTTATTGGGAACCAAGACATTTGGTTTGGACTTACTGAGGGCCAGAAGAACCAAGAGAGCTTCGCGTAAGAGTTCGCTTGCAAATTGTGCGACCTCCACGAGAGCAGGATCAAGTTCCAAGGAACCAGCGATAGCCATCTCTATATCAACGGCTTTCTGCTCTGGTGAAGATGACGACATTTCTTGATTATCAATCTTGGGCGAGTTGGTCACCTCAGTGGGTAGATCAAGAGGCATCTTTGCCTTGTACACGTTGGGCAGAATCTCCCTTCGTCTTCAGACTCGCAAGCACAGAGCACAGATTGGTCGAGATATTAATTGAATCAAGAAAATTCTTAGATCAGCTATCGATGAGTTAGTTGCTGTATCAGTGCTGTCCGAGAGTGGTTGCAGAAGTTGGGTGGAGGGAAGAACTTGGAGAGCTGAGGGCGCCCATATGCAAGCGACGACCATCACAAAACGGATCCCAGCCACTTCATTCTCCACTATTGTGATGTGACGCTATGAAAAGCACTCCGAGAGACCAATCACGAGCAGTTTGCTTCACCTTCATTGACAATCACAAATCGCCATCAACCCCAACACAATATACATGTGGTATCACCCTTGAAGAAAATCCCAATGCCAGGCACTTTTGGTTCTAGAGGCGGCCGATGTGGTACTCAACTATATCTTTCCACCCTCCATGTTGGCACAAGAAGGAGGCTATTCTGAGTTTTGCTCTATTGAAGGATATGTCATGTCTTAATTCTCGGTCTCTACCGCCATCGGATACTGAGGACTCGTCCAAAACATACATCAGTCACAAATTGGCAGTTGACCACTTTGCGAGTGAGCTATAGTGTTCTTGCCACATGAATTAAGGCGGCGCGGCAGGTGATTCATCCAGCGCTCTGCCATTGAGAATCACACTCCTGACAATCAAGTAAAATCCCCCCTTGCTCTACGTCACCACCAATGACGCAATCACAAGGCCGTCAAAGATTAATTCAACCAGAGCACAATAGATTTTGTGAAAGCCTCGAGACGACTGAACAACACAAAGACATGTGCCTTCCAAAAACATCTCAATGAACAAAGCTTATCTCCTTTATTCAATCCTCGGTGGATGCACTCTGTTGTAGTAACTCTGGAAATTCGCATTCAGAGAAAAATAGCTCGCAGCCCTTGTGAAATTTTGATACGGCAAAAGCAAAAGTTTACTGTTTTCCTGCATTACAATTTGCCCAATCGTGGACTAGCCTTATGAAATATGCAGGATGAACGTATGACGGGATGTGTTAGCAGTTTGCAACCCCTATTCACTTAGCTTTCGGGTTATCGGGCCGTAACAAGACGCATATGATGTCCACAACCAAGGATATGAGCACTCACCACGGAATTACAAAAAGACTGTTCATATTGCAATGTACGACCGTTCTTCATCCTCGTCGCCGGTGTTGTAACGGTAACACCAGCTAAACTGGCATGATAAAAGATGTTTGCAAAATTAACTTCCTTCAAAATTTTTAACCCTAAAAATGGCCCGAAATGATATCACCGTCGCTAGAGAAGGTTAGCCTCTCTCATCCAACCACGAAGCTCAAAAATATGTTGCACTGCTCCATAAGATTAATTTCAAGAGAAATTTCAAGAGAATTGTGCCGTGCTGAACTTCTCAACCAAGAACCACAGATCATGCCAAAATTTTCATCGGACAAGGAAGATGCAATTGCTTAAGACTGATGTACTACAGCTCCATATTGACAAAAATGCTTTTCTGGCTTCCCACATTGAGAATGCTATGCCGAAGCTGGGACCTGACAAGAAAGGCCTAGCCGGATATTCAAATGATCCAATGACAGAAACAATTGTTACGTGTGACCTTGCTTAGAAATCGAATGAAGGAACACAAGGCACCATTTGAAAAGATCTGAAAGCGGGTGATTACGCAAAAAAAAAAAAAGAGTGCCAGAGCCAAAAGACTCTTTTCCGGTCAATGTTCAAGTATTCGACAGTTATACCAGGCGAAGCCTTGAAGTCAGGGACTCAGATCGCTTATATCCCGGCTCGCCCTACTTATGGGGATCTTGGCTGATGGTGTCCCTAATTGCTGTATAGGGAAAACTCCCCAATGCCACACACATACCGCACAAGTTGTCTTTCCACACTCAAAAACTTGAGAGCAAGCGGCAGTAAGGAATTTGACTGGCTCCTGCCTGCTGCCTAGACGCTCCACATGTAACAATTCGGCCAGCCCTGAGTGGAGAAATCACCTAAGACTCGGAGCACGAGGTTTAGCACTGCCATTCACAGATGACTCGGGAGTCATCATAGCCGCGTGTCACAGAAATTCTGCCACAAGTGAGCGTATTTTTGATTTACACCGCCGAGTGAGAACAATAAGGATATTTTGCCCTTCGATCTAAAACTTCCAAGCTACTACAACAGAGATTTCGCCCTCGAAGAACTTTTACTGAATTCCCAGCTACTTCTACAACCATATCGAGCGCTGTCTCCACCATCAAGGTACATATTGAGAATCACAACTGTATAGTCCGCTTTACTGACAGCCTCGTGATAGATGTGCAAATTCTACTACCTCCTCTACGTTGAGTGCGGCCATAAAGGCCCTCTCGAGCCGGGACGAGCCTGCTCTAAGAGCCCAGCCTGTCTAAAGACCGAAGTGCCAACAGAGACATCTGGCTTCTGTCCAGACTGCATGCGTCTGCTACGAGAAGGGAGACCGCTTCCGCAGCAACCGTGAGTGCCCCATCTAAATTTGAATACTACACCAGTAGCTTTGTGTTTTGCCCAGGTTATTGATTAGTTTACTAACAGTACTAGGCCTGAATCTCCCTCAACCTTGGAGGCCCGCCGCATTTTCTCGCCGAGCAGGCCAAACGAGCTAGTCCCGGCGGCCTTGAGGAGGGAACTGGCGATACCATCTGACGATGGCTGGTTCCCTACAGAGGAAAGTGTTAGGGACCTAACCGCCCGGGGACCTCCTCAACCATCTGAGGCAGAACAACCAAGACAGTCCCGTTTTGTATTCAATCCAAATGCGCCCTCATACACTGCTCAAGGCCAAAATCAAAGCCGAAGCTTTGTGCCTGCACCGCCACGACCACAGGGAGGCCCCCAACTGCCTTTTGGTCCAACCACAGGACCAACTGGCCCTCCCTACCCCCTCCTCCCACCATACGCAGGCCCTCCACCACCACACTCTCTCCCCACCAGCGCCTACATCCCTCCCCACCGCTTCCACCAGCACCACCCTCCTCCTCCTCCTCCTCCTCCTCCGCCGCCGCATCTCCGGGGTCCTCCCCAGCCGCCGCCCCAGAACCTTTCAGGCCCGCGATTCACCTACGACATCCACAACCCAGACCACATCTACCACATCCGACACCGCCCCGGCATCGCGCTGCCCCCTCTGCCTCCCCGCCAGCCCGTCCAACCCCGCGGGGCCCCCGCCGTGCTGCCCCGGTACTGGACGGCGACGCCGTTCCCAGGGAAGCCGCGGATGCTGGTGCGGGCGGGCGAGCTGCCGCATTCACATTTCCACCACGCTGAGTGGTGTGATTCGCTGACGGGGAGCTGCAAGATCGCGGAGCAGCGGGCGTATTATTACGTCGAGTATCCGGAGAAGGTATTCACGCGGGTGGAGGTGAGGCATCGGAAGCGGGAGTGGCCGCCTCGTTAAGGCGGGGAGTGCTTGGGAGGTTGAGGAGAGCGGTGGGAGGGGAGCGGAGCGGAGCGGGCTGGGGGCGGGAAAAAATTATAAAAATATTAAAAAAAAATCATTGTTTCAAGATCTGGTTGTGTTTGTTCGGGGGGTGCCTGGGTTGGGAAGAGAGTGGCAGGAGCAGTGGTGGAAAGAGAACGCAGCAGGCTGAGAGCAAAAAAATTGTAAAAATAAAAAAAAAATCATTGTGTTTCAAGGTTCGGTTCTGTTTGTTCGGGGCGTTGCTCGGTTTTTTTAGAAGTTCTTAGCTAGCATACTGAACTTGTGCACAGATCATGGCAGTAATTGGATTTCTTTTTCAAGCTTCAAATACCCTATGCATTCCATCGACTGTGAAGTTGCCTCAAAGTAAACCTCATATTACTTTTCGGGTCTTGCCAGCCTTTTTCATCGCTTTTCGAATTCGTCGAATTTCAGCTTCGATCTCCCACATTCCCCTCTCCGTCGTCATAAGTTTCGTTATGGGGGCCTCCACAGCAGTAATAAAAGATTTCTGCGCTTCACGCAATGCTGGAGGCACGAGGATACCAAACCATCTCAAGGGGTCTCGAGTCGAAAATTCGATTGGGGGGTGCCCCGAGTCATTTTCTGACTGGTTTCCCGAAAGCTTGTTTTCATTGGTCTTTGATCCGAAATTCGTCCCATCTGCATCCAGAGTTTTTTCGGTCAGGGGGTTCCCCAACTCGGTTTTGGCCTTATATTGTGATCGCGTGTTTTCATCGATATCTGATTCGAAATACGTTTCGTCTGCATCCAGAGGCTTTTTGGTTGGGGGGTGCCGCAAGTCTTTTTTTGCCTGATGCTGTAATGGCCTATTTTTATCGATATCTGAATCGAAATCCGTCACGTCCGCATCTAGACTCTTTTCGATTCGGGGGTGCCCCAAGTTGTTTTTTGTCCGATGCTGGGAAGGCCTTTTTCCATCGCTCTCCCGTTCAAAATTCGTGACACCTGCACGTATGCTTTTTTCGATTGAGGGGGGCCCAGAGTCTGTTTTCGTTTGATGTTGGAATGGCCCCTTTCGACCGCTACCTGGCTCAGAACCCGTCACGTCTGCGTCTGTGGTGTTTTCAGCTTCGGGAGTTCCCCAATAGAATTTTGACCTTGCAGGAGGTTTTTCTTCCATAGATACGGTTCGTATTGCTTGCATTCGCTCATCGTAATAATCTTGCCCGTATCGCATACGGTTCGGAGAAGTAAAGTTTGCTTGTGCAAGACTCATGAATCCCTTACATCAGTTGTTATTATTGATCGGAGAAGGGAAATTCGACTATAGGAGACCTACAGAAGAGAGATACTGGGCCAACTCCTCTTGACCTGCTCGGTATTGATCCAGAAGACCTAGATATTCCTCCCAGAGCTCATCAAGGCGACTGAGACTACCTTCGTGATTCGTTATTGCAGGACCATCGAACTCGACTGGAGCATTCTTTGCATCCGGCATATTTAGTAAATCCTCTAAGAAAATGTTTTCCAAGGAGTCAATGGCTGATCTCGGACGTGCGATATGTGGATGGACGTTGTAATCAAGCAATGCCGAAGTTTCTCCTTGCACGGTTGCAGAGGGTCACCTTGTGATGCGCCATATTTTTCACCCATAATTTACTACTACCAAAATTTCGGAAGGCAATATTAGCGGAGAAAGACTTCCCGCACTGAGTGCATTCATTTCACTCTCACATTGCAGCTCACATTGCAGCCTCAGAGGCTGTGTGGTTCGACCGGGGTCTAGATACTTCAGATATGACATATCGAAGAGTGTGTTGTGGTCGCAGAGGAGATGACGCCAAACCTGAGAAAGCCAATATTCTAAAGTCCACTAACAGCAAATTTTTTGACTCGAACGTGAAGGATACATTGAGAACTGACCCTTTTAAGACGCCCTCATAGACGCCACCGTGTCGGTCCACATAGGATCTGGAGCAGCCTCGTGCATATTGACCTGAGCAACTTTGGCCGCTTCACTCAAAAAAGTTCGATTATCATATATACGTTGATTATTAGTCTCCAAGTCGAGTTACAGAATTTTCTTTCATGGGCTCTTCAAGAAGATGACATCTCCTACCATCACAACTTCGCCAAGATTCTAGCCTCACTTTCCTTGTCCCCTTTCACAATTTCGCTACTCCTCCAGTCCACATTAAATGTAACGCGATTCAACGGATTCTCCCTATGCGCTTTCTGGAACAGCTCCTCGTACACCTTGCCATCATACCGTCCCAACGCGCTGTCAAGCAAATAGTCCGGGATAGCCCAAGAGTCGACGAGCTTCACTGCATGTGGCCTCACTCTTTGCGTCATGATGTCCAAAATGCGAGCAGGAATGGCATCTAGTGCTACCTCAGTGATAGCGCCTGTCTTCTCGAAGCTGCGGGAATCGGAATCGATGGTGTGCAGGGCGTAGAGATGAAACAGATCCCGCATCACGCTCCGGCTTGGCTCCGATAGTGGGGAGTGCTGAAGAGCGCGCTGGAAGTTACCAATCAAGATGGATTCCGAATGCGCCCGGGAGAGTTTGTAAAGAGAGATAAGGAGGGTGTTCCAGCGCTGTTTTTGCACAATACGTTGCTGATAGGCCTGGTAAGATAGTGTGGCAGCGCGCCATCTGAAGGCTTCGACGATGGCGTCGTCGTTGATGCTGCCATCTGAGCCAATGCATTCCTGGGGTCTGAAGTCGCCGCTATGCTTGAGGTACCTCTTAAAGTAATCATGCGTTGCGTCTCCCAAGTCATTGTTGGGCTTCTCCACCGCAGTGGCCATCTTCTTGATGAGATAATTGGCGAGTTGTTGGACTATCATCCAATTGTCACCTTCGACCGTTGGCTTGCTGAGATAGCTGACCATGATATATTAGCCATTCCACAACCTCTCTAATTATCTGTAGGTTCGCGTGGATACTCACTCAGCATTAATCTGTACTAGACCACTCCCACCACCGAAACCATGGCCTCCCATCGCTCGTCTACATATCTCGATACCATCCGCAGCGTACATAGTACATAAGCTCTTCAGCCCACTGCTTGTACTATGCAGCTCGGCCAATGCTTCGAAATCTCCGTCTTCAATCCTCTCCCTGGTTCGGTGATACAGCTCATACATGGCTTCGCCCGTATAATGGAGCGCAAAAGTTGTCGCCAGTAAAGGCAAGACTCTGATCATGACCGTTGGATAATCCAATACTACTGTCTCTGGTATGTTGGCTGGATCAGAGACGTCTCGGTCCTTGAATTGCCTTCGTATGCTACAGTACCTTACCGCAATCGTTACTGCGCGTGCCAGTACAAGTCGTGCATGCATAATGATATTTGCGCGCACATACGTCAAACTCCCGTAGACCAGGGCGGGACTCCCGGTTCGCTGGAATGCGCCAGTCTCAGGATCGACGTGGCTGTATCTTGCTAACATGGCAGAGTGCGGAACCCGAAAATGATCGAAGAGCATGTATCCATTATCCATGCTCGTGTATCCATATTTGGGACCAATGTCGCCGATGACAATACCTGGTAGAGGTTGGTGTGTGGTTTTGTCACGGATTTGGACGACGAAGGGATGTGGGCCATGGGAGATATACTTGGGCTCCGCATCATCAGCCGCGTCTATGCTTGGAGTCTGAATCTGAGGCAAAAGCAACTGCGCAACAACAATGGCGTGCGTGGCTGTCCGTCCAAGAGCTCCGTTCCACCATTTCGAGGCGGTGAGAGTCGGACTGTGCAATTCGAACTCTTTCGTGCTAGGATCCCAACGGGCCTGGAGCTCTAGACCGCGAACATTGCTTCCATGGCCCTGTTCTGTCTGCGCATAGGCCCCGATAATGTCCCAAGCTTCGATTTGCGGCATCCAGTGGGAGCGTTGGGCCTCATCCGCTTGTTCACGAATGGTGGTGGCAAACATGCCCATATGAAGATGATAGGGGGACATTTCGTCCACAAGATAGTCCGCCATGTGATAATCTTGGTGATTCCATTTGTGATGATCCGCCAGACGGCGTAGTTTCTTGGCTCGGGCGAGACCAAGGTGGTAACGTTCCGGTCGTGACAGGTTCATTTGCTGCCTTTTCGAAAACAGTCTTTCTCCTTCCAGGATTCTAGTAATTCGCCTTTGACGATCGAGAAAGCCATCGCGAGAGAGCAAATGCTTTGATAATTCTTCGACGTCTATAGAGGAACGATCACGCTCTGATGTTAGGGTGGCTTGTCCGTCGTACAGGGGTTTGAGATCATCGGTGAAGTCTGGCATGATTAATATTAAAGAGGGAAACTTAATTTTTTCAGAAATCTACAAAGCAAATATTTACATGAAGAAGTTGACATGATGGAAAGGATGAGAGAGAGTCGTACAGGGTTTATACATAGATCTAAATTAGGAAAGTGTGCCGCTCGCTCCCCACCACTTACCCCGCATTTTGAAACCATAACAGTGTGGAGGACCCCACGCTGCCTACAAGTACCTGGTACTTCGTCCTACTCTCCCGTCTCTCCCGAGTTACTTCATGTCTGTCGGCTTTCCAATTGCCTAGGTCCAAATCCCAAACCAATTTCCACGTCAAGAACATGAGCTTCCTCTCCAAAACCGCCCTTTTCGGTGCCTATCTTCTCCCCAGCAGCATCATTGCCTACCCGCTGTACCTCCGTCATGCCGGGCACCTACCAAAACCTCTCGGTTACACGCCATGGCCCCGTCTTCGTAATTACGCTGCAGAAGCCTCCCGAAAATCGTATCAATCGCGCGTTCGCGCAAGAATTGATTAGAGCCTTTAGGGACATCGAGGGAGAGCTGGGTGGAGTGGGCTCTGGGGCGGAGGGATGCGTGGTTGTGAGGGGCAATGATGCCAAGTTTTGGTGCACAGGCCTGGAATTAGACGAGACGGATAGAAATCCATATGCGAACACAGATGGGTTTTATCCTGTATGAGATCCGCATCATCCCAGTCCGGGGTAGACTGGCTGCTGACTGCTTCTCATCCAGCTTTTGAGAACGGTGCTGGATTTTCCTTATCCAACAATCGCCCTCCTAACGGGACATACCTTTGGAGGGGCCTGCCCGTTCGCTTTCAGTCACGATTATCGCATCATGAACAGACGGCGAGGTTTCCTTTCTATGCCTCCCGTTGACTTGGGTCTGCATTTTCATGGCATTGGCGCCTTGCCGCGTCTCAAATTCGGTGGGCAGATTGCACGTAAGATGCTTTTGGAGGCGCATCGCTGGACTGGTGAAGAAGCTCTGAAAGACGGCATCGTTGATGCTGTAGCTGAACCAGACCAAATGCTGGATGCTGCGCTAGAATTGGGTCGAAAGATTGCGCCGAAAGCAAAGATGGGCGTTTATGCGAACCTTAGGGAAGAGCTTTGGGGCGAGGCGTTGGAGAAGTTCGGGAGAATCAGTTATGTGCATGGGCGTGAAACGAGCAGGCGAGCAAAGGCAAAAATATAACCCCTTGCGATTGGGACCCCTTGCGATTAGAATAGTCGGATTAACGTAGGCATGGGCGCGACTTCAGATACTGTATCATGCATTACTCAGATAGAGTATAATATCAACAAGAATCTGATTCGAAAGCAACAAGCAAATCCATGCACAGTTCGACAAGTTTGTAGGTAGTGCTACGCTTTGACGGCACCCTCTGTGTCCGCTTTCGTCCCGTCTCTCGTTACAGAACCACCACTCCCTAAAGATACCGCATTCTCTCGATCTTCGGCGGTACAGATTGGAGCTCTGCCAGTCTCCAAGACTTTAGCATGCTCTGCATCTTCTACTGCTTGCAAGGGCAGAGCGTGACCGGTTCTTTCCTTGCGAATGGAGGCTTCTCTCTCGAGCCAAAAAGGTAATGACAAGTAGCTCGCAATGCACCTAAAGATCTGTCAAAAGACACTCATTATAGAACGGAAAAAGGTTAGACCTACACAACGAGAAGTCCGCATGTGGCACTAAAACCAGGCAAGAAACCTGGCGAGTCTCGTTCAGGGTACAGGTGCGGAGCGATGATACTGGCAATGCTGCCGCTGGCGACGGCTGCAGCCCCTCCTACAGCCTGCTCACATGCGCCATATAGTGTAGAAGTACGGTAGGATAGAAGAATTGGTTGACCGATCTGTACCATCTGACCCAAGAAAGACAAGCCGTACAGAGAGATATTTGACATTGAATGCGCCGGATGTGCAGATGCGTATGTCCAAATAGCGTAGCGAGGGAGAGCGATTAAAGTCGGAATAACGTAGTGCCACATTCGCTCGTGAGTCCAGTCGCTGTGAGCACCGTAAAACCAATAAAGCGGGATGACTGTAAGCTTGCAGAATGAAGTATAGAGATTACTCTTCGAGCCACTGAAATTGAGGAAATGGGAAAGAAAGGTCGGCAGGAAAGTGCCTTGTGCAGACGCAACAATGCCAAGTGAAACATACGATATGAAGAACACGTATGTTGAAGGCCGGGAAGAGATCCTACGAAATGCCAGCCAAGACCATGTTACATCAGTCTGCCTAGTCGAACCGGGCCCAAAACGGTTGATTGCGATGTACCGTTCTCGATCCGAAAGCGCCGATGTGTCTTCCGGGTACGTCACAAGCCAAAGCCAGAGTAAAGGTGCCATTAGAATGGGAAGCGCTCCTTCAATAATAAAAACCCACTGCCATGACTTCAGTCCCCCTTTACCATTCAATTTGTTGATAGCTAGCGCGAGGAATCCAGAAGATGCCGAAGCAAGGGCACCTGCCGAATGGAAGACGCCGATGCGAAAAGCGCGTTCTGAGGGCTTGTACCAAAAACTGAAGTACATGATGCAGCAGGTCATGATACCAGCTTCAGGTATTCCAAGCATGAAGCGCGCAGACAGAAATCCTGCAGCATTTTTAGTCGCGGCAAAGCTCATAACAATTGTTCCCCATAACGCCATAGTAAGTGGGAAGTACCGTTTGGCTGATAGTTTCTTCATGAGTAGATTTGAAGGCAAGAGTAGCGCTGTGATTGCGAAGGAGGGAATTGAAACGGCCCAGTTGAATTGTCTTCCACGGAGACCCAGGCTGAACAAGATGGAATCCGGCGTTCCCTCCTGGAGGATCTTGATATTGCCCAGATTTCCACGGTCCAATATCGCCAAGAAAAGGATCATACAGCAGGGAAATAATACCCTAATGTCAAGCTTCCGTCTTAACTTGGCCTCTTCATCTTCGGTCCACTCCTGTTCGGTCAATGTTTTTCCTTCGATGTCATCCTCAGTGGTGCCATGAAAGCGCTCTTTTCTGACGGGTGTCAAGATATGCTTGATAGACCAACCGCCAATAAAGACGCCTTCTTGTTCCAAAAGGTACCTTTTCCTGCTGAATGCTGAGCCGCCCATCGTTCTTGCACTACGCGTTCTCTGCGTAATTGACGATGATAAATTTTCGAGATTAATAAATCGGGAAATATCTGGAGAGGAGAGTGTTCAAGTAGAAGTCTCTCCAGAGCGGACCTACTGCCAGAGTATGAGAGAAGAATGATGCGATACATTCTTAAGGCGACCCATAGACATTTGAAATGCATACGACTGGATTGATACTGTCAAGCCATTGCGCGGTTTGAATATGGTACCCTTTCCCCGAAACAGGAAAATTATAAAGGCTATCAGAAGCACAACAGATGTTGAGGCGGTCCAGCCCATTCACAGCAAGCTTCAACGACGCAATCGAGTACCAATCGGGTATACTCGGGGTACCTAGCCTTGCTTAAACTTTCAGCATTCAGAAGTACAGGGCCATCTACCCCGCTGTATCAATACGTCGCTTAGGCCGAAGACGTGGAGAAGTTCCGCAGATGTTCATTTCGAGGCCCAAGATAAGCGCCGAGATATTTGACATGGCTTCGTAAGTCTCCGCAGCCAAAAGGACGTATTGGCTCTCCAATTGATGGGACATTGCGTACTGGAGAAGATGATGAAAGCCTTGGAAATTCGACGTTGAGAAAGATGGAAGACCGGACTAACTTCGTCCCGAAACACCGCGGCAACAACATCCTCCCCTGCCATGTGAGAAGCAATCTTGAATAACTCCTGCTCAAAAAATCCTGACCAATAGCTATGACTCTAGGGACTATTCAATCGTCTTCTGCGCCTCGCAGGTCGCCGAGACCCCAAGCTCTGCGTCCGCGACGTCCGACTGAATTGCGAACGAACCCACCTTGAACTCCTGACCGACGTTCTCAGCCTCCGCAATGTGGTTGAGGAAAGGCTTGATGCAACCGCCCGAAAGGCCCTCGCTAATCGCGAAGAAGTCTATATCTCTGTACTCGCGCCCGGCGGCTATGAGTTCATGTGCGCGGTATTGGCAGTACTTGCTCTAGGGGCAGCTGTGGTTCCCATGACCGTCGTACTTCCCGTTCAGGAGGCCCAGTATTTCGTCAACAAATCCAAAGCTGCTGCAGTACTCGTTTCCTCATCTGCACTACAACTCGGCACTTCTCTCCAGGACAACATATCCAAGACCACTAACCCACACTTTCGCTACATACCTATTCTTCCCCACCTATTTGCACCTACTCTCAAACCCCTTGACATCACCCTCTCTTCTGACAAGTACCTCGACGACAATGCGCCGGGCGTTGTCATCTTCACCTCCGGAACAACGGGCCCTCCAAAGGGCAGTGTCATGCGCCGCGCCTATACCTTCGACGGTGCTCTCGCCGTAGCAGAACACTATTCCCTTGCGGAATCAGACTCGATCCTTCATGTTCTCCCCGTACACCACGCGACCGGAATCGGAATCATGTTTTTTCCCTTCCTCATCTCATGCTGTCTGATCGAATTCCGCAGCGGCGGCTTTGACGAGACTTGGCTATGGGAGAGGTGGCGGCAGGGCGCAAAAGATCCGGCTAAGCGAATCACGTTCTTCTCCGGTGTACCGACTATGTACATGCGTATGCGCCGACACTATCAACGGGTCCTGAGTAAATTAGCGGATGATGTGAGGAAGGAGTATGTGGCAGGCGCGAGACAATTTCGCGCATGCCTATGTGGGACGAGTGCGCTGCCGAGGCCAATTAACGACTTCTGGACGGACTTGATGCAACAGAGGATATTGCAGCGATATGGTGCGACGGAATTTGGAGCCGTGTTCAAAGTCGTCATGGGTGATGATGATGTTCCCGACGGTAGCGTTGGCGAGCGAGTGCCAGGGATTGACTTGAAATTGTCGGAAGGCGACGATGGTGAGATTCTTGTGAAGAGTCCATGGATGTTCAGTAAATATCTTGGAGATCCAGAAGCGACAGCCAGAGCGCACGATAAGGCCGGATACTACAAGACAGGAGATATTGCAAGGAGGGAAGGGAAATATTATTGGATTGTTGGAAGAGCAAGTCTAGACATAATAAAATCAGGAGGTTACAAGATTTCGGCGCTTGATGTGGAGAGGGAAATATTATCGCTGCCATATATTAGTGAGGTCATGGTGGTTGGAGTCACGGATAACGAGTTTGGACAAAGGGTTGCTGCCCTGGTATCGTTGCAGAAAGAAGAGCTGGCCGACGACTGGGGACATCGAAATAATCAGGGGAATAATTTGTTGACGTTGGAGAGGCTGAGGCAAGACCTGAGATCTCGATTAGCCGGGTATAAAATGCCGACGCTGCTGAGGGTAATGGAAGGTGAGTTGCCGAAAACGGGTACAGGTAAAGTGATGAAAAAGACTCTTGGGCCGGAGATGTTCCCATCAAACTATCATTCCAATCTGAATGTACAAATATGGAGATCTGATGGAAGGCCTATAGCACGCGCAAGATTATAAAGATACCTATTAGATATCTAGTCTCAAGTAACTCGCCCGAAAAGACCACAGCGTGCGCTAGCCGGCGGCATCAGCACACATATCAAGACGAATTAGATAACAGTATCAGAACTTTTCAAGACCCTTTACGACATGAAGCTGCTGCTTGTAAGCATTCTTTGACGTCTGATGTTCGTCCGGGATGATAGAAGGCTATGCACGACTCTTGAAGTATGACAACACACCACAATTCTAAGAGGTTCTGAAAACATTAAATCTAGAACTGGTAAAGTGCCACTCGTACAGTGTGTCGATAAGTCCAGGTCCATTCACGACCACGTTCCGTTGGCGGGTCCGAATACCCCACTCTCCGGCATGCTCAAATAGGGCGTCCCATTGCCATCGTCAGTGTTCTGATACACAGTATTTCCCCACCAATCTGGAAACACTGCTCCAGGGTAACTAATACAGAAAAAGATGATGATTCCGCTCAGGGCCGTCCCCGTATCCAGCGCTGCTGCAAGGACATAGTTATACTTAGTCCACCATGCAAAGAAACGCCTATATATCTGGTTATTGAACAGTAGATTGACGAGGAACCAGCTAGAGTAATTTATTCCTGTAGCCGGAGGGACATTATAAGTTCCGACAAAGATGAGAGGCCAATTGACGCGTTTCCAGAAGGCCTTTTTCGTCTTCTTGTAGATCAACCAGGTCAGGATGGGCATCAAAGCACCGATCCAGAAGAAGTGAAGGAGGGAACTATAGATCTTGCCAACAGAGTACAAGCGTCCAGGACCAATGAGCCCCCAGATAACAGAAGATGAGTAGACAGTACGACCGTTGGGGCAGCTAAATCCGTCAGACTGATCCTCGGTACAGATATCAGTGATGTTGCCAAGCATCCAGAGAGTAACGCCAACTTGAGTGAGTGCGCCAAGGACCTGAGAGCTTACCAGATTAGCTGTCCAACCAAATCGACCTTCAGGCAAGCTTACCGTCGCAATTCCTTGAGCTGCAAAAACTGTCCGCGGTGGCACTTTCAAATAATGCCCCAGTTTCATATCCTGCGCAAAGAAGATTCCCTGACTAACCACATCCTCGCTCAGGATTTTGAACACCATGTTTGCCAGCGGTCGTCCAGAGAACATGTAGCCACCAATAAACTCTGCGAGCACATTCAGCTGATTTGCGTCTACATTTGTGATACCCTGAACAATGCCACAAGGAATCATGTAGATGGCAGGGATCATCAATGCAAGCACAACTCCATACACGGGAAGCTGGGTCTCGTATACTTCGACCATGACGACAGAGAGGACAAACATGACAACGATCAAGGCCGCATACCACCACCACGGCGTCTTCTTGTAAGCACGCATTAAGCGCCCATGAATATCGAGGGGAGCCTTTCCCTTGAGAATAGTCCAGATCTCATCCCCGTGCCAGAGATACACATGAACGATAACTGCTGTGATAGAGGCAAATGAGAGTCCATAGACAAAGGCAAATGTTGCACTCAGGAACGGTGGTGAATAGTTGCTGTAGTTGGCAATGTTGAGCGTCCCATCGGCGTTGACGACGGCCGTGGTATTGTAATCGGCGCCAGTATTATCATAGACATCGGCGGTCATGAGCGGCAGGTATCCAGTATACCAAATGTTGCTATAGTATATGCCGGGTACAACGACCCAGAAGAAGATCGCGAAGCCAACGAACACATTCAAAGCTACGTAGCATTAGCGTTTGGCCAACATGAAATTCTCGGATCACATACCAGCCCAGAATGGTGACAATAACGGATTCGTATTGAAAGCAACTTGACTCCAGTCAAAGGTGATTGGAGACAGCCCCAGTCCTGTCTGGAAGCCAAAAAGCTGATTGACGACTCTATTGTTGGGCAGAATCCAGCAGAGCCAAGTGAAATAGCTTAATCCGACAAAGATCAAGCCGGGGAAGAAGTACCAGACGAAGGCGCCAGCCATCACGAACATGAAAAAGCGCAGTCTTGATATTTTCCATCCATTGGCGATAGTATTGGCACGTGAGTGGAGAGTTGACAGCAAGGCCACATTGGAAAGCACGCCGGGCCAGATAATGTTCGACGGCTCGACCAGCCATGGAGCGCAGAGGCCAGCAATACCAAAGCCCAAGATCTGGCAGCAAAGTACCACAAGTACGGAAAAGCCAGGCTTCAGATCAAATTTATAAAATGCCTTCGCCGCCTGGATGATGCTGGTTGAATCCGCATAGCCGTAGCCAATACTGACATTGGCCATGATCGTGATAACGACGTGCTCTTTAATATTGAAGTGTTTGTCCGGATTGATGCTCCAGCTACCGAAAGGACCTAGTTTCATCGTCCAGTTGGGTATCACATGGGCCAGGAAGGCTCCACAGGGATATGCAAGCAGTTCGGCAACCAAGGAGACAATATGAACGGAAGGATAACGCATAGAAAAAAAGTTGTTGATGCCAGATCCAAGCATGGTGAATATAATGCCAATGGTCCACATGCGAAGAGTATTCATTGGCATACCAGGGTCATCAACTTCAGGAACGACCGCTCGCACTACGAATCATCAATATCGACTCAAGCGACCGAAGCTAGTTAATTTTACCTTCGGGAAAAGGCGAAGTAGTCGCATCATCATCCACAACCATATTTTCCTCGTGGACAACTTTATCGACGTCGACTTCGAGTTCTTCCAGATGACCACTGCCAATGTCCACTGCATCCGCATCCTCATGGACGTCTTGGCGTTTTTCCGGTAATTTGGCGTCCATTTTGACCACGCCGATTACAAGGTTAGCGGGGGCTCACACGTTGTTTAGAAACACATAGGCAAGATTTTCCTGGCACGACAGAAAATTTCGTAGAAGATCAGGGCCTAACACCCTAGGAATCACCATTGCATTGCCATATTAGAAAAGGTTGATAACTATTGTGGAAGAAAAGAGTGAGCAGCAAGGCCGGGGAAAACCAGGTTCATCCGCGGAAAGAGGGGCGACAGAGCATCTGGCCGATACATATTGTCGGAACAAGGATCCTTTGTCTCCTCAGATTTAAGAGGCAAGGAACATCGATTGCCTGAGAGCGATACTGGTGCATGGTTGAAGAGCAAAGCTCTCGACTTGCTCGTCTGGGTTAGACAAATCCTTGCAGGCAGGGTCTCAAGATAGCGCTCGGCCAATGAGATCAACGAGAAGTGTGAATATCAGCAACGTCATTTGAGATGGGCAAAAATGCTGATAATCGCAGCTGCATGGCCCATAAATGACCACAAGAACTTGAATGATTGATGTGGACGACCAATATAGGACTTAGACGGTTACTCCTCTCGGCCCATGACCACATCAAGGGCTCTCCGACTCAGCGCAACGCTGTGCTCCAGAGCGCTCAGTTTGGCAAATGCAGCCATTAAGCTGGGGTCTTGACTCTCTACTCTAACCTTTTCCTTCACTCTGACTTCTTCACCTCTGTACATGAACACTTCATTTGCTTCGTCATGAGTTGGCGTTCTGGTACCGCCTAAGGCGACAGCGAGCTGCTCACGAATACTCAAGCCCGTGAGAGATTTGTTCTGGGCTGCTGGGCTTGTTGGTTCCAAAGTGCGAACCTGTAGGAGTAGAGCTGCTTCAGAGATTCCAAGATGAAATGATAGGTACGGCGGTAACTGAGGATGAAAAGCCTGATTGTCGTAAGCTCGTGTTCACGGCGCGAATGGCAGATGAACGAGAATTGATGTTCAGACAAGTTTAAACATAGAGGTTTCTATGAGTACCTTTTCGTCGACAGGGTCATTGAACCAGGATTGCTGGACGTCCCAGCCACCTTTGAGTGCTTGTCGAGCTTCTTGCATGTTTTCATGAAGTAGCTGTAGCTGACCAGAGATAAAATTGGCATTTCTAGCATCGCCAGTCCAGATTGATGTATCTACTACGTCCAAACAAGCATTAATCAGCGTGCGGACAGACACTAGTTGCTGAAGGACCAATGTCGGCGCCGTCGGCTCCTGTGAGATAGACAAACGATTGCTCGTAGCACCCGGTGGTGGCTTCAAAGTTGGAAGCCTGAGGTTGATATCCTAGGCAGTAGATAAGCAAATCGCATGTCAGAAGAAAAGTGATTCACATACCCCTTTTACAATGCGGGTACCAACACGGGTGACAAAGCCTTTGAGGTTCTCAGAACGCAGTGACGATAGAACTAATGTAGATCCAGGTTCTTGAGGAGCCAAGAGCGAAGCACATTCTTCTAAGCCCGCCTTCAGCGATCTCAAAGTCTCTTGAAGTTCAGATAGCAGCCACTCCAATTCCCTGGCCTAGTACGCTGGACTCAGCAAGATGTCACCTTTTTACGGCTGCTTTCGAAAGGAGGTACACTCATACCAGCGAGGTTTCTTCTGCCTTCACTAGCTCATCATGGGGAATGGGCGGCCACACTTCAGTCGACATGGCTATAGGTACCTTCCAACTGATACTCTATGCGGCCGGAAAGGTACTGTAAGTTAGGTACGGAGAAAGTTTGATCGGAGAATTGCATGCGCCACAGTGGCTAGGCTGCCGGAGTATGCACCGCCATACCGCATCAAGGTGATTGTATGCGAGCGAGACAAGGATCAGCTTGCAGGAATCTTTTCAAGGATAGAAAACAAGCTCAGAGTCATCGAAAGCTACATGAAGAGCCAATTGGAAATCCTTGGATGACGACAAATCATGGCGAAAGATGGAGTAATATCTTATTCACTAATGCACCAATGCACCAATGAATGCACGAACAAGGGACTACCTGATGTGTATTAGCGTGAAGAATCCACTGCCGCGGCGGACCGAAAAGCTTGGCACCCGGTGTCCGGCAATGACGTCGCGCTCACACGGCGCAGGTCTTGCAAGCAAGGCATTACTCCTGTGTTGGTAATGTTGACGCTGGTCCGGATACAGAATGCGCTACAGGAACCATTTTAGCTTCTTATTCCATCTTGTCTGTGGTCAACAGTGACGTTACCTTTCATGCTTAGGCTTTATTATTCCTCACAAGCCTAGCCACACCTTCATTGTCCTAGGATCCAACGTTTCAATCCTCCTGCACTCCTGGTGAGCATCATGTTTCATCTGCCTCGCCAATCTGCATCGCGCAAGATCTACTTGCTAACACTAACATATAGCTCCGAGCTGTCGCTGCCCACGCGGCCAGGCTTCCGACTCAACCGCCGAGGTAAACAAGCAGCCAGCCCGCTTTAACATGGCTGCATCAAGTAGGTTGACCAAAAGCTTCCCATCTCTTGGGATCGAAGCTAATGCTCTGCAGGGCCTCTCATCGGTTTCGTCTCCCTGATCCTCCTCGCTGGCGGCATCCTCCTCCAGTTCCTCGTCATCCTCTCCGGCACGACCCAGTCCAACCCAGAGAACCAGATATACTTCCTCCAAGCGAGTACGAACGGAATACCTGGAGCGCGAAATCCATCTCGATGGACCTTTTTCGCAATATGCGGCGTCGATGGAAATGGTCGCAACACCAATTGCGGTGCAAGAGTACCGGCGCTGCCTTTCTCTCCACCAAACCCACATGATTTTGGCACAACAGTTGGAGTACCCCCCGACTTCATTGGGACGAATCACTACTTCTATCTGAGCCGTTTCATGTTCGCTTTCTATCTCGTTGCGCTCTTTTTCTCGGTCACGTCACTTTTCACGGGTCTCCTGGCACTGTGTAGTCGACTTGGTGGTTACATTTCTGGCTTGAACGCTGGCATCGCCCTATTCTTCCAGAGCATCACTGCATCACTCTTGACGTAAGTCGACGCTGCCACCTACCGGAATTGAGATTTTCGTTAAAAGGTAAATATTGACATTGATCAGGGCGTGCTTCGTCCAAGGCCGTGATGCCTTCCGGCGAGCCGGTCAGCAAGCCAGCATTGGCGTCAAAGCCTTTGCTTTCACATGGACTGCCATGTTCTGCTTCCTCCTCTGCACTGTGCTATTTTGCATTGGTGGTTCCGTTAGCAAGGAATACACTTCTTCACGGAGAAGAGGAGGCGTATTCGGTCGTAAGGCAAGCACAAGAAGTCGCGGTAGCTTCATTGATACAGAAAGCCAAAGGCGGGTCAAAGATGAATACGAGTGACTATCTCATTGGGAAGCTTTGGTGGCCAAAAGAGCGGTTGGCGGAGGGAGAGCTGGGGCGCAAACAAATGATCCGAGAGGAAGAGACATTGGAGCAGTACCGAAACCAATGATGAAGCCAAGAGGATGAGAGTCATTCGCTTTATGATACCACGTCGCGATGTCTTCTTTCGTATTTCATATTAGTTAGTCTATCTCAGCGGGGCAGCAGATTGACCATCCATACGTGTGATAGATGACGGACATTTGCCCGGAATACTCTACAAACGGACAGGCAAAACTCGACTGGATATAATGTTTGATAATATAATCAACTTTACCAATACGGAAAATTGAATGATAAATTTGTATTCAAATATCTACGTAAATCCGTGTTTTCCAATGACAGCGTGCATTGGCCAATTCGACTTCTCCGCGGTTCTATCGGTTTTGTACCAAGATTTCGCGTAAGAAAAGTCGGAAACCCACCAAAAGATATCGCCACGGAATTACCACCACCGAGCAGCGCTATCTTCGTGATGAAAATGAACTACCACTTGTCAATGTCTTTCCTCCCCCTTTTACCATCCAGAAGATTTTGTCAGAGCCAAAATTGTGGTTAACACTGGTCCAGAAAGAAGCTCCCACCAAGCATCTAAACCACCGCACTCTTATTCTAGTCCGAGAGCATGTTACCAGCTTTGCTTACAGCGACTGATTGTGCTTCTCATGTCCATCTCATCATCGGTTCCAATCCACTTGCTGGCGCTCGTTGCACCAAGTCCATCGAAGTCGGTGCACAACCCATCCTCATCGCTCCGGACGAGCCCTCCAGTCTTCACTATGGTCTTGTCAACAAGATTGACGCCGGCCAAATCCAATGGATCAAGAGGGAATTCCGAGATGAAGACCTCACAACCTTGGGGAGGCCGGAAATTGAGCGAGTGGTTGACGCTGTTTTCGTGACGAGAGGACGGAAGCATGGCCAAGGTAAGTCTAAGGAATTTGTGGCCCGTCTTCTTGTAAATCCGGGGAAGTCTGGCGCTGACTAGATATTTCATGATCAGCGAACACACACATCTCGACTCTTTGTCGCCGTCTTCGTATCCCGGTCAACGTCGTTGATGCCCCCAACCTCTGTACCTTTACCATCCTTTCTACCCATTCCGACGGACCGCTGCAAATAGGTGTGACAACATCTGGAAAGGGTTGCAAAATGGCATCGCGGATACGTCGTGAGATCTCCAGAGCTCTTCCGGCTAACCTTGGCGCTGGAATTGAAAGATTAGGGTTTGTACGGCGGAGGATATGGGAGGAAGACCACGCGGCTGAAATGGCCGTGTCCGGCGAGCTCGATGAAGAGGATGATGGCGAAGGTCAAACGGCAGCATTCAACAAACTCGTTACACCCGAAGATGTCGAAGCAGTACGAACTCGACGCATGCGCTGGCTAGCTCAGATTTGCGAATATTGGCCACTCGCCAGACTCGCGAACCTGAGCAATGCGGATATAGAGACTGTTCTGAGTAGCTATCCTACGGCTCTACCTTCCGCTATGATACCTAACTCTAACGCATCTACGCCCGCAACGACTCCTCATCAGCCTCTCCCTGGGCCTCTCCTCCCTCCTCGCCGAGGTCTCATCGTTCTCGCGGGCTCCGGTCCAGGACATCCTGATCTCCTTACTACCGCCGCCCTCAAAGCTATCAATGCCGCAGACCTCATCCTCGCAGACAAGCTCGTGCCCGAAGGCGTTCTTAACCTAATTCCTCGCCGCACGCCGGTTCAGATCGCTCGCAAATTTCCCGGAAATGCAGATAATGCACAAGAGGAGCTCCTACAGATGGGCCTCGATGCGCTGAACCAGGGAAGGACCGTATTGAGGTTAAAGCAAGGCGACCCGTACCTCTACGGCCGAGGCGCTGAAGAATACGATTTCTTCCGTTCCCATGGATACGGTGACAGGATCGTCGTGATTCCGGGAGTGACGAGTGCTTTGAGCGGCCCTTTGTTTGCTGGGATTCCGCCGACGCACCGAAGCGTCTCTGATCAAGTCCTCATTTTGACGGGAACAGGACGGAAAGGTGCAAGTACGGAGAGTCCCGAGTACGTCGCCAGCCGGACATGTGTGTTTTTAATGGCACTGCACCGCTTGGGTGATGTGGTGGATGCGCTTGTCGATGAATCTGCCAATGTGGCTGCGAGAATCCACCCAGCGGCAGCAAAGCGAAGATGGCCGAAACAAACGCCGTGCGCGGTAATCGAACGAGCATCTTGTCCGGACCAGAGGACCATCAGATCGACGCTCGAGTTCGTGTGCGCAGCAGTGGAGGAAGAAGGGAGTAGACCGCCGGGATTATTGGTTGTCGGAGCTTCATGCCAAGTCTTGCATAAATCGGATCAGAGATGGGTTGTCGAAGAAGGGCTAGGAAACAATGGCAGTATTGGCGAATTAGGTCTTGTTGGTGATTGGAAATCCCTTCGTGATGTTGGAAAACAAGAAGCTGGTCCGGCATAGAAAATTGGCCGGATTCCCAAAGGAAAAGACGTAAGAGACGGTCTAAGTTCCAATTTTTTTTTTTTTTTTTTTTCTCTGATGATTTTCGGCATTTTCCAGCATTCTCTCTCTTACGACCTGGACTACACCTGTATGATCACACTTGGTTACGTCTTTCACTCTTCCAGGTAAAGGGCTATTGTATGTGCTATAAGTCAGGATTCCGTCAGATTTTACAGCAGCATTGCATTATTTCTCGGTTGTGATGGTCAGTGGTGGTACAGCACGTTGATGTGATGTGCTCATTTGAAAACGCTCGCGCTTCAATTTTCTGCGCATTGCCTTCAACACACATCTTCGAACCATGCAACGCGTCACCATCACGAAATAAAATTACGCTCAGCTGAGCTCGTTTTGTATCAGGCGCGTTGCCAATAAAAAGGGGAAGTAAGGCCACCAATGCAAGGCTTGGCAAGACAGGCGTTCCACTTTCCTCAGCCCACCACCCTAAACATCGAAACCCTTATACGAATACCTGGCCGGGAGACATTTTTCTTTCTCATTGTCGTACCTTGAGAGTCTCTGTTGTTTACCTTAGCTCTGCATTTCCTAATCCTTCCCGGCCCTCTCAACATCTCGAGATCGTGGGCTTCGGCGACAAATATTTCCGTTTGGGCGTCCTAGATATCTGAATCTTGGTGCCAGAAGCTCTCGTGATGGCGCCTTTCTTTTCTCTGTCCCTCTTCGCGATTCTCGCCCCCATCTCCGCCATACCAGGCGTCGTCTCAGGTACTAGTATGCCCTCCCAGCACCCGTCAACCCATACACCCCTTCCTCTAAAATATCTCAAACCAACATCTCTCCAGATCAAGTCCCTGCCACGCTCGAGCCTCGCACCGATGCTGCCGCCTCTGGCGAGGTCGTCTACTGGCCGTCGTACTCCGGTGTCTCCAACCCAGTTATGCCCGTCCGCAGCACACCTCCAGCTGGCAGCTCTACCGTCGTATTGCCTCATGGCATCTATACTACCGAGGCCGCGGGACAAGAACAGGGCAAGGACGTAGCTACTACGACGAATTCCACCGCAAGTCTGACTGCTCCTCCGGGAGGATTGGATACCCCGACCGCACCAGACACGGGCAGTCATCATATGAACGAGAACGCAGCTTCGGGTCCGGCTGGTATGGATGATGTAGTGCCCTTCATGATTATGGGCGTCGGTATCGTGGCGGGTGGCCTGGTGATGATTATGTGATACTTTGTGGTGATGCTTGGTCCGAAGATGGGCGGAGCTCTATTGTATTAGCATCATGGGTGTTTTTGCTTTGCGTGGATACCCGAATGTGTGGATATTGAGTGCCTTGACAGGATGATTGTGGTAATCCCTGTCTTTGAATTTTTGCAAAGATACATTCTCAGATACAGATACCAAGACATTTCAGCATTAATGGCATAGCGAGTACTGGTTGGAGCAACTGGAAAGTGATTCGCAGACAAACGGAGGCCTTCCAATTGTGAGTGCATTTTCCTCGGGTAATGCAGCTTCAATTAGTTGCTATCGACCAACATTGATTCCGAAAGGGATGGCTCGACGATGCCCGACATAAGGATGAATACTAAGGTGGCTGGGTTACCTAGGCAACCAATCCCAAGAAAGCCAAGTTCGGAAAAATGGGGCAATAGTTCTACTCCAAAGATGCATATGTAATTGAAAGAGGTATACGAATATGACACTTCATCTCGATTAAACAAGGCATTTCGGGTCAGAAAAGATCGTATACGTAGCACGTTGCCGTATTTGATTAAAGGATATAGGTAGGTTAGGTACAAGGGTATTTCGCCCCCATTTTGTGCCGCCAATCCTTTGCGGCGGTAGTTCTTCAAGTTCTCCTCAAGTAGGCACACTTCTTCCAGCATGATAATAGGTTTATGATTGAGGGATATCTCCCAGGTCTCACATCTACAGGAAAATCCCAGACAGATTTCGCCATGGCGACATTCGAGTCCCTACCCCGCGAGATTCGCCTTCACATCCTCTCTTTCGCCCTTTCTCCCAGCGAAGTCAACGTCTGCGCTCTCCTTCGTGCCCGAGATGGATGGCACTCCGTGAGGTCGCCCGGCGATATAGGAGAAAACCACAGAAGAATCCAAAAGCAGCATGCGGCCCCTCTTCACGTATTGAATCCCAATCTCAACCTCCTCCTCGTCAGCCGCCAATTTTATGCTGAAACCTGTGCATTACTGCCAGCTTCCCCCGGAATCGACCTGTTCTTTTGCGACGACTGGTGCGTGCATGAGTATATCAAGACTTGGACGTTCAAGCCAGACGAAGTCACAACGGAGGCAGCACAGAGCCCTCGTGTCTTATGGTTGCAACAGCACATTCGAAGGATCCGCTATTTGTCCCCTAGTAAATTCATCGTCAGACAGGTGCAAATGTGGCGCATGCCGGATAAGGAAGCCCAGGTTTATATGCGGCGAAGCCTCCCTAATGTGTGGGGCTGGCGATACGTGAGAATAAAAATAAGGGAATATGTTGAGGATGAAGAGGGCGAATTGATACGATGGCCGTCAATGGATGTGCTTTTGGAGAACAAGGATATGGCTTATTAGGAAAGCCCCCAAAGAGGCAAACACAGGAACTTAGAAAATTGCGATATGGCTACCAGACACGCTGAAAAACGGTTCATTCTCCGTTGAGTGGTAAGGGAATAGATCTAATCAGTAAATCGTTCATGCGTTCCTTGTTCAAGATTTTTCTGCTTCGAATAATCAATTTGTACTCTCATCCATTCCACAAACTTATAACACAAATTCTAGGGAAGTAAATCCGGTCGAAACTAGTACATTGATGTGTAGACGCTCCACTTAATGATATGCCCATTTATGCCTCATCGCGATGGATCTATCATGGCGTTTATGACTAATAGTCGTAAAACACTAAAGCTCTCACCTCAATACTCTCTCGGGAATACTTATCCTCTTCATCTGGATTTGTGAAAGCCGTGTGTGGAATCCTCCTCGCACGCCCATCCTTCAGCGAATCGAAACACTTAATAAGCGTCACCTCGTCTGGACGCTGTCCGTACTTGAAATACCAGCGGTGGTTCGGGTTCGGCTTCACAGCATATGTCTCGCCTGCGCGGTCCGGGTAGATGAGTGCAGCGCCAACAAGATCGCTGTCCGGAACCGAATGGGCATCGGCTACCGCAAGCGGGTCCTTATAGATGGTGCGAATGGGGCGCCAGACCTGTCGAGCTGAGTCAGCATCGTGAAAGAGTACATGAAAAGGAGAGGGAAACAAGGGTTAATGGAGGCTATTTACGTTGATGATTTGGAAGCGTTTCTTCAGAAGCTCGTCTGCCTCGTCAGGGAGATGATATGTCACGCGCTGCTCGGATGCAGAGTATGACTGGTCAATGTGTACTCGACGAACGGGGCCGCGGAGCTGGGTAGGTGTATCACGGGCATCGCTGGGCTGACGACGGGTAGTATGATCGAAGATGAAAACGCGGACCGCTCCCGTTCTACACGCAGGTATCAATCGACGTTGAGCATTATCTGGGCCATCGAACCGCTTACGCATCCTTGAGTAGTTGCTCTGTCTCTGGCCAGTACTCTGCCTTGATCTTATCGTCATCGAGGAATTCCTTCTCCTTGCTTTCATGGTTGTAGATCTGGAAGCCATGGCTGTCTAGAGTGTACTTGTCCTCCTCTCCCGCAATGTCATGGACAACGACATTTTGAGCAACATGCGGACGGTCGTAAGTCGCTGGTTTTCTGGGCCCTGGGTTAAAGTTTGACAGAGCTGTCCGTGGTGTAAACAGACAACTTACCCAACGTATGAGGGGGCCGGGGGAGTGCCATCACCGGGATCCTTGTAGTAGTAAAGCTCTGTAGCAACGTCATGCTTTTTCACTTTGTTTTGCTGGACGAGAGGTTCAGCCACTCGGCCGAAAGTTTCGCCAGGAGCATGTTGAACCGCAGCAGTAGCCATGACTGAATGAATACACAAAATTTATGCTTCTGGATGAAATATATAGACTTGGCAATGTGGTTGCAACAACGAATTCATGACGTCTTGAAAGAACATAATATATCTCCAGGTATAACACCTACATGCGGGGCTTGATTTGTCAGGTGGTCATCTTGCAAGCACGTAATCGACGTAGAAAGCATGCTATGTCCAGGAAGCTATCTCGCGGCGGCCCCGCGGACAAAATTCCTCGGTATTGATCAGTGATCGGCCTGGGATGAGAGGCAGATAACCGGGTTTGCCGGTAGTGACTCTGGACATTTCTTTGAAATCAAGATAAAGGCTGCAGAGAGAGTAGAGTAAACAGTGTATAAACCTCTATTTCCTGATCGGAGATTATGCCTAATTCACACTAAGTATCAGTAGCGGGCGACCTTCGGCTCTATCATCCATGTGTCTGTGATATTCTCGGAGTCTAGGAATACATTTTATGTCTACATACCCGAGAGCGGAATCTCTAAAAATGGCCTTACCCGCGTCGATATGCCTAATTCGCGGAATACCAATACGCCTAAAATCCCATCTATTCGTCGTGCATTGACTCATCTGTTGCCCGCACCAACTTAGAACCTTTCGGCCCAGGGACAAGCTTCGTAATCGTCGTGCCATCATCTAGTACCTCCACCGCTTCCTCTAGCTCATAGCCTTTCCAGCGAGGTATTAAGACAGTCCAGACATACCAGTATACAACACCAAATAGAATACTTTAGAGTGTCAGCTTCAGATCAAGAGATACAGATAGACAACCCACATCGCGATCCCAACAAACGCATAGCTCACTTGCGAGATATGCTGCTTCCAATTTACACCCTTGCGTGGTACAAGCGGTGCAATCAATAGAGCAACAGAGAGTGCAATTCGTAGCCAAACGGCTGGAAGAAAGGCCTTGTATGGTCTATGTAAATCCGGTCGTTTGAATCGAAGCCAGATAATGCCAAATGAGCTAGCGATGGCGAAAAACTGCCCAGGATAGCCCTCTACGTCTAAAATGAAAGAGTAGACGTCGCTAGCAGGAATGCAGATAACGAGCAATGAAGGTATGTAGTGAACAACCAGAGCACCCATAGGCGCGTAAAAGGGCTTAGAGGAGGATATGATTCGTGAGAAGGGTAGGAAACCTTGTCGAGCAATCTCCTGTATGAGTCGAGCCTACGACATGTCAGAAAACTTCTCAGACCGATTTTTGATATACGTACATGGCTAAAGGTGACGACCATCACGTTTCCGGCCGCCGAAATTGCTACTGCTATGGGCAATAGCACCCTCCCAACGTGAGCGCCAAACACCCGCTCAAAGAACAGCGCCGCGATCAGCTCCCCTGAATTCTTGATTTCATCAATTGGCACTACCAGGAAATACGCAATATTGACCAGAACGTACAGAATACAGGCTGTAATCAGAGCAACAGAGGCTGCGGATCTGAGCGTCTTAACCGGATTCTTGACTTCATTGAGAACATTGTTGACGTTGTGTAGACCTGCGTAAGAGTAGAAAATCTTGAATAAAGCCGTGGAAATGATGCCCCAATTCCAGACAGATCCTTCCCAGAGAGAGTCCCAGTTGATCTTTGCTGGTCTGAGCCCCATTGTGCCCTCGTTAGGACGGAAAAGGACCGCAAATAAGCTCGCAAAGACCATAAAGATGACCAAGGCGACTTTGACCCAACCAAAAACATTTTGGATGAAGATCCCTGTCCTAAGGAAGCAGCTGTGAATAACAATGATGACGGTAAGTAATCCGGCAGCCAGAAGTTTCATCTCAAATCGTGAGGGTTCTCGGTCCAGAGCAAACAAGACATATTCGCCGAAAACAATGCAATTCGATGCCGTAAATCCGAGCAATACCGACTGCACAGCGATGAGAAAGGATGCCAGAAATCGAGGACGCCGGTACGTAAACTCGAGGTAGACTTTGTCACCTTCACCAAGTTCAGCAGGCCACTCCAGGCCACAACTTCGAGTTGAAATCACCTCCTGATCGGGGCAGCATGCACCCGTATTCCAAAGTAACCACCAACCCAAACCAAGATACCAGCGCCCCAACGACCCACAGCACCAATGTAATCCCCACGCTTCCTACTGACCGCACAATCGCCCCAGGAGTCGCAAAGATGCCGCTACCGATGACGCGAGAGATAATGAGAATATATGCACTGCTCCATCCCAGGTTGCGGCCCAACACAGCTGTCTCTGGAAGGACGTCATTCTCAACAGACCGATCGAGCCAGATGTCACCCGCAGAAGCATCCTCCTCGTCCGAGGAGCTGGACTTGGAGATGCTCTGGTAGTCGGCAATTTCGGGGCTGGGGGAACGTGAGCGCTCCAGCAGCGGCTCTTCGTTGGAGGCGCGAGGTGACGGTGCGGGCGTCATGTCGACGGGCTCCGGAGAGGGAGAAAAGGGCAGCGCCGTGTGCAAGGGCGCATCTTCTATAGTATAAGTGTAGTTAGGACGGCAAAAGAAACGTAGACCTGGCAGTCACCGGATCCTGGAGATGGAAACGCCATCCATCAGATGATAAATCATCATGTACGGAGCCTTGCGACTCGGATCTTCGCGCGTGTGTCTCACTCGCGAAACCCGGACGCGGGATTGCGTGCGAAGGGGAGCATGACCCGTTGTACTATTAGAGGACCGCACGTCAATAACCCAATTGTAGCCCATGTGAGCCAGCAGTAGTCGAAGAGCAGCATAGAGGCAAACTCTATGTACGAGAGTATCAGAAAGGTCGGAAGACAGTCAAAGGACAAGCTAGCATGAGCTTTTGCAGCTGTCGACTGCGGAAGCTCTTCCCCGCCTGCCGGCTCACGAGGTCTCTAGCGGTCTACCTTATATGATACGCTCTCAAAATAGCTTACCGCAACCACGGGAATATGAAATCGAATGGACCCAAGGAGTAGTCATCAATTAATCCGGAGAGTACTAGAGTCAATTCAAAGTAAAATCAGGGTCAAAGGTTCCGGAGAAATTGCAACTTTGAACACTTGTACCTATACGGCTAGTTGACACATGATTATGTAACTACGCTGCTGATAGGTTGGTCTCACAGCCGCAACCACTTTCTGCGGGCTGATGATATAACACACGTCGACCATCTCAAAATTGTCAGAATGGTGTATGACTGGGGAAACAAGGAGGCGGAATGCTATAGGTTATACGTGGAGGAACAAAAGTCCCTATATGAGGTAATGGACTGGATGAAGGCAAATAGAGATTTTAACCCTAGGTGAGCATTCCGGCAGCCCATAACTCACATCGACGCCGAATGCCCAATACGCGAGACAAGCCGCATTTGTCCGTATCCTGATCTCTAGCACTCGAACTAATCTCTTCAAAGTAAAAGGGCATATCAAACACAGTTCAAGGAACGCTCAAGCTCCGATACTACTACCGTATAATCTCAAACTAACCTTCATCAGCGTTGGGACTTTCCCAGCAAACACAACCCAGCTCACAAAAATGCTCCTCTCGTCACTCGGACTAAAGAGCTATGGGAGCAGAATACGACCCAGAAGGAAATGCTCCGTATCTTGAACGCGGAAGGGTTCAGAATCAAGGAACGGGAACTGATTAGACTCAGGGCAAGGTACAACTGGCTGCTGAGGACGCCAAATACCCCAAAAGATACGGGAAAAGATTCAATGACTGGATCCGGGTCAAATGGAGAACCGTTTGAGCCGCCGATAGGGCAAAGAACCGTGGTAGGCCATACAATCTGATTATGACCAGCATTCGCTGACTACACCTACGCTAGCACGAAGACATACTACAACCATCAGAACTAACGGCGGAATCTACATTAGAAGCTTCTGCGGAAAAGGCGGCAACACCAAGCTTAGATCCTCAAGTCGAGACACAAAGACAAAAGCGCCGGGAGCAACTACAGATGGAGAGTGCTGAGCGATGGGCTAAACGCAAGAGGCGGCGAAGGACAAGAGGCTGGGCTGGTATGCCCGCAGATCCGCCCGGACCACCTCGATTCCCTTCAGAGACGACGCTCGATGAGGCTAAGGCCTTCCTTAGTCTCGATAACAACCTTTACCGTCAAGCACGAATCCAATTTCAGGATATTTGTGAGCAGGAAGGTATTGTGAAGAAGACAATAGCTGGGTCTGAAAAATGGCAGGCAGCCAAAGATAGACTGATCCGCGAAAACGGCCATCTTCATGTTGTGTTCTTCGACGATGTCTCTAAACTGGACCAGAAATACCTTTCCTTGGACGTACTCTGTACAGATGTCACGAAGCGCATGCGGACGACCAGATGCCAAATGACCCTTGCGACTGCAAAAAATATTATCGGTATCAATCCCGATGAGTGCCGACAGATCCGAAAACCCTTCTACGATATACTGAAGGCCGATCGTTTTATTAGCAAGCTGGAAACCGGAGACGAGCGCTGGTCCAATCTCAAACAACAGTGGATTGATAAGTCAGATATTCTCCGGCGTATCTTTGCGCCCAACGCAGAAGATCCAGCGCGCGAGGATAAAGTAAAGGCCCTGGAGGTTGTATGCAGGGATGCAATCAAGCGGCTTCGCGATGACCAAAACAAAAGAAATCCTATGAACAAGAAGCGAGCTCATCGCGGGTCGGGGCCTGAGCCTGCTTCACGCAAACCACGGCAGACATCACGCAAAATGGCCTCTACAACGATAGAGACTAACTCCCCTTCGAGATCCATTGCGCAGATGCTTCCTGCGGATTTGCAAATCGATCCGTCACTGTTGTTAGCAGCAAGTGACCCCTCTATTACTGCAGACTTTCAGGCATGCGATGCTTTGAAATATGCAAATTCGAATTATCAGAGTAGTCCTTATGTGTCTCAAGTCGGTCCAACACAAGTTTACTTTCGGCTCAATCCCCTCTCACAGATCCAGCACCTCCAGCAGCCTCCCAAACAGCCTTGGTTCGATACTCTAGTCTCAATCGCGATCCAAGAACTACAAGACATAGCTACTAAAGACCTTCCGAATACCGCCGTTGTTCGGGTTGAGGGCATAATATCGGATTTGGAAGGCAATGATATTCCCTACCTTCTTGAGCGTGATGACGAGCTGGGTGCCTATTTGGCGCATACTGCAGGTGGAAAGGCCATTTTCTCCCTTACCGTTACCCAGATTTAATTGTAAATTAGCAAGTAACAGTCTCAATCTCAGCTGGAAGCTTCATTTGTGGATCTTTACTACGCAGTGCTCCTTCTCGTAGATAGATTATATCTGACAAATCTTCACTTAAAAGCTGACTCATGTCAATTTTAAATATGACGAATTTGTATAATTACTAATTGAGATATCTCATGGCCAGGTGGAATGCTTTAGCATGTCAGTGGGAGTGAGCTCATTGGTCTGAGTCGTGATGCAAAATGACATCGACCCTCCGCACTTCAAGCTCCATCGCGATCCGGGGAGCGATACCACGACGCTATACATTATGGCGGTTTCCTTCTTCATTTCTCAGAATTACCATCCCTCGATTCAATCGTCTCAATGATGTCGGTACGCCCTTCAAATAGCGGCCGTGCCGCGGCTCGCTGTGCGAGACTGACTGGAGCCTCCCTACGTTCCACAAAGCTTCACCACCCATTGGGCATATCATTCAAGACGCGCAGTTATGCAACAGAGGAAAAGCAAGATAAATCCTTCAGGGGGCAGCTCTACGAGAGCACGGCACAGCGCCTACAGCGGGAGCGCGCAGAACAGGCACGGTTTGAAGAAAAGCGACCTCGAGGCTCTGGTGGCGCTGCTTACTCGCTCGGAGCAACCCTTGGTACAAGCCCAATCCAAATTAAAGGGTAAAATACATTTACTGAGACATCATTTCCTTCAGGCGTTGTTATAGCAGGATTTATAGGGTATTCGCTTGGCAACTCGCGTGCCAAACCCACTTCCACATCTTCTACTACACCGCTTTCCGACGTCGCGCTTCCCCGTCACGATACCTCACAAAATAATCTTCAAGCAGCATGGAGCGATCTGGTCGCCATCGTCGGCAAAGACAATGTATCGACTGAACCCAGCGACCTGAGTTCGCATTCGGGCTCGGAATGGTCCAGCTATCCGTCCCTACCCTCAGACATTCCGTTCGCGATTGTGAAGCCCGGCTCAACAGAAGAAACTAGCAAGATCATGAAACTCTGTCACCAGCGACGGATTCCCGTGACCGGCTATTCCGGCGGCACGAGTTTGGAGGGACATTTTGCGGCCACCCGAGGTGGGATCTGCATTGATTTCAGTCGTATGGACAAGATTCTGGATATCCATGCCCAAGATCTAGATGTCATCGTGCAGCCCGCCGTCGGCTGGGAGGGTCTGAATGAAGAACTGGCGAAGCAGGGGCTTTTCTTCCCGCCGGATCCCGGGCCTGGGGCGATGATTGGGGGAATGGTGGGAACGGGCTGTAGCGGGACGAACGCCTACCGCTATGGTACGATGAAAGATTGGGTGATTGGGCTTACAATGGTGATGGCGGATGGGACGGTGGTTAAGACAAAGCAGAGGCCCAGGAAGAGCTCGGCTGGATATGACCTGACGAGAATGTTTGTAGGCAGTGAAGGCACATTGGGCCTTGTCACGGAAGCAACGTTGAAAGTGACAGTAAAGCCGCAGAGCGAGAGTGTAGCGGTGGGTAGCTTTGGTACGATTCGGCAGGCCGCCGAATGTGTATTCAGGGTTGTGGGGAAAGGAGTCCCAATTGCCGCGATTGAAATCCTTGATGATAAACAGATGCAGTTCATCAATGAGGCCGGCATGACTAGCAAGCAATGGAAGGAGGCTCCAACACTGTTCTTCAAGTTCAGTGGAACTCCAGCAGCTGTGAAGGAGAACATTGGCATTGTTCAGGGTCTCGCAAAGGCTTGTGGCAGCAAAAGCTTTGAGTTTGCGAAGAATGGGGACGAGAGGGAGGAGTTGTGGAGTGCAAGAAAAGAGGCACTCTGGAGTACAATGGCCCAGAAGAAGGAAGATGGCGATCACGTCTGGACGACTGATGTCGCAGTACCCATAAGCAAGCTTGCCGACATCATTGAGATTACCAAGGAAGACATGAATAAAAGTGGTCTGACTGGAAGCATTGTGGGGCACGTAGGAGATGGTAATTTCCATAGTGAGTCACTGTACTCGTTGCTTGACAAGAAAACTAACGGACTGAAGCCATTCTCTTATATAACGACAAAGAGCATGATGTTGCCGAGGGCATAGTGCATCGCATGGTGAAAAGAGCGATTGAAATGGAGGTCTGTTGAGACTTTTGACAAAATGGACATCAACTGTTAACGATCGAATGCAGGGCACCGCAACCGGAGAGCATGGTGTCGGCCTAGTCAAGCGAGACTATCTTGAGCATGAGTTGGGGCCTTCTGCGGTTGACGCGATGAGGAAGGTAAGTGCAAAACTCGATCACCTTTACAAATAGGACGACGCTTATATAGCCAACACGGCAGCTCAAACAAGCTTTCGACCCATTGTGTCTTCTCAATTGCGACAAAGTTGTCCGCAGTCAAATGCCGAAACCTGGCGAGGTTCAAGAATGGTGAGGAGCGTATTTGCGAATAAAAAGGGCCATCGGGAAGAAAATGGACATCGTCGTTACGGCTTGTCCTACACGCCACTATTTCGTGCCCGAGCAGATTCGATCCTTGCGCAGCCTCGTCTGGAGAGACGACACAGAGCTCGGTGCAAGGTGCTGATATCCACCAGCCCCACTAAAAATGCTTTTGAGACGACTCTCAAAGTCCAAGACCATCCTGAGCGCGTTACAAAACTTTTCTTGGAGATTCACCAGTCTCTTGTACAAAAAAGCGAAAGGAACTAGGGAGCGTCGAAATTCATATACAGACAATAAGATTCACTAGAAGATCCCATTTGGTTGACTTTCTTTGCAGAATTTCTGGAGAATGTTCACTAAGTTTGAAAGAACCTCAATGGTTTAGTTTAGCCATCAGAGATTGGCTGTTTTCATTATTTCGATACAATATTAGACCAGTGGTAGATATACTTGGTAGCTGCGCTCATGTTTTGTTGCAATATGCCTAAAATGCGATGAACACAGTGAAACCTTTAGTCAGCTGCCCTGCACTGAGAGGGCCAAGCGAGGCCTCCAAGGAACCTACACCAGCCCCAGATCACCGACACTCCAGCTATTTCACATCACGATCTAGACGATACCCGACTGATACTAGCCCATACCTTTGCAGAAGATCTTGTAGTTGGAAGAAAAGCCAAACCGGCCGCAAGGAAGGCGCCGCTGCGGCCGCATCCTCCGCGCTCAAGGGAAAATCCCCTACGCGGCGCTATGAACAGTGAAGAACACACTGGACCTAGAGCCACTCAAGGCATGTCAAATGAAATCAACCTACCTAATTACCGTAAGGATCCGCCTATTCTGATGATCTGCCTTAGCGTGTGTTTCTTGCCGTCGACAGAAGCGAAAATGCGATAAAGCTCTGCCAGAGTGTGCTTTATGCCGGTATGTGAACATTTCTTTAGGCCTGGCTTCGAAATTCTGCTAACGAAAAAAATTAGGCGGATCGGTCGACCGTGTGATTACGAGGTTCCGCCGCAGCATTCTGTGGATCGAGATGATTTCGACTCGTTACAGCAAAAGGTTCTAGATCTTGAAGCAAGATTGGCGCAATCTAGTGCAGGTAGCAGTAACTTCGAAAATGTAGCCAGGAATGGGTCCATCTCGAGCAATACAGCGAATTCGCCAGTAGCTTTTTCATCCCCAGCATTTGCTTCTCCACCAAAATTCTCGTCTAGCTCCAATGGATGGAAAGCCACTTCTCCGTTCCCAAGCCTATTCTTCCTCGACTCTAATGCATTTGAGCATGGGAGGTTCACCATCCAGAAGCCACACATGGTATGCACTTATTCAGAGAAGCATTCTTGTAACGACTGCTGATGTGGTGTGCAAGACAATACCCCCCGAAGTATTAGATCAGTTGGGTGATAGCACGGCAACGACCGAATTGCTGGAGAGATACTTCAGTACAACCCACACATGGATGCCGATAGGTGAGTCTACGGCTAGGCGTATCGCAATATATTGCTAAAGTATGCCCAGTATCAAAGATGCGGATCTACCAGGCCTTGTCGAATCCTTTAATGGACAGGGGGGCTGACATGGCACTCCTATTCATCACTATGAAGCTATTGACTCAACCTCATTCAAATCCCATGCAAAAATCTCAGTCAACGCTGTATCAAACTGTAAAGCAGTTTCTAGCAACGATCGAGTACCAGAACGTATACTCTATACACGTTATTCAGGCTGCTGTTTTACTTGCGGCCTATGAGCTCGGCAATTCCATCTATCCTGCAGCCTACCTGACCGTTGGTCATTGTGCACGCTTAGGTCATGCAATGGGTCTACATGACCGGAAAACCACAGCGCAAATGCTTCCTAGGTGTACAACGTGGACCGAACAGGAGGAGCGACGGCGTGTCTGGTGGGCTGTTGTCGTGCTCGACCGTTTTGTAAATATCGGCAATCCTCATCACCCATTCGCTACTGAAGATCCGTCGCTCGAGACATATCTCCCCGTAGACGACGAAACCTGGGACAAGGGGGAGATGACAGCCAATGAGTTACTGCTTGTATCTTCCTCACCCTCGGCGAAAGCGGCGCCCTTTGCAAGAACTTGTCAGGCTTCGCACCTCCTCGGAAAGGTCCTCCATCATATCAATGATACAGACATGGAGTTGAACTTTCGCTTCGAGCAAGCTAATCAGCTCAATCGTACTGTACGGGCCTTGGCTAATCTTCTGCCGGATGAAGCCTTCGAAGAAGACGTTCTGAACGGACCCACTCTGTGTACAGCCATGGCAATCTGCTATAGTGCTCTTCTTGTTCTCTATGATGCTTATTCGTGTACTGAATCCTCAATCCCTCGAAAGACAGCCGCACATCTCGAAATACAAGAATCAGCTATTAGTGGGCTGAAAGAGATCTCGGCCGAGGTCCTTCGATTCTGCAAGCGACTGAAATCATTTTCTGAACTAAATGGTCTTCCAAAACTGAGTCCGCTAATTGCGGACTGCCTGTATCAAGCTGCTGCGAGTTACAGTTGGTATGTCCGGGAGAGTGGAGATCAGGACTGCCTGGCCAAGCTACAAGAAATCAAGTCCATATTGGTTATGATCGAACCACAGTGGAAAGTCGCAGGTAAGTCTGTACTCGGACGAGAACAAAGAGCAACCCACGGCTGATGCACGTCTAGGAGAATATTTAAGGATCGTGGAAGCATCAGAGTTCAACTATGCAGGTGGATATGGTTCGTAAGACAAGAATTTGGTTTCTGATGAGGCTTCTAAGTGGTCGAGGAACACGTACTTGTATCTTGTGTAGTCTTCCTTGGAACTAAGTACTGGTTTAATAATGTCCAGTCTCTGACCAACTGCATTGTGGCGACTTGTACTCTATTACGATTACCCATAGAGTACTACGACCAACGGATAGCGACTCAGGGGGCAAATTTCGCGAATCTCTGCAGCAACCTCGGTCGTGATGCAGAGTGACTTCGAAGAAAACATGGATTGGACGGGAAGACGGAATGGGTGATAATCTTTTCGTCCTGCTGGATGCCGACAGGTGGACGTCAAGGGGTAAGTACGTGCAACCGATGAATTTTTATCCCGATCCGATCGGTGATAGGACGAACGTGAATGGCCAGCTCGGCCGCCCTGCCTCGCATCATCTGCTGGCAGGGGACCGCTCCACCATACTAACTGGATCCGGCACTGATCGCCTTCCTTCTCCTCCAGACTCGACTGCATAATGGAGCCGCTCACTGGTGATGCTGGCACCGCTGGGCTCTCTCGATTTCACGGCCCTAAGTGTTTGTCGACAAGCTTTAAACCTCCCTATCCCACGTGCAAAGTGCAACTAAGGAACAGGCGGTTACCATCAAAACGCGACTGTGACTCTCTAGCGGTTCCACTCACCCGAACCCCTGTCAGTGGGTGTCCTAAGGTACCTTAGATCGCCTCGTCTAAGTGGAGCCGCTTCCGTACCACGTCTCGTCATTGCTCACTGTTTCTATTCTACGTACTTTGTACAGGCTTGCTGCGATGCTTGGTTCTTTGCCTTCGCAGCAGGCATCATCACCTCGCAACCCATTGCTCTGGCACACCTTGAATACTCGTTGCAGTTTTCATGAACAATCCCAGATCCATTTTCACAGCGCCTCAAGATTTTACCAAAAAGCCCATCGACTCTCCGACGCTACCTAATGCACCCCCTCTCATTCGACGGCGTAGTACTCCCGACTCTCGAGCTGGGCTGAAGGTATCGGGCGGCGTAGATACTACTGGTATCTACACCAGCGCCTTGTCGCGACACCATTCTTTTCACAGTCCGAGCAATCAATCAACCGTCGCAGGCCAGTCATGGGCCCACCAAGAATCTCCTAACCAGTTACCGAGTCGAGAAAAGGTTGGATCGTCGCCTCGGCCAGTGTCCACTCAAAAAGAGGCCCCCAAGACACCCGGAACGTCTGGAAAGAAGCGTTCCCTGGCTGTGGCATTGGCTGGGGAACTGAAGGAGCCCAACAGTGAGCCGAATCATAAGAGCGTTCGTATCGAGCGTCGTCCCGGCCACACACTCAACCGCTTTAGCTTCTCCGGCTTTACTGGACGCGCTCCTGAGCCTCCCTCGCCTCTGTTCTTTTCTCACTCTCAAAAGCCTCGCCCTCCGCTTCCTCCTCGATTTTCAAGCTCCGAGGCTGCTGCAAGCATGTTGACTAAAGCCAAAGAAGAGCAAGGGCTGAAGACCGTACATCTTGCGCGGGGCGTACTGAGTGGGAGTAGCCCACCATCGGTGGCGCTGAGGCATTCAACGGATAGAGCCAGTATGGACACGATGAGCACTCCGGGTATAATGTCGCCAGATAGCAGGGCTGAGCCAGAGGATGCCGCACGCGTGCTCAGCCAAATTGGTATATCGGAGTTGCTAGAACAGGACGAACGGCCTACATTCATTGTGGATCTGAAAGACAATATGAACTTTGGCCCGGGACAGTTACAAATAGCTTTTGCAAATTCAGCTCTACGAACTTTCTCAGGAATGCTGGAACTTGTTTCAGGCAAAGAAGATCAAGGTCTTAGCAGTAGCAACGGGTCGTCAGAACCCAGCTGGGTCCAGTTCAAGGCATGGTTACTGAGTGCGTCAAATCGGGGCGAGTCGCTGAATGTTTGTCTACCTTCTATCAAGTTCGCCGGAGTATTATGGTCATGCACAACCTTAAGAAAACGCCTTCGTATCATAAGTGGACGATATGCTTCAGCGTCAACCAACGGCCTTGCCCAGGTGCAAAGTTCAAGAAGAGAAGTCTCTCCTACAGCATCCGTATCACGGCCTGAAGCGCCGACAATGCCAAGTACGTCCACAATGGAGACGAGCATTACGGAACCAGGTGAACCAGGGGATTACTTTGGAAGCGCAGCACCTCCTCGTGAGGAGTCAGTTGTTCCATTGTATGACGATAACGAAGTGGCTCCGTCAATTGAGGTGTCCGGAGCTCTACCCGTTGATGTTCTGAACGGAACAAAAAGCAAGTCAGACTCTGACATTTCTGATACTCTTGAGCGCAACCCCTCTGTCGTCAATGAGTGTGTACTCAGGGCTGCAACAGCGGGCAATGTTGACGATTTTCGTAGCCCCGAACGACAGGGTGGCTTCTTTGACTGGACGCGGCTCCCTGATTCCGCTGACCTGCCCCACCATGTACAGTTTGCACGGAGCATAGACTGGGCATCGACGAGCTTGGGTCCCATGGAGACATGGTCTGCAGATCTACGTCAAATGAGCAACCTCATCATGGCATCACCTCATCCTGCGGCAATGTACTGGGGCAGCGATCTTGTTGCGATATACAACGAAGCCTATGTATTACTTGCCGGACAAAAGCACCCGACGCTTATGGGACAACCATACTCGGAAGCTTGGGCCGAAATTTGGGACGAGGTGAAACATGTCTTCACCACAGCTAGGACTACTGGTGAAGCTACTATGAAAGTGAGTTTTCCGAATTTGCAAGTTGTATTATGCTGAGTAGTGTTTAGGATGATGATTGCTTGTTCATCAAGAGGAGCAATTTTCTGGAAGAAACCTACTTTTCATGGTCTATCATACCTATGGTGGGTGGTGATGGTACCGTGATGGGGCTCTATAACCCCGCGTTTGAGAAGACTCGGAGGAAAATCGCGGAACGGCGCATGCTTACATTAAGAGAAGTCGGCGAACGTACCGCGACTGCACGAGACATTAAAACGTTTTGGGAGCAAGTACTTCAGGCATTAAAATACAATGAATTCGACACGCCCTTTGTACTCCTGTACTCGGTCTCTGACGAACCGGATAGCGACTCGGCATCTATGAACTCAAATAGCATTTTGGGAACCAGACAATGCATACTCGAGGGGACTCTTGGGGTTCCAACAGGTCACCTCTCTGCTCCGGCCCAAATCGATCTCAAGTCTGGAATGGAAGGCTTCGGGCCTGTGTTTCGGGAAATAATGAAAACCGGAAAGCCAGTTGTGCTGGATATAGGGTCTGGAGATCTTCCGGATGAACTCCTAGATGGCATTGATTACCGTGGATTCGGAGACCCATGCCGCTCAGTTGTTGTTTGCCCCATACAGCCAACGACACAAGAGACTACTTTGGGGTTCTTGGTGGTAGGCGTCAACCCGCGGAGACCTTACGATGATGACTATAGCTTGTTCGTTGGGCTATTGAGTAGACAACTCGCTACTTCTTTAGCTTCTGTAGTTCTGTTTGAGGAAGAAATCAAACGAGGTCAAAGAGCCGCCAAACTTGCAGCTTTGGATCGAATTGAACTGTCGGAACAGCTGGCCGCGCGGACACAAGAAGCCATAGAGAGCGAGACCAAATTTACGCGGATGGCGGAATTCGCACCCGTTGGCATGTTTATTGCAGACTCTGAAGGCCATGTCACTTACTGCAACGACACTTGGTACGAGATCACACGCGTTGCAAAAGACCCGGAAAGCACCGATCGTTGGGTTGATGCCATCAAACCTGAAGACCAGGAACTTGCTAGAGGTTTATGGCACAAGATCGTAGACAAGCTGGAGCCTACAACAGCAGAATTCCGCTTTAAAGCACCATGGGAAGATCCCAGTGGCAATCGGACTGATACTTGGGTCTTATTTAGCGCTTATCCCGAGAGATACGTCGAAGGCGGCCTTAAAAGCGTATTTGGCAGTCTAACGAATATTAGCCAACAGAAATGGGCCGAAGGTTTCCAAAAGCAGAAGATGGAGGAAGCCGTGGAACTGAAACGGCAACAAGAGAACTTCATCGACATCACCAGCCACGAAATGAGGAACCCGCTGTCCGCTATACTGCAGTGTGCCGACGAGATCTCCTCTTCACTGCAGGATTTTCGCAACTCGGATTCCGAAACTCTGGACTCGGACCTTATAAGTAACAATATCGACGCGGCCCAGACGATCGCGTTATGCGCGCAGCATCAAAAACGCATTGTGGACGACGTACTCACGCTATCCAAATTGGACTCTGCCTTGCTTCTAGTAACGCCCGTCGATGCACAACCACTGGCCGTTGTGCAGCGTGCGCTGAAGATGTTCGAAGGCGAGCTGCAGACTGCTGATATCGCCATGCGTTTTGTAGTAGACGAATCTTACAAGTCACTGGCTCTGGACTGGGTTCGAATGGATCCGTCCCGCGTACTGCAAGTGTTAATCAATCTTATCACCAACGCGGTCAAGTTCACGACGACGCAGTCACGCCGCACCATTGTCGTTCGCATCGCTGCTTCCCGGGAGGCCCCGCTACGTAGGGAGATTGACGATAACGATCTAGATAATGTCAACTATTTCCCAACACGTTCGAAACGTGCAGACCTGATGCAAAGTCCTGACTGGGGATCAGGTGAGGAAGTTTACATTCACTTTGCCGTTCGTGACACCGGACGAGGCCTTACTCCTGAAGAAAAGAAATTACTCTTTATACGGTTCTCGCAAGCTTCACCACGCACACATGTGCAATATGGAGGTTCAGGGCTCGGGCTCTTCATCTCCCGTGAGCTGACTGAGCTTCAAGGAGGTGAAATTGGTGTTGCGAGCGAGGCGGGGAAAGGTAGTACATTTGCCTTTTATATCAAAGCGAGACGGTCAAAAGCGCCAGAAGGTGATGACCACATTGTAGCGAACAACTTGGCGCGAACGACAAGTGACCCGAAGGTAAAGGCATTGCAGCAGCCAAGCAAAGCTCCAGCATTCGCAACACCAAAGACAAGGGATTTCGCACGTTCTCCGGGTGTCAGCTCAAGCCACCGAAACGAAAAGAATGCCAAATCGGCGCACGGTCGACCTAAGGAGCCCCTCAAAGTGCTCATTGTGGAAGACAATCTGGTCAATCAGCGTGTCTTGCAGAAGCAACTCAAGAATATGGGATGCGAGACGTATGTCGCTAATCATGGTGGCGAAGCGCTCGAGCGTCTACGAGAATCCACGTACTGGCATGACAACATGAACACGATCGGGAGGGACGTGGAAGTCAATGGTGACACAATTGACATCACCGTGGTCTTGATGGATCAAGAGATGCCGGTGATGGACGGGCTGACCTGTACGCGCCAAATCCGAGAGCTGGAGGGCAAGGGCGATTTGATCAGGCATGTGCCGATTATTGCGGTTACGGCAAACGCGAGGAGTGAGCAGATCCAGACTGCCATGTCGGCAGGAATGGTGAGTGGAACGATCTCTTCCGACCATCCCCTTTTCCCTCAAACGGATGCTATCAAACGATCCGTGCCGTATGAGGGGGGCGACGCCCGAGCTGACCGTTTCAATGTTGTAGGACGATGTGGTATCCAAGCCATTCCGCATTCCAGAGCTCATCCCAAAAATGGAGGAGCTTGTGGCAAAATACAAGGACGTCAGATTGAATGTTGAGCAAGCCACGTCTTAGCGAGGTGGTCCCTCGTCGGCATTCTTTGGAGATTTTTGAAAAGCCCCTTGACGCCTCAGCGCTTAGTTCGTTGTTGGTTACGGGCATCATAGATTTAGTGGCCGTTTGCGGTACAGGAGCTGACGAGCTCTTGATATGCACTTGGGTGCCTATGGACGACTATTAGGCGGCATCCGCGCGGCACAATGGTCAGACCTAGCTGAGCAGACGATGGCAAATGCATTGAGCGGCGCGTCTCAAGTCCTTTATGAGTGACTGGGGTAGCTGATGAGAGGTTTCGCGCACACAGTGGAGATGACGCCCCACACTGCGCCATCGATGCAAAAATTGGAAGGATAAAAAGGAATCCGACCCTACTGCTGAGACTAACAGAGAGGATCTTACGGAGTACAAGACTAAATGCTAGACGCTGTGTTACCAGAGGCGTGCGAAAAAAGACGCATGCGGCACGGCTCGGAGGATGAGGGCGTAGGCGCTCGAGAGGCAAGCTTCATCCTCGCTACCCGCGGTAATGACTACAGCGGATTGTAAATAATTTTGGCCGACGTTGTTGCCTTGTATTTAGCGGAATAATATCACGTTTAGCACAAAGGGAACAACCCGGTCAAGTCGAGGCTCTTCCGTAGCCCCCTAAGCCCTGCTGCCTAGGTATAGAATGCTGCAGCTAGGGGTGCGTGCGTGCAGTCATCCACAATGCGAAGAAGCTTGGTCATGACATGCATTATGTATGTTGGTGATGTGCCAGGGAACTTCACCGATCCTCCATGAAAAGTGTCGGCAAGAGTTGTGCACGAGTCGTGACATTTTTCTGTCATACGATTATTTTCCCTCGTCCCAGCGGGCTTTTTGTATCTATGTCGTCAGCAAGACCAGCTTCCCCAGCCCAGTGGATCACACCGCTCTGGCGGGCTCAAACACTTTGTCCAGCATCTTGGGTCATGATCGCGCCGGCCCGCTCTCCGGGAAGGGGGACGACTCGAGTAGCCTCTGAGGGCTCAGCAAGCGTGTCTCCGAAGGTTCAATGAAGGACGAGTCTCCCGTGTCTTGATGCACGTTTGCTGACATGTCTCACAGACGGCGTAGTGGACGTCACGGAAGTTTGGTTAGCGGCGTGATGTTTTTCTAGAAGCGGACGAATGAGGGGTGGCTTTGGCTGCCTTCACGGCGCTTAGATCCTGGCAGCCCATGCGCGTTCTTGTTGCCCCCGCCGAGGATGGGTTGCAGGAGCAGCGTGTGAATGGCGCACGGTTGGATCAAGCTGAACCTGAAGGAGAGGGCACAGGTGGCAGGGCTGCAGAGTCAGATGGGCCCTCATCTCCGTTCTGGCAGTTGCTCATGGAGGAGCCCGATTGGCAGGGGGCTTCGTCTGTCTCGCAATACTGGCTCTATCCTCAGACTTCTAATGCGGGTTCGGTCTGGGAGTTTGTAAGGAGCGCACCTAAAATTGTAAGGAGCGCACCTTCTAGCCGTTTCAGCTGTAATGAAACACCTCTCTACAACGTGCAGAATTTGTACCTTCACAAGCATCTTCCCACCCTAACCACCTAACAAAATACATCCAGAAGGGCTATGGGACTCGCAATTGATCGGGACAAGTCCCTATACTTCGTGCCCTTCGCACCCTAACCCTAAATCCAACCCTAACCTCCTAATCTAATCCTAAAAGTTGATATCGTTGATTTTGAAGATGAAGTACTCTGTTCGTTGTAAGAAGGTGTTTCATTACAGCTGAAACGGCTAGGAGGTGCGCTCCTTACAATTTTAGGTGCGCTCCTTACAAACTCCCGTTCGGTCTGGTCTCCGACGTTCGCCCGTGCTGTCGGGTCAGGCAATTTGACCTGAGCTTTTCGCGATGATCAGACACGCCGGATTTGTCTCTTGCCAGCTCGTCGGGACCGAAATAAATAAACGTGCCACGCAATGAATTGTCGTTTGTCGCGTGAGGCACATAATGTAAATATCAAGCCAGCGTACCCCGTAGTCCCGGTGCATGTTTTGGTTTTACTCGGCGCGGCGTGGGACAAGCATCTTTAGGCTCTTCGGTACATACCTTAGGACAAGAGCACGGAGTAATTACCTTACTACCTAGGTATTCCTACTCTGTACCTTTCAAGTTAGCACTCGACCTCACTCTCATCTCAGCCTTCCTGCCTCACACCCTGTCATACCAAGTCCAGCCTAGCATCCTCGTTTCCGCTGCGTCCAACTAACGCGCAAGCGCATGTGAGCTCCCCGCAACCCGGGCAATTGATGCCTGCCTGTGGCCCATCGCATTGTAACTTACATCTACGTACTGCTTGGCTCACCTTTCGCCGGTCTGACGGCAATCGAGCTCAAGCTTCAGCTTCATCTCCTCCTCACGAGATGGCCCTGAAGTCGCCCCTCATGCCTTCTCCAACCGGGCCAGGCCTCATGTCCCATTTTTCTCCCTACTCGGATTCACCAAGCTCACCAGCGCCTTACAACCCGCATTTCCAGCAGGCATCCAACAGGTGGGAAAGGCACCTTTGCATACTGCGAGTGCGCAAAGACTAACCGTGGGGCCGCACGGCTGCAGAAATTCCAACCCTTCGGATTCTCTACATCCGCCAGTCTCCCCTTACCCGAATCACGTCGATCCTTCCCCAGTCGAATCCAATGGCAGCGCCAACACCGAAATCGATGAAGATGTTCAGGAAGGAACCGATACAGCGGGTCTAGAAAAGGAAGAGATGACAGATGATCCAGCTCCCAGCGAAGAGCAGGCCCTGAGTCCTGCATCCCAAGAAGCAGTATGCGCGCCGCCGAGATCAGATCGAACAATTGCTGATTCGAACAGCTTGCAAAGCTAGACACTGCGTTGTCGCCTGAGGCTCGCGCTGAGCCTGAGGATGGCCCAACCTCAGTCATCCATATACCTTCCGGCTTCAAGAAATTTGTCAGTGGCCTCGTTTGGAATTCTCTCGAAAGCCAACGGTTGACATTTGTAGGAGTCAAAACGGTCGCCTCCCCGTGAAGAACATGCAGAGCAGACAGAGCACTCACCCACTCGTACGGAGCGTACCGATCGCACGGAACGAACGGATGATACCGTTCTCGCAGCAACGACCGGCGAAGAGCTTCCCATCCAGGAAGAAAAGGTACACAAGATTGCCCCATATTCCTTTATTTAATCGAGGCTGAAAGAAAATCCCAGCGCGGCTCTGTGACTTCTCCGCTAAATACATCAATACCCAATCCGAAAATTCTTGACCAAGGAACTCCACGAGCGCAGACGAGGCCAGACTTGGAGGATGAATGGAAGCGGCGGAGTAGAGCTCATTCCAATCTCGAAGGTGCGCGAGTTTGAAAGCGGTAGGGTCATTGTTTCGCTAACATTGGTTGCGCAGGCATCCAAGAGGAACATGATGGCGAGAAGCACGACATTGAAATCCAGAGTGCTTCGGGCACGACGGATCAAGATACCATTCAACGTGCCATGGAAAATCTGAATAATGCTGAGCAGGAAATAGCTGCGCTCAAAACGGCCCTCAGCGAATGCTGGACTCTGTGTAACACCTTGGCCGGCCTCAGTAGTATGCACCGCGAACGAATATTCCAGTTTGAGGGCAAGGGAGGTGCCCAGGAACAAGCATGGCGAAGCTGCTGGCGGCTTTGCAAGAAACTTTACGAGACCAGGGAGGAGGATCATGCCACTCAAGTCAGGCCGACTTTAGAACTATGCCGAGATTTCTGTCTGGCGCTATTTGAAGTACGAACACGGGGCGATGATGTCGCCGACTCTGTCCTGCGCGTCAGTTTTGAACTTAACAACCATCTCTATAATACACAAGACCGGAATCTACCGGAGGCTTTCAGGGAAAGAACACTGGATTTTTACTTGACGCTTTGTCATAGGTTGATGAAGCAACGCACAAACCTACCACAAGAGACGGACTCTCTATTACGCGCTTGTTGGTCCTTGGCCGAAATGCTTTTTAGTCTGAGACAAAATAACCGGGATGGAAAATCACCTGATGAGGAATTACTGGGTTCCGCTGTGCAAGCATGCTGGGATCTTTGCGACCTATTTCGTGAAGGCTGGACACAGATCCGGCCCGAACGTGGCACCCCCAAGCCTATCTATTCTTTCAATACAGCAGCAGCTCCTCAACCTCAGAAACAGCTTCCTGTACGATCCGAAGGCGGCCGTGCCAGTAGCTTGGACGAGCAAAGCTATCACAGCATACGCTCTTATCCACCGGAGACTCCTATTACCATTTTCGACGATACGACCGCGGCTTCTTCTCCGGCTGAAGACGCGCCAGTGCCAAACATCCTTGTTCTCGGGCCTGAACAAAGTACCAACTACACTAGGGGTTCCACTACGCATAACCGCTGGGACAGCAGTGTATCTGCCTACTCTGACGCGTCTTCCACCCATACGGGCTCCACCGCAACGAACGGGCGAGATCAGCCTGGTGCTGGCACCTCCAACGACTCCACGCTCATTCGTCTGAAGTGTTTGATCGTCAAAGCTGCCATCAACGTCGGCTTTACGCGTCCTCCTTCCTCTGCTACATCCACCTCTTCAACATCTTCATCAAGCCACGACTCTACAAACAACAGTCAACCTTCTCTTCCTTCATTCGTATCTTCATTGCCTCCGAATGCATTTGGAGCTTTGCCATGGCAGCATGCGCTACTGAAAAATTACAAGGCATTGGTGACATCAGATCCGACGTTACGGAACTCGCGGGATCTACCGACTGGACGGAGAGTGTCTGCGGGAGAACTAGCGAGGGCTGTGAAGGCCATGGTGAAGACGGGTCAATTCGAGTGGCTGCGAGAACTCTATCGCTTGGTGTTTGGGTTTGGCATCGATGAGGTCGGTGGGAGGGCTGGTGTCATCGTCTCGACCTGAGCAAGCAGCAGATGCGAGAAAAATGTAACGAAAGGAATCTTGGCAATGGTAGAATGACATAGTGGATGGGGAACAAAAGGAGGAATTGAGACAACGAAACGTCAACGCACATCGCAAAAGTTGTTTAAGGTTGCAAACGTACGGGTTTCTTGGATATAGTCACGGGAAAAAACGGCTATGGGACGGGTATCTGTCATTACTGTTTGAGGATATACCCAAATGAGCGCTTTAACGATTTTCTTATGGTGGGGCTTTGGTGGGGCTTTGTTATACAAAGGCTGGACGTCGCGAGTTCGACGTCGGAGTGGATAAACGATCCTTGATCAGAGGCACTCGCCGTCATATTAATTGAACACAGACAGCAGCTGAAATCAGAAACATGTGTCTGTTTCTCCATTATCTCGTCGCGACTATCCAGAAGCTTTCTAATCCACTGAGCTCACTGAAAATTTCCCCTCTGTCTCACCCGCAGCACTGAATCCGGATCTAACGCATCCCCCTTCAATGGACCAACAAGACATTCGAAGAAGACCTAGCATTTTCGTGGGGAGGATAGTCGGAGCAAAGCCTGGTCGATTCCCACAGTATCCTCACCGCGCCAAGGCAAGAGAAATGGTTGCTATTTTGAAAATTTTTTCAGGACGTTGGGTAGCAATACCTATTGTCGCCGTCATCTAGTTATGCCCTTTCGGAATGATGGCCCAGATCTGGCAGTTCAAAGGCCTAAATAGGAAACCCATCAGATTTGAGAGCCTGTTTCAAACTTGCCTCCCACTTTTTCGTGATTATTTTTTTGGTTACTTGTTTATCTTATACAGGCATATGTATACTCGTATGCTATACCTAAGCACAGGACAGTGTTTACTACAGCATGAGCTCGGTCTCACTGAATTCCACACGTCCTCCAAGCCGAATACTTCGGCGTTCCCTGCAATCCTTCAAACCATGTTCGACTCACGCCTAGCCCTTCCTGGGAAGATGATCCTCTGAAGACCCATCCAGGGTGTATTGATTGGAGAATCTCCCGTGAAGATAAAGACATCGTATAAGAATCCACCAAAAAGCGCTCCCAGGAATGGTGCAACGACGGGGATCTGAAATGGACTTAGCATCAACTTCAGTTGGAATCAAAACCATAAGAGGAACCATACCCAGAAGTAAAAGCCGGCTGCTGTCCAAACATGGCCTCCATAGCCGACCATGGCGGTAAGTAGTCGCGGTGCGAAATCACGGGCCGGGTTCATCGCATAGCCTGTTTCCGAGCCGAAAGCGAGACCTAGGCCAAAGACGAGAACCAGCAAACCAAGCGGCATCAACTTGCCGGCGCCATGCTTCTTGTCTGCCAGAGAGATGATGCCCATGTAGAGGATCGCCGTAGCGATGAATTCCGAGAAGAATTCTCCGGTTCTCGTCATAAAAGTCGCTGGATACGTGGCGAAGACGCCGGCGGTCGCTCTTTTCGAGAAGCCGGGGACGGTGCGAGCACTTGCACTCCCTTCGAAGACGTCGATGGCTGACTGAAACAAGCATCGTGCGTTAGTCTTGACGTACTGGACATTGCTGAATTTATAGAGGTATCTACCATGTAGTTTCCATAAACGACGGCGGCTCCGAAAAATGCGCCGAGGAACTGACCCGCGAAGTACACTGGTAGCTGTCTCCACGGATGCTTCCGGTAAACACACATCGCAAGTGTGACAGCCGGGTTCAAGTGTCCACCAGACTTGGCAGCAGCGTATGCTCCCATCATCAGACCGATCCTTGTATAATTGTCAGCTTCTTGTCTTTCTTCAATGAGTTCAGGAAGGACTGACGCCATGCCCCAATTTGTCGAGATGAATGTGCCTTTCTGGTCGCTGCTCAAGACCACTTGTGCAATCGAGCCCAAACCGAACAGGATTAAAATGAAGGTACCCAAGAATTCGGAAAACCCCATTTGCACCGATCGTCGAATTTGACTCCACGCCAGGTCTCTCCCGTACTCCTCCTCATTGTTTTCGAGGAAAGATAGCTCTTCGACCCTGACCTGCTCTTTCAAGGTCAAGTCTGTCTGATCACTCTCGATTGATTGCGGCATGATCAATAGTAGTATATGAATATGCAAAGGAAAGCGAGGAAAATTCCTTCTCTTACCAGAAGAGGAAGGATAATTAAAAAGAAAAGAAAGTATTTGAGACTATGTAAAAGAATGAAAACGACGACCAGACTTCTCCAACTACGAAAGCCTTGGGGGTAGCTACCTGATTTAACATCCTGACCAGTTTCCTGTTATCTTGGCATTACAAGCATGGGTTCGATGTTCCTGCAGGAACGCTTAACGGAGGATGCGCGTCGCAGAACCCTGGACTCCACACGCAACTCGAAATGCAGAAGCCAGGAACCTTAACAAATCCTACACAAAATATGGCCTCGCAGCCTCTATTCACTGAAAAGTGCCACTATAGGCTCTCGAGGCGGCGCAATAGGATGCACTGAAGGAACGTGGCTTCCATCTCACTCGACTGCCGTGTGATCCTTTTTCCCTGCCTCCAGCAGTAAATGCACCGAGTAACTTCAACTGTTTCACAAAGAACCAGTTCTCGCGCATCTGACGCTATCGCATATTGCTTTGAGAGTTACCTTACCTTTGGTATGATTTGAACCCGGCCGGTGCTCGAGAACAGGCAATCCCAGCAAAGAAGATTCAGAGAACGTTCTGACTAATGACGCCACTGGGTAAGAGCCTTTTAAGCTGGAAAAGATTGACTACAAAGGGCGGATGGACAAGAAACACATATTGACCATGTTGTGTCTCACTTCAAAGCTGTCAATTGACTTCCGTGGGCAGGATTGACCGGCGTGCTTCCGAACTGACAGTACGTAGGTGGTTGTATATGTTCATCTTGCGATTCGCTTTGGAAGTTGGATTTGATGTTATCGGTTCTTTTGAAACAGTCGAAGAGGAGTCATTTCCAAATTACAGATCCGAAGGATACCACCCCGTTTGTATTGGCGAGGTACTAAAAGACAGATATCAAGTGGTTGGGCAAACTTGGCTGTAGGTCGACTTCGACCGTGTGGCCAATGCTGTGATTTGCTGTATGTGTGGTCAGACATCCCATGGTTATCAAGCGTGATATGTTTAGTCTCTGGGCAAGGACCCTTGATACCACATTCTGAAGATCTACACAACAGTATCGGGGAGCGACCGGGTCTCAGTGTCGAGCCGATGACAACCAACCCTGCTGCGTCTATTTGAGTTCCCGGGATGAAGGATATCGGATGGTGGAGCGGAGCCAGAATGGTACCGCACGTGGTGAAAGGGGAATGCGACTTCTGAGAGAGAGAGAAACAGGCGTAGCCTTTCCATGACGGATTGCTATATAACAACATGCCGACGCCAAAAAGCGGAGACTCTGAAGAACAGAAGCCAGTCATGCAAATAGCCCCGGTCTTCGGTGGTAGTATAGAATCTCCACATCAGATTGATACTTGCCAAAGTTCAGCTTCCTCAAAATACTCAGCAATGCTGAAAATGCTCCATCGCATAGTTAGACCAGCCTCCGATCTGACCGGCGTCGTGTGTGACTGCAGCTCCCGTCCATAGGCAGCATGGTGCTTGAAGGAAAAATTCCCTACAAAAATTGTCCCTTGTCTGCGCCAGAGATAAGCAATGTCCAACCAGGGCGTTCAGGAGTGAGAGTTTGGGGGAACGGGCGAAGAACGAATATTGAGGCAGAGACAAAGGCCAAACTTTATTGCTTTTCAGCATAGAAGACGACGGGAAGCAGGCAATAGATGGATGATGATCAGGATTTGTCACAGCCAGGCGTGTGGTGCGAATTGGAGGTAATTACGAGTTTTGAATGGCTCGAGCAAAATCTACAATCCCTGCAAGCCAAGATCGCATGATTGTCCGCCGCAAATGCTTGTCGTTTGACGTCATCTTGCAATTGTACGAGTAGCCATGGAGAAGATCTGGGATTCGAAATTTTAGACTATTCTGAGGGGTTTTTGATGCGTCCTAAAGCTCACTGTAAATATTCTTTTCATTCCTCGCATTTCTGTTCAAAATGTGGCTCTTGCCGTCTCGTCACGCGGCTTTGGCTTCATCTCTTTACATTAGCGTCGCAGCATCAACTATCGAGCAAAGGCAGTCCCCGACTATTCCGGACTATATTACTCAATTTGGTAAGTATGGATCTGATTGGATCTCGTATTCGTCTTTTTAATCATAAGCCAGCTCCACTCGTGTACATCGATGTCAATGACCCATATCTTCCCTCGGATATTGCAGCGCAGGTTCTAAATACGAAGCCCGAGGTCAATTATACTCAATTGTCGAATGTGCCGTCAGGCCTTGGCCTGCAAGACCTAGCCTCATTAAACGCAGCCTCAAATTGCAGTGCGTTTAGTGATTGTTTTACTTATCTCACTTCTCGAGAGACGCCGACAACAGACCAGCCATGGCTTCACGGCGTTCTCCCGGACTCCAATGGCAAGACTGCAGGCGCTACGAGTGCTGCTATAATCGTCAATGATCATGGTTCCGGACTTGTTGACGCGTTTTACTTTTATTTCTACGCGTTCAACTTGGGAGAGACGGTCAACCTAGCGAGTCTAGGTCTGGACACCTCCTCTGCTGTGATTGGAAACCATGTTGGCGATTGGGAGGTAGGTCAATACCTCCGTCGGGCGCCACTCACTTGATTATTAATGTTATCCAGCATACAATGCTTCGCTTCCAAAATGGTATACCCCAGACAATGTGGTATAGTGCTCACGATGTATGTGCTATTCTCGACATGTACACAACGTTTAAGTTACTCACCCAATTTTAGAGTGGTTTTGTCTATACTTACGAAGCTGTGGCTAAAAATAATTCACGCCCTATCGTCTATGCGTCGCTTGGTGGACACGCCAACTATCCGACTCCGGGGACCCAGACCCGCTACGAAATCATCCAAATCAACGACACCACCTCCGCCGGGCCCTTGTGGGATCCAGTCGCCAATGCTTACTTTTATACATTCACACCCACATCTGATTCGAACGGGAGCTTCACCCCCGCTGGCTCCACACCTTCCGCGCCCACCTCATGGCTCTACTACCTGGGAAAATGGGGTGACAAGCAACTCCCAGACAGCGACCCACATCAATTGAACCTTTCTGGTTTCGCATATACATGGGAAGACGGCCCTACGGGGCCGCTGGACAAGTTTCTGAACCGCAGCGGCACGTGCCCTCAACCTCAGGAGCCCTGCAACACCACTACAGTCCTGCCGAGTCCGAGCGGGAACACAGCGCCCGCGCAGACGATCAGTAGGACAGAGTTCGCGTCCACCACTGGGACAGCCAGTTCCACGGGCAGTGGTGCTGCGACGAGTAGTAGTCCCAGCAGCCCGACGGCATCCTCGGCTGCTGTTGGGAGTGTGCCGCGGTCTCTGGGATCCGTCGTCTCGATATTAGCCAGCATTTTGTTCAATACACTTCTTTGATGAGGTTAGCCGTATCTTCGGCAAAATCAATTAGCAGTGATTTTCTACTTGTGATGACCTTGAACCCATTCTGGAATCAGAGTTGGAAAATATTTCAGTTGCTCCGGGCTGGACCTATATGTGGTTTACAATATGCTGAACTCAAACTCCCTACTGTAAGTAAAACACTAGGTTCGACCGTGAGGGAGGGGAGAAACTTCTTCGCCAGCTATCCCAGGGCAAGAGGTATACCGGGAAACCTACTATACTGAATTTCAGGACATTACATTATACAGTGTAAAATATTCTAGGTACATAAAATACTCAGGAACAGTGCTTCCTCATTTTTGGTCCACCGGAGCAACTCACTTCAAGGGTTGAGTTGCTTTGAGCACCTGGCGTAGCTACTTGCCGCATGACGAGACTCGGATCAATAGCTGTAGCACAGTCAAATAGTAGGCTGCGACTGCTGCTCCAGAGGCTGCTGGGGATCGTTCGGCCTGTCATCACGAAACTAGCCATCATTCACAATTCTCTACTAGGTCTACCAAATATACTGAGTGGATCGACTGGGCGCTGCTTCAGATGGTTACATTTCGGAAGGAAGCTCTGCCTGGAGCTACCTTTAGTTCAAGTGTAAGGGCCATTAAATCATAGACTAGGGGATATCCACAGCTTCGCTCGCCAATCATGCACAAGATCGCGAGTTAGATACGTTACGGGATTACGGGATTGGTCTGCGCACTCTTGAACGCCCCTCAATCTCGGATCATGCACACCAGAGCCTTCCTTGGATACCCCTCTGACGTCTCCGCTTGCCTTCTGCAGCAATCATCGAGAGCCGGAACCTTGCTGTCGCATCCAGTTATGGAATTCTACATAGCCGTTTGAGCGATGCCATGTCACCAAAGTGCGATTGCAACTCGTGCAACTATGCACGACGTTCTGGAACTCGGGGAAGCAGAAAGGGATACAGCCGCAGTGTAAGACAACGCAGCACCCCAAAGCCCAGGCACTAGAAACAAAGACATCAGGGGTTTGCTATCGCTCAGTCAGGCAATTGACTCACTAGGTAATGCCGCCGACCACGGAATCAACTTGACTGACGGTTCTCTGCTCGCAAGCTGGACAGTATATCGGAACAGGCTGTGATCCAAACGGAATTTGATAGTCGATTCGACTGGGCGGGGGAAGCATTTCAGGGACATTTGGTAAATTGCGCTCTGGTGCGCTTGCTGCATTCTTGGCTTCGCGAGACGATGCAACATAGTCTGGCGGAGGTGCGGATTGTTGGTTATAATCCTGTAATTCAACGGACTGAGCACCAGCGTGGGGAGATTTCTTCCGGTCCATCTAAGAAAATAGCTAAGTAGTTGTCACCTTTAATGCCGCCGGAAAATGGTGCGGAGACTGGAGGATCGAGACGGCGAAAAAGAAGAGAGGAAATGAAAAGCAGGAAGCGAGCAAGCCGTGGAGGGGTACACTGATTCCGGATTACGGCTGTGCATGCTAGGCGGCCCCTCTCCGCATCGAATTTGTTAGTCGAACAACCAAAATTCAATATAAACTCTAGACTACGAGTAGAATTCTGAATTTTATTTGAATTAATAAAATTTGAAACTCAAATTTGGCTAAAATTAATCTATCGTTTCAATTTGTTGGTGATTCGAAGTCCAAATTTATAGCGGTTCAAGATTTGTATTGAATTCTTGTATATTCTGATCACAGATTCGATGGGTAGGGAGGCCGCCTAGCGTGCACAGCCGTAATCCGGAAGCGTTGTAGCAAACAGGTGAGGCTTTTCTTTGGTTGATGTTACGCATTCCTGGCACAATGGTCCTTGGTTTGTGTAACTGACGCGGGTAACTATGGCCCTTCACGTTACTTCAACTCCGTTACCTGACTTCCGGGGTGAAGTAATGAACAGTCGCCGCCGTGCATGTCCATATGCAGCACAAATAACGGCAGCAAATCTTGCTGCAGCTCGGTTATTCTTTCCGCATCTCATGCGGTGGCAGTTCTGTCGTAGGACCTCATGGGTTACATGAGCAGTTTCTAGTGCAATCCGTACAGAGTAAAGAAGGGACAGATTGACGATGGGATAGGACTTTAAACCCACACAGTGGCAGCTGTATGCTATCCTTTCAGCTGCTGAGGTCGCCAAGCACGGACGTTTTTTGTATGGAATTTCAATATACTCGGGGTAGGCGCTGGTAGAATGTCCAACAACTACATATTGAATAGGTTTCAGCTTTTTTTTGTCCAGTTTGATGCTGTGTCTCTCAGAAATGACGTAGTTTCATAGAGTTGAGTTGTTGTTCAAATGCTGCTTGATCGCCGAATATATTGAAACCCCATAGACCTACAAAAAACGTCCGTGCTTGGCGACCTCAGCAGCCGAAGGGACACGGCGGCACTTCGCGTGTTGCACTCTTGGAAAGTGACTGGAAGGCCTCATTCTACACGACAGGATGGCCACTGTTTTCAGACCGAACTCAAGATTGTTGATGACCTAATCATGTTTTATTTCCCTATTCTTGTATACAACCACCATCCGCCTGCTGCGACGTTCGCGCAGTGATACTCGGCTGTTGCCCCATAGACAGTCTACCAAGCCCTGAGTGCTGCAGACACTGCTGGCTCGTCACTACCGAGCGATCGCTTCTTACATGTCTTCTCATCATGCTCAGACCTCAACAGTCGCTTCGGTTCTCGAATGGCGACTTCTGACGAGTTTCTGCTGCGAACGTTGTTGTACTCTAGACCACTGAGACTACCGCGTAGTCTTATGCTGAATGATCATGATAGATTGATGACAAAAGACATACTTGATGATACCATTGGTGCTCCTTAGCTCTTTCGTCGTCAAAGTCCGTCCAGATCTAATTCGCGGTTCGGGCTCTTACAGCCAGGGTCATGTTAGGGCGCCACTATCCGGGGGCCTGGAGCGAAACGGGACCTGGTTTCATGCTCTGCACCAATAATCCGTGTCGTCGTTTGAAACAGGTTCGCCGGATGCATTGATGTCCGAACGCTAATTACTCTTTCCTTCATCTAGGTAAGCTCGCCAAACTTCGAGCTCTTTGTATCCCGGGTTAGGATCATTTGCACATTATGTTTTTGGTGAGATCTGCACTTCGCCGTCGATGCCGGTCAGCGCATTGGTGCAGAAATGATAGGAGTCAGGGAGAGTAGTAATGTCGCTGTTTCTTATTGTCCCATGCCGGGTTTCGTACATTCAAGGTTGACCTTGTCCAAGCTCTTCCCAGGGACATTTCAATTTCAAAAGTTTTATTATTGGTCAGTGTGTGCGTGTATGTGCAACTTTACGGTCGACAGCCAGCTGCGATGCCAAACATTTATGTTAGAACATACTGGTTCTTCATAGCTTTCGCTCTTGTGGGCTTTGCCTCAGTCGTTGCGGAGCAATCCACTAACGGATCATGCTCTGATGCTGTAAGATCATTCTGTCATAATGAACTGCAGAGAGCCTAACAAGAATCACAGTGTGCTCATCTTAGGACCCTGTTAGGTTCCGAGACCACTCCTCCGTACTGGGCGCAGCAGCAATCTGCTATCTCGCCAGCATGCTACACTCGCCCGAACACTTCCGAGAGCGTTTCTACCGTCCTTCTGACAGCAAAGCAATACGGTTGTCCTTTTGCCATCCGTGGCGGAGGTCACTCAGATGTACCAGCCGCGAGCAATGCGCCTAATGGGATCACTGTCGACCTTGGAGCCTTGCAGGAGACGACCCTCATAAATGACAACACTGTAACTAGGGTTGGTGCCGGGCGGACTTGGGGCGATGTCTACTCGGTTCTTGATATCTCAAACCTTACAGTCGTAGGAGGCCGAGAAAAGAGCGTGGGAGTTGCTGGTTTGACACTCGGCGGAGGCGTCAGTTACTTTTCCGGCGTCTACGGTCTCGCGTGTGATAATGTGGTCAATTATGAAGTAAGAATACCCATCTTGCTGTATAGACGGAAAAGCTGAAGGGAAGAGGTCGTACTTGCCGACGGCACTATTGCCCAAGTCAACGCAAGCTCTCCATACCAAGACATATACCGCGCTCTTCGTGGTGGGGGAAATAATTTTGGCATCGTTACCCGTTTTGATCTCGACACGTACCCTTATCACCTCATGCGAGGCGGCCTGACGGTGTGGAGCTCTAACAACCAGACAACATCTGCTCTAATTGCAGCCTACGCCAACTACTCTGTCGACGCACCATCCTCTCCATCGACGTCGCTATTTCTTGCTCATGGTTTCTCCTCCACCACCAAATCCTTTCTGTGGTCTGCAGGTCTCTATGATACGTCCCCAGATATCGCCGCCAACGCCAGTGCTCCCATGTTCGCTCCCTTCTCGACCTCCGACCTCAACTCAGGGCGCATCCTCACCACCGAACGGATAGCCACCCATTCGGCTCTCGCCTCTGAACTTGATGCGACACAGCCGCCAAACCTCCGCAATCAATTCACTACTGCGACTTATGTCATGAGCCCCGAGCTGATACAGCGCATGGTGACCATCTTCCGCCAAGAAGTCTTGTCGGCCGTCAACGCCAACATCTCATCTGATCCGGCTTTCTCGCCCAATTTGGCGTTTCAGCCGCTCACGAGTAACATCCTGCAGCATCAGAGTCGTAGAGGCGGGAATGTCCTGGGACTGCATCTTGGCGCCGAGGGGTCCTATGACGCTCAACGGCCACTCATGCTAATGAATTTCAACTGGCAGTGGTCGAATGCAGCCTATGACACGCTTGTGCAGAACCATATTGCAAATGTTTTAGAGCGCAGCACGCAGGCTGCTAGAGATTTAGGACTGTTCAACGAGTATATTTACATGAATTATGCATCTCCTGCTCAGCAGCCTGTCGCTAGTTATGGAGAGGCGAACCGAGAGTTTATGAAGAATGTACAAAAGCGGTGGGATCCAGATGGAGTATTCCAAAAGCTAGTAAAAGGCGGGTTCAAGATTGTATAGAAATGTGAGCTTTTTGAAAAAATTCTCAGCGTTTGGCACCATCGAGAGACCGATACCCAGGGAGAGCTCTCGCTGAGTAGATAAAAATTAGTAATACAGCCAGAGAAGAGCTCCCTGTCTCGAAGTTGCTCCTCACATCGACCAGCGCACCTGTCGCCCATTCAAGCATGATCAATCGGCGAAGGTCCGACGCCAATGTTTAGACTGTAGACATAGATGGGCTTCACGATCTTGCTTGTTCCATTATTGAATGGCACGCCTCTGTTCAATTGAGCTGCAGGCATCCAGAGCCGCTGTTCTGCATCGATCCACATGGCATCAATCCAAAGCAACCTCGGGTCTTGGACCAGCGTCGTCATAGTACCATTTGGACTGATCTTAATGACTCGTTGGCTATCGACATCACTACTGTAAATGTTCCCATCCGCATCAATAGCAGTACCGCCGGTGGGTGTGGTGAAAGCATAAGGCTCGACATATTGGCCAAGCACGGCATCCGAGTTCAGGGAAGCGTTATAGAAGGCTTTGTCCAGCCACTGCGTCTCGATCCGACTCATCCCGCCGGACGAAGGTTGATAGTAGAAGTACGTGCCGTCGGGCGATACTTCCAGCTGATCGGCGTAGATGTAGAACGGCTTGCCTTGTGCGTAAATTATACGGCCCTCTGCAGACACCGGCATGTATTCCTTGGTCGAAATGTCATCGTCAAGTACACGGACTGCGCTCCCGCTGGCAAGGTCTAGTACAATAAGGCCAGGACTTCCAGCGTCGGTGAGGTAGGCTTTGCCAGTCGAATTATGGAACCGGATATCGTCTAGCAAACTAGTTGAACGAGTCACGTTTCCCATGGGATATGTTCGATAGACTTCGTTCGATGTCGGGTCGATAACCACGAGTTTTGGTCCATACGGCAGGTCTACAGGTGATCCGAAGCTTGTTGCACCCTTGTCAACGACCCAAAGATTGCCATCTGGGCCTATGCGTTGCGAATTAACTCCGAGAAAGTGGGTGGCAGGGTCTTTTCCCTCAGTGTAAGAATTCCATTCCTCATTCGGATAGGCCGTCGTGCTGTTGTTCGATCGATGGAATTCCACAAGCTGGGGGCCAGAAGAGCCATCCACTCGGTTCAAGACAAAGAAGATTCGGCCGTCGGTCGTTGTACTAGCACCGGTGGTGGGAACATCCAGGATCACTTCAACGTTGAGGCGAGGATCTTCTGGCCCGGTATACGACTGTGCAGCCACGAGACGAAAAAGAAACGTGAATGCGAAGATGGTACTTTTCAGGCCTATCGATAACATCTTTGCGGAGTGACGACAATACTACACTTTAGAAAAAGGCACGAGAAAACTCAGGTAGTAATGAAATGGTATACTTATATTTCAGCGCTCACTCTGCTACACCATGTGCCTTACCTGCGGTGACGTCTCTCTGGCAGGGGTTTAAGTTCATTGTATTCGACGATCGCCAAAACTGTGGAGATGCTTCGTCGTGAAGATACAGGCATTTGCCGAGAGACGGTGAAATTGTCGATGAGATGCTTCGTAGATCATGACATGATGTAGCCGCAATGCGGGGAAAAAGGAGCGAAGTGGGCGGATGGAATTTCCGACAAATCCATCCTAACACCCTAAGGTGCTAAGGTGCTAACCTGAAATAGACCCCAGTACCTAACCTTGAAGGAAGAGTGTGCGAGGATCTCCCGTTACGTCCGTTCTTCTGGGGTCAGAAGTAGGGGAAGAGCACCACCCGAGGGATCAAGATTATTCCGAGGCGGACTAACCTCCAAGCCATTTCATTCGTCGACCGTACCATTGCCTCTGATTCCAGTGTTGGACGCCCCCTATCTTAACCATACGTACATTCTACTGCATCTGTCTGACAACAACCGGTTCCATCATGTAATGACGAACACGTAAGAAATCGAACGAGTGAGTAGGCTTCCCTTTCTTGAATTGGCTCCGTCACAGCATAACGACCTCACGTCGAAGGCTGACGACATCGCTCCGTGTGAGAAAGGGGCGGTTTATGAGCATGAATCACCATCAGGCTCTACTGCCTGCTATCGATCCTTCGAAACGCGTTTTCAACGATCCGTCCACAGTAAAAAGAACGCAAAAGCGCAAAGTTACCGCAGGAGTGGCATGCAATGCCTGTCGAGCTAAAAAGTCCGTCGTGCGTCGGAGCTCCTATGCGCAACTGCCGCTGTGCAGCTAAGAGAGAACACGTAGTGCGATGGCGATAGACCTATTTGCGCATCTTGCCGCAACCGCAAATCAGCGTGTGTGTACATGAGCGTGGATCAGTCGGAGACGAGGAGCCAGGCGCGCAGACGGGAACATGAGACCTTGGAGAGTCGCTCCCGGACCTTGGAAGAGCTGGTAAATCATTTGAGATCCGCGCCAGAGGATGCTACAGAAGCGACGCTCCAAACGATCAGATGCTCTCCGAACGTTGCTGCGGCGATCAATTCAATCAGTACATCTATCGGGTCCCGACAATTGGAGCAGAAAACAGCGCGAAGTGTTCTTCGATCAGTCGAATCAGAACTCGAGTCTGAACTTGTAGCACGATACCCACTGGTCTATCCTCCGTTGAATCAGTCGAAGGATAATGTGCTTCCGGAGAGCGTGGCCGAGCATGGCCAGAGTTCCGGGGTTCCGGGAAAAGTCGCTCCAGTCATTCAGCCATTGAACGACATAGGACCGTCCTTTACCAGTATTCGCAGAGAAAATCAGCCCACGGGCTCAACTCTGTCAGATGGAACAGCCGATGCCATTGAGGCCCTTCATCGGGATGGTCCCCAATTCGCTGCTCCATACTATGACCCGAGACTTGAGTTCTTGGACATTGGCTCCTGGACAAAAGTGCCAGTCAGCAACCACTTCGCGGCTTCTGCAATCTCGATATACCTTGAGACCGACCATCCCCTTGTTGGGTCGTTCGACATCCAATTATTCCTTGACGACTTGATGAACCGGGATCTCGACTTCTGTTCTCCCTTCATGGTTAACTCGCTGCTAGCAGACGCCTGTGTAAGCCTTCTCTATTTAGTTGACTTCATTTCCCACCGACTTCGCCGCTTCCTGCTAAAGATTCGGCTAGCAAGTGTATGCCTCGAAAGAGCGCCGTGCTTTGAAAATCAGCAAGGAGTTTGAGGCTGAGGCCGAGAAGCTCTGGCTGGCTGAGAGAAGTTCCGATTCGGTCACGAATATTGTCGGCCTGATCTTTCTCTTTTTATCTCATAGCGGTCGTGGCGAAACCGAAATCGGAGCGAGTTACGTCCATGAACTATCTGAAGCTGCAAAGAGGATGAAACTCTTTGGTACACCAGATAGTGTAGACAGCCAAGCCGTTAGTAGCTTATCAAAAAAGCATCGAGAAGCAATGGCACACGCCGCATGGGGAGGGTACAATACGGTAACGTAAGGATCGCACCACCCTGGATCATGGGCAATCGATTTGTGTATTAATGAGATTTAGCATGGCCGCTTTTTTCTATTTGGGATCGCCTCCTGAATATCCTCCAGCTCTGCCAATTCCAGGTGGTATTGATTCGCCGGAAGCACTCCACGCGAACTTTTCATCTACTTCTTCCGCCAATTCTCTTCAGGCTTTCGCGGCCTTGTGTGGACTCTACTCGACCATGTCCGAGGTTCTTATAGTTTATCGCGATTCCCAAACGTCACACGACGTACCTTTGGCCTTCGCAAAATCCAAGTACTTCAAGCTCCTCGCCTGGGCCGAAGGCCTGCCGAAAAGCATGGCTTGCGAAAACGAACATTCGTCAGCACACGTCTTTGTCTTCCAGTAAGTACCGCCTGCCTTCCACGATACCTTGGCGTCTAATGACAATGCGTGCAGTATGTGGTTCCATGCTGCTGTATTGGACATCTTTCGGCCGTTGATACCGATGGAAAGACAGCATGGCTTGAAGGATTGGTCGGACTCTGAAACGCTGCCCGAGGCGGCCTCTGCAGCCTCACTGAAACAGTTAAAGCGGTTGATTGTTGACTACCGAAACATACACCCATCGGCGACTTACTCCATCTACTGGCACATTGCGTTACTCTACGTTGCAAACGCGGTTCTCAAGGACACGAGCGACCCGGAATGGCGGGATTATTTTATGGTCTGCATACATAGCTATCAAAGCCTCTTTCAGTCTTTCACTGCGGCTGAAGATATCGTAAAGGGCTTACTGGCCATGGCTGTGGATCAAGGTCTCGTGACAAGCTCGGAAGCGCAGCTCATAATCCAAGACCTCCCGAAGAAAGGGCCGGATGCTGTCCATGTGCGCAGGCCAAGAGGGGGTATTATGTTGGACTTGGATACGGCGATGACGGATCGTGGTGCTGCGCAGATCGATAAGCTCGTGGACAGATTCGAGGAGATCAGTGTCTTTGAAAGCCTTACAAATGAGATTGTGTAGTCCTTGGAAAAGGGCCACGCTGAAGTCCGCTCCATTGAATCGGAAGGGGTTTTCGCATCGCCAGAGTTGCTCTGAGGGCGGCTGCTATCGAAATCTCAAGATGCTTTTCCACGATGTCCAACAGAAGGCTGAACCGTGTGTCGTGCTATATTGAAGGACTTTGTTTAAAAACGGCTACTGGATCGTGTGGGAGATGCGTCCCAACTAGCATCAGGTTCCTTCAGACATCGAGCCTTCCGATTCTGTATCCGCTATCTTCACGCCCGTGAGACCCCGGATCATGTTGTCCAGCCGTTTCTGCTCTGGATCGTCCGCGACGTTGACAATGTTGACTGGCCAGGACGAACGGATATGTTGCAATGCAATCGGGTCGTTCTCCTTCGTGTCCTCAACTTTCACGTACGTTTTCAGCAAGCTCGCATCCTCGGACGACATTTGGTCTTGGAACATGCGACATATGACCTTGGCGACATACAGACTTCTGCCTTGATCCTGGAGACCCTTGGTCATGAGGAAGAGCGTCGCGCGTATTTCCTCCTGCTTTGCCCTGTCCACATCCAATTGAAGTCCTTGAATTGATACATAACCGAGATGGGTCAAAAACAAGAGCATATAAGGATCATACGTACCAAAGCCGTGGCGGATGTAGTGCAGCCTCAAGACAGTTTCGAGGTAAAGGTTTGCCTCCGAGACGAGCTCTCTGGGCGTTCGCAGAGTAATTTGGGACACAGCGTTTTGCATCTCGGTCTCCGTCGCTGAAGTATGCTGTTGGAAAAGCATTGCAATGATCATATAGTAATGGATACTGACATTGGACTGTCAGTTCTATCCTCTTGTCCAACAGCAAAGACTCGGGCGAGCCGCAGCAACTCACTGGAGCCTGAGATGTGCCGGCAACACAGCATGTGTCGGCGCCAGGTTGATTGGCAACCTCTTGAACCAGCCTTCTAGGCGAAGGTAGTACTCGTACGCTTCCTGTACTGACAGGCCTTTTTTTCCTCTCCCGAAACAGTCTCTGGCTATGTCTGCTAATGTGGCTTGGAAGTGATAAAGCGCATACACCGTCTCTGGATGCCGAACGGGCAGCACTTGTGTGTCGAGTGGGTATTTGACCCAAAATTCTCCGTACCAACCCCCGTGCATTATCGGATCTGGCAGAGGAGCCTCAGGTGCTTCTGAAATTAGGGGAGGGGCGAAATAGTGGTAGCAATTTACGCTGTCCTTGCTGTTAGCCTGATAGCGAACGCCATATTTATCAGCCCTTGCCTACTTCTGCCAGCAGAATATGGCCCAGGCCGTCACGTCCCGCACCATCTGTATTGTCTTGTTTTTAACTACGGTTGGTTGTTTGAACAGACGCATTTCGTGAGCCATGCGTACAGTCTGACCCAAGTAGGAGTAGCCAACCTTGTCCATACCTTCCATATTATTGGTCAAACACATTATCAAGCCTGCTTGCACTGTTGTAATCCGCAATCTTCCAACCTCGAGATCCCATAGACGCTTTGCTTCTGCAAGAAACTGGTAAGCAAGATTCCGCGGGTTCCAAAATTCCGTACGATTCGGTAAAGCGGTGAAACCACGACATCCATTCGCGAGAATGGCGTTGACTAAGAGTTCAGAGCAAAATCGCTTCCGCCCAGCTTTCATGTCCTTGAGGAAGAGGTCCTTGTGAAAGTAGTTGAAAGAAGTATGTATATGGAGGAAGTATAGCTGAAGTAGCTTGTTCATAGAAGCTTCGTCTGAGCTCACAGTAGTCCATTTGGACAACTTGACGTCGGGAAGTCCAGGCTCTACCAGTTCCACTGCATGGTATGGCTTCGAGTAGAAGCTCAGCTGGCTCAACGACCCAGTGGCGGATTCTGTCTGTGCTTGTGGGTTTACAGCGATAGACTGTTGGAAGCTGTTCTTAAATATTATGGACTCCAAGTATAAATTGTCTGGCCTTTGAATGAAGCGGGTCATGTCCTGGATGTAGGGGAATTCATAGCGAAATCGTGCTTCGGGTGAGAGGGAAAGTTGTAGGAGAAGGTCACCGTCTTTAATGTGTCGAATGACGCTTTCAATATCTGCGCCGGCTCTGATTCGTCGAAATATGTCGAGAGCTTCTTCTTCCGGTCTTGTGCGGAGGTAGTCGACCACCTCTTCATGTACACTCTTGGAGGCATGTAACTCAGAGTACTTTCTCTTTACAGCCTGAGCATGCGTCTCTCTTGTCGTGGCAGTATCGTAAACGCAATCGGTGCCTTTGGTGATGCAAAAGGCACATTTTGGACGTGCCGCATCGCACTATACCAGATCGATTTATTAGCAAAGAAGAAGTAGAGCAAGAGCAGCGTCACCCTTACTTTTGACTTTCTCTTTCGACAAGCATCGCAGGCTGCCGTAGATATAGCTTCTCTTTTTCGCCGGACTGGTGAAGCCTGCGACAAAGCGCCACTGCCTCCTACGTTAGCAGGAAGGCGCGGACGTAATTCGCGGAAGCTTCGCGCTTCATTCATTCGTTGAAAGCTAAGGCACTACACAACAAACGGAAGTGGCCGAAAAATTACACCCATGGACCATCTCTTGGCACAAAGGGAATCCGTGAGGGAGACGTCAAAGATGAATTCGCCGCTGCACCTGGGGTGGGTTGCGCGAGCAAACTCACGTGACTGTTATCCACGCGGTAGCAAGCGTCAACGGCAAAACGGTTAATCAACGTCCTGGCGAAGCGAAATGGGTCTGATTACTTCTGAGGTGCAGACTCGTGTGTAATCTTACCGTATTATGTTGTGCTTCTGGCACCAAAAATAATTTCATCGCCGCCTTTCTATAAAACAAGGCTAATGCTCCGCAAGTTTCCAAGCTTCGAGGCGCTCAACTTTAATTCTCAATTGGCCTTCCTTGCCGCCTCCATAAGGGCAAAGGCCTTCGAAATCACCTCGCAGAGCCTTCACTGGGCCGTGTTCGAGTACCGCCTCATCGAACTTGTCATTGACGGCCAGGAATGTACGGCCAGCGGGCTTCTCATCAGCTTCGAAAGCTTCACCGAGGGAATATCCAAAAGCCATTCCGTTCAATTGCACCATGGGCTCGCTGCCTGATGATTCGCTCCACGACTGGCGCTCGCGGTAGACACAGTGCGCTGGCGACAACTGGAAAAGGACTGTTCGATTATCCCAAGCAAACGGCGCGTCTCCTGGAGATTTGAGCCCCTTGGTGAAGTCCTCGCTGGAGGTCCATGGCCCTGGAATGTATGCACCCAGAACGACATCTTCACTGTTTTCAATGCCCGGAGAGCCCAGCTGCCGACCGCGAACGAGCAAGAGTGAATGATCAGACAGACTCAGTATTTCCTGAGTAAAGCTTTCGAAGCCGCCAGTGATTGGCTCAGCACAACATAGGGCCGGTAGGAAAAGCCGAAGTTGCGTTGTTAGGACAGGATTGAGAATGTGACCTTTCCCAACATATGCAGTTGCAGTGTTGCTTAGTGGCACCTTAATAGAATTCAATTGAGATAGGACGACGAGAAAGATGTCAAGTAAGGAGTTGAACAGGAGAGGCTAGTTTAGTCGATCAGCCTTGCTTAGGTAGACACAGAAGCAACTTACAAAACTTCTCCCCATGATCGTATCGAATGTCGTCCAATTGATGCCTTCAATAGTTTCAGAATGGAAGGCATCGACAACACGATCGGCTACGCATGAAAGGAGTGGAAATTTGCACCTTTCGCTCTCAGTTTTCTGATGTTGGTGCCACATTAAGAGGTGAACAAGGTCTCGGAGCGTCTTCGAGTGGAGCACGTAAGAGTGGAGGTAATTCTGATAACGAGGAAGAGTTCTTGCTGCAGCCCGAAAGCTTGACCTAAGGGCCACCGCTGCGCTGACCGGTGGATCCGGATATGCAAGGGTCATGGTATCAGTGATATCCACGTATGTCTCATCTTCTCTGTCAATAACTTTTCTCTCCTGACAAGAATCTACCCATTCGTCCGAACCCGGTGTGAGAGATCGGTCGTAGTAATGGTAGACGGTTTCGACGACTGGTAGACTCTCGACAGCGCGTGTGTCGACTGGAGCCGTCGTAGGAGTGGCAATACTTCGAAACAAGAGTCTGCGTTTATCTTGATCATCCCTGGGTCTACGGATTGTGCAACAAGCTGCGCATGTCTCGGAAATAACTAGTCTGACGCCTGAAGCCATGAAGCTGGGATCCTCCAAGATTGCGATGGCTTGTGCCAGGGATGGTATCTTGAGTTGTTCCGATGCATCTGGCGGGAAAGGAAATGCTCCGTGCCACAACGCAACGTCATATAAGGTCGAAAGTGCATCTTGCGCATTTGGTAGATCGTCGCGATATACGTGGGCGAGCGTATCTACAAAGTCGGATCGTGATACGGCGATTGCTGGCCACGGCATCAGACTTGCATAGACAGATCGACCTTCAGTGTGTCTTATGCATGTCTCTTCGAATCGGGATTTCAGCAGTTCTATACACGCATCTAAGCCTTTTCTAAATTCGTTTCAAAGTCCGATAATACTGTACCTACCCTTGGTCAAAAGACCTTGCCTGATGTACTCCTCCACTCGTACTCTGGATCTTGTCCGCACCTCATTCTCGCGAGCGTCTGGTAGCATAGTAAAGAATGTGATAAGAACTTTGCCGCAGCTGGCTGAATACTAAGTTGGACTGCTAGAGACGTTCTGCACGCTAATGCACTCGACTCAGTAGATGTATGTTGGCTCCTCGATCGATCAGAGAAGCAACACGTGGAAGTAAGAATGTCGATACTGGGAGCTTGGTGATTTCGGGCGCTCACGACGTCACGAAATCTTGCGCTAGTGAAATATGAAATGGAAAATTGATCTCTCAGACGAGCATAAAGAGACTGCCGAACGAGGAGATGTTGGAGGAATGTTATTTGGATTGACTTCTGCCTTTCGACGAGGTAGTCAGCTTCGTAGTAAGGAGTAGATCCCATATTGCACCTATCTTATATTGGCAGTCACTGTATGCCACTTTCCACGAAAAAAGCAACAAACACAAATTAGGGTGACATGGGGGTGCAAGCAAAGCTATTTTAGACCGTATCTCCTTACGCACCCTCCGAATGCACCCTCCGAATCCGGACTGTGGTACTGGCTCAGCTCTAGGGCTCTGGGTCGGAGGAAGTTGCTGATCAAACGATGATGCTTGCCTTCGAGCCTTGGAAGCCAGATTGGCGAAATAGGAACAAACCATCCAGCTCAGCTCCTTTACCTCACCGCCTGGCTTGGCTTTCATCCTTTTCATTGCCTCCCCCATACCGCAAACCCATGGCGCCTCTGCGTTTGTGCCGGAATTTGCCTTTCGACGTGAGGACATTTGGGTGTTTCAAAGGAATTTAAGAAGTAGAGGTGTAAAGAATATTCTAAAGGGTTAAGAATGAAAGTAAGCAGGAAAGCGGAATGTGCCCACCAACCGCCGAGCCACGCAAATACGTACAACTCCAGCTGGTATGCATGGATTTTGAGATCTGCCTACACCCTCCATTGTCTGAGGACGCCCGAAAGGGTTTCGAGGTATACTCTAGCGCTAGACTTGGAGAGACACAGCAGTTGACTAAGGCCGGTGTCTACTGCCTCCTTGACTTCTCCTCATCTCCGGCGTGGTTGAGCCAAAGCGACGACATTTCGCAAATTGCCAAAGCTCAAGACATCGCTGATGCGGGTGGTGTCCGAAAACAGCATGCACAATCGATCGACGCCGCAGCCCCAGCCTCCCGTCGGCGGCAAGCCCCATTCCAGCGCTTCGAGGTAGCTCTCGTCAATGGCAGTCCCGCCCTCGCCAGCTTCGCCGTCCAGTCGACGGTTCTGGGCTTGTTCCTGAAACTTGCGTCGCTGTTCGAAGGGCGAGTTCTCCTCCTCGTAGGCGTTGACGTATTCGCGGCCGTTGATGAAGAGTTCGACGCGGGCGGCGACTGGCTGGTGAGTCTTGTCGTCTTTGAATGACTTGGCGAGAGGAGAGAGGCATTCCGGATGGTGGGTGATGAAGGTGGGTGAGACGCACTGCGGCTCGAGATAAGAGGATGATAAAGTATCGAGGAGATGGGGAAGCGAAGGCGAGCTTGGAGTTTCGAACCCCAGGTCCTGAAATAATTGTAGGAGTTCTAGCTGGGCAGTAGGACCGTCAAGGTCCGGTAGCGCTCGACCGATGGCTGCCTCAATGGTCGGAATGAATTCCAGGCGCTTGAAGGGCGTAGAGAAATCGACTTCGAGCGGGTCAAGGGACTGCAGTTGGTTCTTTTTCAGTGCTGCAGTATACTCCTCGAGACCTGTGAACAAGCTTTCAGTCATCTCGATTAAATCTTCAAGATTCGCAAAAGGCTTATAGAATTCGCAAATGGTGAATTCAGGGTTGTGAGTCGTGTCAATGCCTGCTCAAAGGTTAGGACGCGTACTTTCCTGGGAATGGCCCCTGCAATACCTTCATTCCTAAACGCTTGACCCATTTCGTACACACCCTCAACTCCGCCAACGAGTAATCGCTTCAGGAAAAGCTCTGGGGCAATCCTCAAGCTAAGCTTGTTGTTCGGGAAATCGACACCCGAAGTTGTAAATGGTCTTGCAGTTGCGCCTCCGACATCTGCCGAAAGCATTGGGGTCCTCACGTGTAACAGGCCGTGGGCCTCTAGGAATTCTCGTATGAACCTTTCAACGTAATGCCTCATGCGGATGGAGTCTCTTGGCTTTCTATTTACGATGAGGTCAACATGAGGACTTCGACTGCGGCTTTCAGGATCCATAAGCTCATCGGGGATTTGGTGTAACGAAGTCGCCATGATCTGAGGGATTGCTATGGCCGTAATGGATAGCTCTCCTGCTGGTGTGCGGCTGGGGTATCCGGTAACAGCTATTTCTTTATGAGCGAAGAATACACCAACTCGTACGGGTAGGAACTCACAAACCCAATCACCCCTTCTTAAAATCTGAGTAGACTCCTTCCATTCCGTCATTACGTGTTCCTTTATTCCATGAGATACGTCTTGTATGTTTCCAAGGTTACATAGGGCCTGAAGGGTATCTTCTCCATCAGATATATCATAGAAGACTAGCTTGGAGCCTGCAGACCGATGTGAACGTATTCTACCTAGAACCATCAATATCGAAATTGCTAGGAAACCAAGAATTGTAGCCTGTACCATTGACAGTGACGATAATGTCCTTGTTGGCCTCACCATTTCTCAGACTGGAATATTCTGAGCGTATCTCATCAAGGGATCTTCGTTGAATATTAACATCTCTTCTCTGTCGAGGATAGAATTTGGTAAAGTCTTGTGCACTTTCGAGTTTTTTTAATCTCTTTTGATAATCACCGGACACATTGAAAGGACTGAGGTGTGCTGCTTGAGCGCAGCTATAGCGACGGCAACTACGATGCCAAGTCTCGTAAAAATACACGTACGAGGAGCGCCGTGGAGAGTACGAAGGTAAAGATCGGTACGGACGTAGGAAGTTGCAGCCACGGCGACTCATCCTCCTATACTATATTAGCGCAGTCCATTCTCTGTATACATGTGTGTAGACATGAGATGACAATGGCCAGAAAAATTGTGCTATTTACAATCACTCGCCCGGAGGAGCGTCCTTTGGAGGATATAGAAGTTTAATACTGCGTACCGGATACCCCTTTGTACCGTGTTACCTTAGAGACTGCTAATGATAACCGGCTCTAGAGTCTATCTAGACATCTCAATCCGTTTTCAGTGTTGGAACTGAAGTCTGATTGCGAACGCCGAGGATTGAAGACCGAGCCGGAAAACGTTGCGGTCGACGTCAAAGCGTCAATCGCGGTGTCGCCGCAATTTTTTGTCAAAGCTAGAAGCACGCGAGTAACTCACCTCTAATATGCTCCAAAATTTTTGCCGCAACATTCACTAATCTCCGGAATCAAAAAGAACCCCAGTTCAAACTCACCAGGAGAACGTGAAGTCAAGCAACCATGTCATTCCTTTTCGGCCAACGTCCACAACCCTCCTCCGCCGAGAAGATCGCGGCCGCAGAGGCAGAGATCGAGATGGTCTCCGACATGTTCAACCGGTGGGTATCTCCCCCTCCCCCAATATTTCCCTCTTCATTCCCTTTTCCCTATTCTCTGTTGCTGACATGAGACTACAGGCTGTCCGACTCGTGCCACCGCAAATGCGTGCCCGCCGAATACCGCGAAGGCGAACTGAACAAGGGCGAATCCGTCTGCCTCGACCGCTGCGCATCCAAGTTCTTCGACGTGAATATTAAGGTCAGCGAGAAGATGCAGAGTCAGGCCGGTGCTGGTGGCGCGAGTGGGATGGGAGGGTTGGGGGGCATGTAAGGTCTTGAGTGAGAAGGTGACCTGGCTGTGAAAGGGATGGGCATCTACATCCATTATGATTGAAAGCTGTTCTCACGGTGGTGCATTGAGAGGCGCATCTATCAGGAGGATGGGTTTTGGTAAGCTGGATGGGAGAGTGATCTGCACCAAAATAATAGAACTCCACTCTGACTCTGTGGTGGCGAGCCCTCTGAACCGCAAACTGCCAGAACCGGTTTGCAATTTGATATCGTCTAGAGGTCGTGAATTTGTATATAGGAATTGATCATATGAATGAAGCCATGGTTCTACCTACACAGTTGCTGCGTTTGGGGGTATCGTCCTACGTCCGTCTAGTCATGTTTAAGCGTTAGGTACCTAGATCCCTGAGCCCTCCCCTTCCTCGCCCTCCCGGTGCATGCTCATAGCAATTGCCTTCTTCAATTCCTCGTCATGGGCTGAATCACCATCATCGTCTATCATTCGACCCTTGCCCTTTGTTAGCATATTCTGTCTGTGCTCCTCTTCCGCTAGACTTTGCTTCTTAATGTACTCCATCACAATGTCTTCCTCGGTCTTTTGGCGGGTCATCTCGTTACTATGTTCCTCATGGGAAGCCTTGGAGGCATTGATTGCCTTTTGGATATCGTCTTCCTCGGCTTGTTCATATTCCCGAGACGCCGCTGGATCTCTGCTTTCATACTCCGAGTAAGAGGCCTTTGACGCGTCCATGGCCTTTTGCAAGTCATCGTCATCTGCTTCGTCGTACTCTCTTGATGCTGCAGGCTCTCGCTTTGTATCGACAGCAGGGTCTGTAGTAGCCTCGTCATATGCCGGGGGCGGCGCGTTACCATGCAGAGAATGGATACTCCCCGAATCCAGCGTGCTCCTGCGCATTGCTTCTTGCAAATCTTGCTCATGGTTTCCGGGCTGATCAGACCCTTGGTGAAAGGCTTCAACACGTTGAGCATCATCGAGGCTTGCCTGCATCGCTCTTTTCATTGCATCCTCGTCGCTTTCATTTTCCGATGACCTGGCTCGGTTCAATTCCGCGATACTTGCGCGAATAGCCTGCTCAATCATTTCATCTTGCTCAGGATCTCCACGCGAGGTCTCAGCAACGGATTTGCGAATCGCTTCCTCTAATTCGGCTCGCTCAGCCTCTTCGTCGTCTTCATCCTGCAGTGCTGACGGCTCCTTGGTGGGCAATTCGGATGTGTATGCCGGCGGAATGGAAGGAACAGCAGGCAACTCACTAGCAACAACCGATTCTTGTGATTCGTTCGGAGTCTTGATCTGTGGGATTGATCCAGCTTTCTTGGCTCTGCGCCGCTCTTGCCAGCTGCGCTTTCGTTCCTTGTGTTCACTTACGAAAGCATGCATTTGTTCAAGTTGCTCCTGACCAGGATTCTTTTTCTTCTTCAAATCTGCTTTGAGAGTGTTCCACTTTCGGATGATATCTTGCTTCTCTTCTGCAGTCGCGTTCTGCCAGTCTTCGTGTCCTTGAGTCACACGTGCCGCTATGATGTAGTTTTGTGAGTTGGAACCCATGTGTTTTTGCAATTCCTGGTACACTCCCTTGAATGCATAGCCAGGAAGGCCCCAAAATGCTGCGATATACGATTACTGATACATCCATTAGAGGTTTTCGAATGACTCACCAGCACCGGGTTTCAATACAACACCGCCAATCCCTTTACCCACGCCCTTCAGGAAGCCTGCAGCACCCTCCTTCTTAGCCCCAGCCACAGGCTGTGTTACTAAGCCTGTGATACCGTCATAGAGGCCATAACCAAACTCCTAGAATTTGTCAATACTGATCTGTATTTAAATAGTCCCATACTAAATTTCTATCTTACCTTTCCAGCGGCTTTCAATCCGCTCTGGAGATCGGTTATTTTTTCGTTTTGACGCACAGTCTCATCTCCATACAACTTTGGAGCGTTATGAAATCCCCGGGCAATATTCATGGAAAAGTCCATTGGGGATTTCAGGCCGGCTCCGACAATGCGGTGAACACCCTTTCCGGTGTGAACAATTGTATCGAGTCGCTCGAGTGGATCAACCGACGGTCCTCTTGAATGGCTTCGTTCACGACCGGGCGAGCATGGACTAAAGGGACGATGACGGGAAGGAGAGGACGTCCTCGAATGTGATTCGGAATTCGAACCTGATCTTCTCCGCCCACCTCCAAGGGCAGATCCGAGCAGACTGCGATGATTGCTCTCCTGGCTGGTCACTGGTGAAAGTGCTCTAGGGCTTGATAATGGTGACCTCTCACTGTCTTGACTGGTTGCATGTTCAAGTGGAGAAGGCAATCCGTCTCGCATAGTCGCTCCAGACGTAAGGGTCGCATCTGACACGCTAGTTGCTGCCGTGCTCGGAGCACCTTCATGGCTTGATGTCTCTCCTGACTGTCGTCCTGAAGTAGTTGCAAGAGTACTTGCGGGGGAATGAAGACTTTGAGTTGACTCTGCAGATTTTTTGCTAGCTTTGGCTGCCGATGCGGATTTAGAGTCGGGGTGTATTCGAAGCGCTTTTAATGTTTCAATTGGAAAGTCGGCAACACCCATCATCATGCTACCTGCTGTGCCAATGAGCGCCGATGCCCCTCCGGTGATTGGATCCCATGGACCGTCCTCGGTGTCGTACTCGCGCGGTCGGTAGCTGTACTGATGAGCTATAACTTATGCACAAATTGTGAATGACTTACAGTTTGAGTTCATTGAAATTCAGAATCCCGGCATTAGACAAAGTCGTTGCCGCAAGCGCGCTCAATTTGGCATTTGTACGTCTGATCCTCCACACTGCTGCGCGATTTGGACATAAGGAGCAACGCATTTTGTCGACGTCCAACATCTGGTGAAAGCTTATAGCCCCATTGTCGCACCCCTTTTCTGAATTGACCTGGGCTGCTAATCCTGCTGCCTGTTCTAGCGAGCTAGGTTTGAGTGCTTCCAAAATCGCATCCGCCAAATTCTCAGCAGTCAACTGCTTGTTGGGTATCGGTGGCGGCCCTGCACCTCCTCGATTAACCATGGCTCCCCAGAATGGCTGGTCTCCGAAGAACGGCACAACAACCGTAGGGCGCCCTGCAGCGATACCGGCAGCTGTAGTACCAGCACCACCGTGATGGACAACGCAAGATACATGCTTGAAAAGCCAGTCGTGAGGAACGTTACCCAACATGAACACTTCTTCGGGTATCCCGATTTCGTCCGCTCCGAAACCCCCCCATCCTTTCGAAACCAAGGCTCTTTGACCAGTTTTCACAACTGCTTCGAAGATGAGCTTCGTCATTGCATTAGGATCATCGACGACAATTGAACCAAAGCCGATGTAAACCGGAGGGGGGCCAGCTTCGAGAAATTCGCGAAGATCTGTAGGCGGCGTATAGTTTGTTGCAAGATTGAGAAAGTAGAAGCCGGAGATGGATATGTGGTTTCTCCAATCTTTAGGTTTGGGAATCAGTGATGGAGACCTAGAACTCGATCAGATCCACGTAGCTAAGATCTTGTCTTCGTTGGACTTACCAGCAATAGGTGTAAGGTATCTTCAGTCTTGCAAGCATGCCGGGACCCCACATTATACTGATAGGTTCAAGACCAAGGCTTTGATGTCGAAAGCGATTGATTACGTCTCCCAGTCCTTGCCAGGTCATCATATCGACAAGCGCATACGACATGAAATTACTGAGATGTGTATCGGCGTTGCTCGACTGAATGTTTGCTAATGGATGAGGAAATGCTTGTGTTGGGGACCACGGCATTCTACTGAAGTTAAGTATCGCATCTCCTTGTTGAAAATGCAGGGTAACTTACGTGAACATCATATGCAATGGTATTCCAAGCTTTTCTGCACAATGTATATGCGCGAAGCTGGGCGGATTGGCGATTATGGCATCAGCAACAAAAGGTCGAGCAGAGGGATCACCTCGTACGGGTGAGGCAGTACTAGAGCTCATCCAGTCTTCAATAGTGCTGTCCAAGTCCAAATCCATGCCATCCCCAGCTTCGATGCAAGAGCGCCAGCAGCCCTTGAGCATGCTTGCTATGCCTTTTCGACGTTTTCCAACGTCCCCACTCCGTAACGTATCAAAGCCTGGCATCAAACCAGGATTTTTCACCATAAATGCCATAAGCTCTGCAGGATCCCCTGATATACTGAAGAATTCTAGCCCATTTTGCGTGACAAAATCCTTGAAAACAGGATGTGTCGCTAAGCGGACTCGATGTCCATATGTTTCTTTCAGCACTTTCCCTAGCGCAACGAAGGGTTGGACATCACCGCGGGAGCCAACAACGTGGATTACTACGTTCAATGGGGGTGGAGGCGTCTGGCCAGGAAGACCACCAAGCGCTGGTGGTATGTATGGAGGTGGTGGAACGGTTTCATCAGGAGTTAGATCTAGTTGATGTCGCAAGGCCGGAGCTAGCAACGTCGAAATTCTCCTGGACTTCTGATTTATGCGAATGTTGACTCGACCATCATCTGTGACCGTAAGCTACCAATCACCTGAGACGAAGTCCTGTATATGCTGACCTGCAACTCTCGCATCTGTTCCAAAGCCGTCTTGCTCGTTTTCGATTGCTCCATAGTGGTCACCGTATGCTGGAGGTGGGACGTTGTCCTCCGGAGGGTCATGAACCAAGTCCTCGTGCCTCAATGCGGCACCCTCGGGGGCAGGTCCAGCATCGGTGAGTCTAGTACCAAAGTCAGAACGCTGTTCAGAGTATGAGAAGCAGAAGTCGTACGGCTGGTTAGTTTCAGGAAAACCACCATGGTGATGCCGATCCCCGGAAGCCACAGAAGAATTCCCTGGACCAGTCTCAACGCTGGCATCTGGAACACTATTCTGGGCAGCAGCCGCCGCTTGATTCAGCATCGCGGACATATCTTCGTTCCCTCCAGGCCGGCGGACAGCATCTTCTTGGGCGTTTGAAGAAGACATGGGGAAGAGTGGGACAAAGTACTACAGCATTGAATAAGGAAAGAAGGACAAGGCTCCCCTTAGCATCGTGGCGTAGCAACAAAGTTGAATCAAATGACGGGGTCGATTGACCAACGGTGACAGCTTCAAGGAGGCCTGACAGTCTGTCGCACTTGAGGCGATAGTTCAAGGATAAGGAAGTAGCAAAGAAACCATGTCGTCACTGATGGAACTTTGAAAAGCTTGACCACGTACGGAGCAGTCGAAGGTGCGCTCAATGTGGAAACATCGGTAGGGACGTTTAGCAGAAAAATCAGGCTCCGGTCGATCTTCTGATGTATTAATCGCGCTAAACAACAGGTTGTTGGAGGCGACCAAGATTTGCGAAGTGACGAATCACATGCTAGCTTTATCAACTTTGGTGCAGCGCCATCTTTCAATCACGCCCTACTGAGATGAACCACTGGTCGCCAGTCCAACTAGGAGGTATTGTAGAGAAATTTGCTGTAGCTGGAAAGTCGCCCTGTAAGATATCCCGGACAAGTCAACAACAATCGAAACCAAAAAATCACAGTCTATTTTTAGGGGTGGTCTGGGTGCCTTAAGGTAGGTACCCAAATTAATGCGCGGGAGAAGTTATGGAACGTATGCTTGAAACAATTGCGCAGAAATCAGGTTGATTAAGGTACATAGACTACCAGCTCTGTTCCTGTGAGATACATGAGTCGTCTCAGATCTTCCAAGACCCGGGAGAGCGCAATAGATCGATTTTCATGGCCTTTGTCACCCTTGTCCGGCCGTGAGACGACGTCATGGTTCAGAGAGCTTCAGCGCGCTTTGCAGTCAAACTGCGTCTGAGCTTCCCTGCACAACTACTGCTACATCGCTGCAAGCTTGCTTCGCTATCATACACACAACGGCTCCATTGTCGCCAAGATGTTCGCAAGGCAAGCATTTCGCCAGGCCAATACATTACGGAGTGTAAGCTCTTCCAACCGTGCGAAATGCAAGATTTTCTGCTCGAATCTTGATTATGGATGCTGATCCTGCCATCTGAGCAGCAAGTCCGACGATACGCCACTGAACCCTCTCAAGGTGGCTCGAATACGCTACTTTACGCTGCTCTCGGGACAGCCGGCGTAGGACTGGGGTACTACTTCTACTCCAGCACGGGCAAGCCTGGAAACTTAGCTTCAACAGTTGCACAAAAGAAAGACTCAGGAAAACCGGAACCAGCAGAGCCGGCGTTCAAGGGTGGTGACCAAGGGTTCCTATCACTGAAATTGGACAAGGTCGAGGAGATCAATCACAACACCAAGAAATTCCGTTTCAGTCTTCCGGACGAAAACAATGTATCCGGCCTCAAAATTGCCTGTACGTGGCCAAACTGTATCCAAATGTTACAGAAAGTCTAACTACATTAGCGGCTCTAATTACCAAGTATCAAGGACCGGAATACGAGAAGCCTGTTATCAGGCCATACACGCCTGTCAGCGACGAAGGTCAGTATTATTGCGTTTTCCCTCTCTCTATATCTCTCGTCATATCATCGAATGCTGAATGGATTTGCCAGATGCACGAGGTTATCTTGACTTTGTTATCAAAAGATATCCTAACGGGCCCATGTCCGAACACCTGCATAGCATGGCACCTGGTCAGCGGCTCGACATCAAAGGCCCCATCCCGAAATATCCATACGAAGCTAACAAGCTCAATCACATCGGTATGGTGGCTGGAGGCACGGGCATCACGCCAATGTACCAGGTACTCCGAGGTATTTTCAACAATCCTGAGGACAAGACGAAAGTGACCTTGTTGTACGGTAACGTCACCGAGGATGACATTCTCCTCAAGCGTGAGTTGGAAGACTTGGAGAACACCTATCCTCAGCGGTTTCGAGTCTTCTATACTCTCGACAAGCCCTCAGAAAACTGGCAGAAGGGAAAAGGGTTTATCACCAAGGAAACCGTGAAGACGGTGCTCCCGGAGCCCAAGACCGAAAATCTTAAGATCTTTGTGTGCGGCCCGCCCGGGATGTACAAGGCGATTAGTGGAACAAAGAATAGTCCGACGGACCAAGGCGAACTGTCTGGCATCTTGAAGGATTTGGGCTACTCCAAGGATCAGGTTTACAAGTTCTAGACGCACAGGCACATGTGATAGATTTGTATAGTAACTCCGCACAGTCTTCCATAGATCCAAACCTTGAGTTGCGTGCAGAGACAGTCCCGAACTCATTTCTGGGCAGACGGGTTAATCGTTGCCCAAGGCTAAGCAAGTCTTGTAGTATTACCTAGCTTACCTACCTACTTCATGCACCTATGGAATGTCTTTCAAGGTTGGTGCGTTTTGGACCCTGAACATTGACAGGACCCGAGATGCTGGTGCGCACGCGCTTCGAACGTCATTGGTGATAGGTGGTAATAGCTTAAAAACACTCTAGACGCTTAATCTGCCGACGCAAACTCGCGCAGCTGAATCCTACCACGGATAACTTTTTTAGGGCAACGCGCTGACAAATGAGCTCTCAAGTTCGGAGGTTCCCGGCTAAATTAGAATTAAATCACGCAAACGCGATGACAGGCCGAGACGGTGTCGCCATCGACTCCTGGGATCATTCGAGCCTCGCTGATACCGACTGGTGTAACACTGGGATAAGCATCTAGATTTCAGGATGCCCTCATCCCCCATTAGCCGGACATCCAGCGAGATTCGCTGCTCTTAGCTTCTCATTATTCATAGACGCGATGGTTTCCAAAACAAGCCCCTCTCTCCCACTTTCAGACATCCTTCCGCCGTTGATATTCGGCACTGCAACATTTAACACTCAATTTGTGAAAGATCCCTACGCTTTGGATTGCGCTGGCCTGATACACAAAGCACTGAGCCTAGGAGTGCGTGCATTCGACACTTCTCCGTATTATGGCCCTTCCGAAGAACTTCTTGGTGAGGCACTCGATACCTCTTTCGTTCGGGACAACTTTTCGCGCGAAGATTACTTCATCTTGACGAAATGTGGTCGAATCGCGGCCGCTGAATTTGACTATTCCGCGTCATGGGTGCGCCAAAGCGTACAAAGGAGTTTAGAACGCCTCAAAACCGAATACCTGGATGTGGTCTATTGCCATGACGTCGAGTTCGTTTCGCCGGAAGAAGTCCTGGAGGCGGTCAAAGAGCTCCGCCGGATAAGAGACGAGGCGGGTACGATCAAATACGTTGGAATCTCAGGATACCCTGTTCCCGTCCTCTGCACTTTGGCCGAGCGCATTAAGGAAGAGACTGGGGAGCCGCTGGATATCGTCATGTCATATGCTAATTTTACGGTCCAAAACTCAACGCTGTTGACCAAAGGCGTCCCAAGACTCCAAGCAGCCGGGGTGGATGTCGTGCCGAACGCTTCTCCGCTGGGAATGGGCCTGCTTCGTCAATGCGGACCACCGATCATCGAGGAAGACTGGCATCCGAGCCCCAAAGGACTTCGCGCCGCTGTTCACCAGGCAAGCAACTTTTGCGACTGTCATGACGAGAGACTCGAGGTTATTGCGATTCGGTACGCGCTTGAGACATGGCTGCACGAGGGTAGCAGAGTTGGATCTCGTGGTGATCCAGCCTCGGGGGTGCCCTGGGAACGGGAAAGTAACAAGCAAAATCTCGGTGGCAAGAAGCTCGGGGTCAGCGTGATGGGCGTGAGCAATAGTGCTGAACTGGAGAAGACAATGCAGGTCTGGCGCAGTATCCTTGATGGCCTGGAGAATGGTCAAGAAACTGCGATTAGAGCGGGAAGATGGAAACGCGATCATGAATGGAGCTTGAACAGGCAAAATGCTGTTCAAATATTGACAGAAGGTATCCAAGAGATGCTGGACGGATGGCTGGATTACGCCTGGCTCAGTCCTCCTCCGGATTTTGTCAATACTCGGCAGAAGCCGGTGGAAGAACCAGCACCCTGGTTTACGCCAGCTGCGTCTCCGGAGGCTGACGTACCAGAAGATGTTGCTGAGGCCGAGGAGCGGATTCAGATACCCTTACGCTGATGTCTACAGACGATTGATATGCCAGCGCTTAGCGATTTAGTTTAGATTTCTTTTGGATAAACTGTGGCGAAGATCGTCTATATCCGCCTGTCCGGAGGTACCTATCATGGCACTATTTAGAAATAGCAATGAACCTGGCTCATCCGTCGTCTGTCCGTTGCGTGGCTAATTATCGCCTCGAACTTGGCTCTGTTGGATTTTGTTTGCATTTGCAGACCGTGGCACGCGTGGGCAGGCCAGACCCAGACGTGGACATCATACATATGTAATTCCCTGGTTTCTGACTCTCTCCGCCCGCTTGCTTACCCAGCCAATGCTTGCACCGCTCTCACGCAACCTCCAGACCTGCATCCAAACTCGCAATACTCAGCCTTATCTGCCACGTTAAAGGATCCTACGGCCGTCTGGCTGGTGGGCGACAGCAGTTCAGATGATTTCGTTATCTTCTACCTCTACCGTGGTTGTCCTTGTGACACACGCGCGACCTCTTGACTGAACATCACCCCAACGAGGGTCCCTGGGGAAGGAGCAGCGTTAGCCATTTTCGCATCGCTCGAACTTGGGTCAAAGATAGCCCGCATAAAAGGCCTTCAGTGGCCTTCCCACCACGTCCTATCTTCTCTTCCACAGAAGCTACGATCGCTCCGTAGCTGCCACACTCCGGGAGACAAGCCCGCGAAATATTTATTTTCTAATTTCTAGCTCCTGTTCTACCCACGCCTAGCAATGGGAAATAATCCAAGTAAAGGAGAGCGTCCTCCTGCCGGACCTGAATCCAGGCCAAGCAGCGCACGCGACATTCATTCCCATGGACTTCCAAATCCTAGCCCACAATCACCTACATCTGATCGACCACTCCCGGACTCCTCTGCTACCCGCAACGGTCGGCCAGATCTTAGCAGTATTCTTAGTTTCGGCTCCGGCCAAGACAGAGACACTCAATATGAGGTCAGACGAGAGACCAAGCAGGAGAGGGAGGCTCGGAAATTGGAAAAGGAACGAGTGGCCAGGGAAAAAGAACGTGAGCGAAGCATTCGTGATGAAGGCGTCGATGGAGGATATCTGGTCACTCTAGGCACCTATACGGGGCCAGAAGACTTCAATAAAGCCATTGTCAGGCAATTGATGGTAAGCTGAGCATGAGGACCCGGTACTGCAGCTACTAATATGTGGGAAGATTGAGAGACGTCTGGCACCCTTCTGGAAAGGTCTCAACGATCACTCTGACTCTTGGACGGAGCTTCAGCTAGTAGCTGCCGTCAAAGGTCTACCCATTCCAGCCGCGGATGAAGTTCCGGAAGATAACCCAGCCCGGGCTGCGTCAAGAGCAGATTCTAATCCGGCGTCTTCTCAAACCAATCTTAACACTCTCACAGTACCCATCTCGTCACGTTCCCAATCTTACAATTCCGATGCTTCGGCCAATCTGGGACCGTCTCATCCCGCATTTTCTTCTCTGCCTCCCGCTTCTCCTCTCGGCCAACAGTCACAATCGCCCAACTCGCCCCTTTTCAGGGGTCGGGCAAAGACGCTCGCCTCCCTGACGTCGAAAGCCAACAATCCTTCGGATATGATTCCCCAGGAAATACAATTATCGAAGGATCCATACGTAAACGGACAGGCTATCGAAGCATATCTGTACAAGGATGCTGTGGAGTGTCCAATTTGTTTTCTCTACTATCCGCCATATCTAAACAGGACACGATGCTGTGATCAGCCAATTTGTTCAGAATGCTTCGTTCAAATCAAGAGGCCTGACCCGCATCCGCCCGAACACCAGGACCCAAATAATGCCGATTCATCCTCCAATACTCAGAATCTGGAAGAAGAGGGGCAACTGGTTTCTGAGCCAGCAGCATGCCCATTCTGCGTACAACCAGAATTCGGGATTACGTACGATCCACCACCCTTCCGGAGAGGGCTCGCTCATAATACTCCCCCTGGCCATCCTCTCGCCAATCCGACTTCGGCCATGTCTTCTTCCTCTTCGCTCTCCTCTGGAAGCGCTCTATCGCCTGGTAATGGTTCTCGTAGGCGAGGGACATCCCTATCGGCAACTGCACCTACAGTCATCACCACGGATCGAGTACGACCGGACTGGGCGAGAAAACTTGCTGATGCTCGCGCGCATGCTCTGCGTCGCTCAGCTGCGGCTACGGCACTGCATAATGCTGCATATGTGCTTGGGAATTCCAGTCCCTCGGATCTTCGTACGTTTGGGCTCACGGGGCGGAGACGACGAACGCTCTTCGCAGCCGGTGACAGCCCGGGAAGTAGCGGAAACGCTTCACCGCGTGAGGGTACAATGCCGCTAGGCAATATGGCTGCGCTTCTTGCAGCTGCTGATCGTCAAAGCAGCGCCAGTGGAAACGGCAGTAGTAGGAATGATGGACCGAATCCAAACGATCTATTCCCTGGTCGAATCAGTTCACGTGGTGCACGAGGGAGAGCGGAGGACATAGAAGAGTTGATGATGATGGAAGCGATCCGACTAAGTCTTCAAGCTGAAGAGGATAGAAAACGGAGAGAAGAGAAAGACGCGAGAAAGGAGGAGAAGAGGGAACGGAAGCAAAGAAAAAAAGATGGGAAGCGGTTAGAAAAGGAGATGGATCGGCAGAAGAAGCAAGGTGGATTTTTCCCAGTGGCTGTTGAGGGAATGGAGGGGAGTTCGAGTTCTGTGGCGGGGAAGAACTATATCCCACAATCCGAGGCAGTTGGCAAAGGCAAGGCGATTGACAGAGGCCAAGCAACAGTTGGGTACAATCCACTGAGCGAGCCAACGTCGACTGTTAACACTGAGACTTCTGCGGCTACCAACTCGAAAGATCGTCCTCAACAACACCTGGAACTTAGTCGCGCTCAGCTACAGAACGATTCAACCATACCGTCTCCTGGCGTGAGTGCACCTACAACAGAGGCCACCGCCCCATTGCAAGCGCCGCTTGAGTCCACATCATCCGTTTCCAGCGGCTCATCTTCCAGCTCATCTGCTCTTCCCCCTGTTGCTCCTGCGACCGACACCGAGGGAGACAACGAGCAAGATCTCAACGTGCCACTCAGCGCTCAGCTCATCGAGCCCGTCGATACCAACGAGAGTCAGTCCACTACATCCGAATCCGCAGCCGTCGCGTCCTCGGAGCCGCTGGTGAACTTTGGCAGCCTTGCCGGTGCCGTCGAAGAAGCCCACAAACCGAGTAACGGGCAAGCCGAGCATTTCGAGCAGGCACCATCTACCGACTCGACGGCACAGGACATCTCTGATACTTCTGGCGCTAATCGAAGTCGTGGCGATTCCGGCGAGAGCTCTGGAAGTAGCACCGCACCACCACCACCGACCGAAGTCGTAGTCGGGAACGGCGATGTCGAGAAGGCCCAACGCGGCGAGAATGCGCTCGGAGATATGAAGCACCCCGGAGACGTCAGCGTGTTGAATCACAGTGGTGGCATGGGACAAGCAGCATGAAACCCAAATCGATTCCTTGCTGACCGGGAAATTTACATTAATCTTTTTTTTCTCTGCTCATCAGGCTGAGGCGCATCAGAACAGCGATGCTTGATCGGAGTTACGGTGCTGCTTTGCGATTGGCGCCGGGACACTCTCTAGGCTCTCTTTTTCTGTACATAGTCCTGTCGGTGGCTAACTCGGCGTTGCATTACGCAGAGGCATGGGCGAATAGGATGGAAGGGCTACGGAGGGATGTCTCTGAATGTTCATTCATGTTTGCACGATAGACCATGCAGCGTATTCAGACATTCATTGATCGATACCAATGATATTCATTCATTTCTGCTGTTCTGTTATATATGGAGCTCAAGAAACTAGGTACTGTAGGTCCTTTCCCGTCGCTCTCTTGATCACCTTCTAGGAATCCGGATTCATCTCCTGCCAAAGCACACAAATCTTTAAGCCGGTGTAGGGAAACTTCAGCCGCATGTCCCGACCGCACGAGCAAGACCTTCAAACCTCTACCATCACCACCTCACCCCTCCTAGTAACCACTCCCACACCAACTCCACCCCTCTACTCCCCCCGCCCCACCCCACTCGACTCCATCGACCCCCTCTCACTCACCGACCTCCTCACCATCCTCTCCCTCGCCACCCCAATCGCATCTCGCCCCGCCCCCGCCCCCTCCATCCGGCCCCTCGCCAGCCTCAGCGCCGCCAGCTCCAGCGAATCCTTGTGCGCCTTGAAATGCGCCGTGTCCTGCTCCAGCGAGCTCGACGTGCGGGGCAAACGGAAGCGGGGCTCGGGTGGTGGGGACTGCGACTGCGACTGCTGCTGGTGGGATGGCTGCTGGTGCTGGTGTGGCTGCGGCGGCTGGTGGGATGGCGCGAGCAAGTAGATGTCGCCGCCGCCGCCGCTGCTGCTGTCTTCTGAAAGCCGGCTGCGCGGGTGCGGCTGCGGCTGCGGCTGAGGGGAACTGGGGGGTGCGCCGGGGAGGGCGTGGAGGGTGGGGCTGAAGGCGGGGCTGTTGGAGGTGTCGAGGTGAGCGTGGGAGGCGGAGGATGAGGGGCGGGAGGTTGGAGGGGTGGCGTGGTGTGATGTGGCGTGACTGTTTGGTGGGGCGGTGGGTGGGGTTGGGAGGGTTGTGGGTGGTGTATCGGGGAGGGCTACGACGGGTTTGAGCGTGAGGTCGTCCGTGAGTTGGATGGGGATAGCATCTTCGGGGGGTTCGTCAGAGAGTGGATCGACGGGAGCCTGGTATTCGGAGTCTTGTTCTTGATCATGGGAAGGAATTTGCCAGACGTTGGTTTGAGTCCTGGTTTGATCAAGGCCTGGAAAGCGGGATGTAGACTCGCGTCGAAGGTGAGATCCAGTGATCCAAGGATTTGGACTAAGCCCTTGTTCATCATCGGAATCTGAATCGCTCCACTCGTCATCCTCATCTCCGTCATCACCGTTGTATTCATCTGCGTACTCTGGAGCGTGTTCAACTTCCAGTTCCCAAGGATACCAGTGGTCTTGGTCTTCAGATTCCAAGATCTCGCGCCAAGGGAAACCATCTTTGTTGAAATCAGAGGATTGTAATCTCGAGATATCGTATAGAACGATTGAGTTGCGAGTATCAAGCATATCATCGTTGTCATCGCCAGGCCAAGTAAGGTCTTTGGCTATCAATCTGGGACTCTGTGGCCAGGAAGCACTGGTTGGTGCAAAGGTAACATGTTTCTCGCTTCCGATGTCTGGAACCTCCCTGAAAGACTCCAATGGTGGTAGAGAAAGTCGTCGAAGGAGTCCAGGTGTTTCATCCTCGACACTTTCAGTAATTGGCTCGAGGTATTGAGCACTATCCGAAAAGACGCTCCCTTCATCCTCGAAGGCCGAGTCTATCCGTCCGATATCGATCATATGAGGAGCGGAGGAAACTCTTCGCACCCTTGCAGACACGTCTGGTTCTATATCACTAAGACTGGTTTTTGGAAGCTCGGCATTCAAGACCTCCGGTAGTATGGGAATGAAGTCCGTATCCGGTGCTGAACGAATAGCTGAGGCAGAAGACCGCCTTCGCGGGCCCTTAGAGATAGAGCCTCTGCTAAGAGGCTGTACATCAACTTCTTCTCCTGTATCTTCCGCGTTGAGTTCCTCATGCGCAAATGTGGGAGAGCGCTCCATATCTTCGTGAGGTAGAAGAGGTGCTGTAGCATCAGTCTGGGGCGTCTTCTCATGTGGAAGCAAATACGCCTGCTCGTCCATGTCATGGGATGTTAATGATAGCGTACCGACGAGTCCATAATTCTGAAGAGCGGGATAGTCGTCCGGGTGGGACTCGAGGAAGGGTCGGAGACTGTCTTCGCTCGGCCCAGGAGTCCTTGATTGGATAGGCGAAGCAATAGGTGGCGGAGAAGCAGGTAGGGGAATCTCGCACGGTAGCGGTATCATCATCGTTCACAGTGTTCGAATTGCAGGAACTTTTACGGATGCTGCGCGAAATGATATTTACTGATGGATAGGGCAGGGACAGAAGTGATGCAGGTGAAATAAGATTGATGAGAAAGAGACGGAAAACGTGGAGATCGCAGAAATTAGAATAGAAAGATTGAATACCGAGCGTATTCACACTGTAGCGTTGAAAGCAACCACGATCGAGAAGTCATGATGCAAGGGCAATTGAGAATATTCACAATGAAGCGGAAGCCCATTCTGGGAAGCACTTGCCGTAAAGATAATGCTGAAGTTCGGGTATTACTGAAAACCATCTTTGGATACGACCAATGATTTGATCAAGCACAACTTTTGTCCGCAGTAGATTGCTGATTTTCAAGTCGCTTTCCATGTCAACAGGCACCTTTATCTGTGTCTGCTTTGATACCCACGACTAGACAAGGGGCTGTGGACATGAAACCTCAGGGTTCAGCACCGGCGAGACTTCGGATGCTTGGCGCGCATAAATAACACTTTACGCTCTCCCATACGCCAGGAGCTTTTCGACCTGAAGGAGGCCCGGCTTCGCCTGGTGCAGGAGGCAACGAAAATGATATGTGCTGCAAATATCTCGCTTTTTGGATTGTTCATTGCGTTATCAATTGCAGCAGATTCCCCAAGGCCTCGTGGAGTTGCTCCTGAATGTAAGTTGAAATCTAGCTGACAAGGCCTTTCACCAAGGCTCCGAGCTCATGGTCTCTTCAAGTTGCCAAATTCTACAAGGACCAGGAGAGCTTCACATGTATATCAAGCCCTCATATCAAACTCGCGCTTTCTCGGATAAACGATGACTACTGCGATTGTCCGGACGGTTCTGATGAGCCCGGCACATCGGCTTGTTCATACATTTCCTCGCTGTCACCACCCTCTATACCTGATGAGCTAAGTACTGGGAGTGCAAATGGTTCTCTTGCTCTACCTGGATACTATTGCAAAAACAAAGGGCACCAGCCAAGCTATCTTCCTTTCACCAATGTCAACGATGGTGTCTGCGATTACGAGCTCTGTTGTGACGGCAGTGATGAGTGGGCAGGCGTGGGAAAGGTGAAATGCGAGAATAAATGCAAAGAGATTGGCGCCAACTGGAAAAAGCAAGATGAGGTTCGTCAACGGGCACTGAGCGCGGCTAACAAAAGGCGGAATGAGCTCGTTACGGAGTCGGCCAGACTCCGAAGAGAAGTTTCAGATCGCATCAAATCCCTCGGGGAAGAAATTAAGGGTGCTGAGCTTAGGGTCCAAGGCTTAGAGCAGGACCTCGCCGAGATTGAAAGACGAGAGAGAACGAAAGTCGTCAAAGAGTCAGGAGGTGGCAAGCTTGGGGTATTGGCAGGCTTGGCTAGGGACAGGATCAACGAGTTGAGGACAAACCTCGTTGCAGTCCGAGAAGAGCGTGACTCGGGTCACGCGCGCGTTAGACAACTGGAAGCAATCTTGGCCGCTTTTAAGGAGGAGTACAACCCAAACTTCAATGATGAGGGCGTCAAAACAGCTGTTAGGGCATGGGAAGACTACGCTGCTAGTGGACGACTTCCTGAATCGGATGCCAAGATAGAGCAAGATTTGGATGATATGTCCAAGTCGGACGAGGAGAATGGCCTCAATTGGGCAGAATTTGAGGGCCAGGAGGAGGGCGACATCGATGTCTGTAAGTATCGCAAGGCGGAAGGTGGTCTCTGTAGGATCCACGCTGATTTCGCGCGCAGTGTACAAATTCGAAGAATATCTGCCTGCAAGCTTACGGGACTGGGTTGACAAGAAGCTCCGAGACCTGCGGGTCACGCTCATTGATAATGGTATCGTTGCTCCGGCAAGTGAACAAGGCGGCGAATCCCAAGTGGTCAAAGATGCCCGAGATCGACTAAATGCTGCCAACAACGAGCTCAATGGACAACGCACCTCGCTTAATCAGCATAAGGCTGATCTAGAAGGCGACTATGGTCCCGAGGATGTTTTCCGCGCGCTCAAGGGGCAATGCATATCGAAGGACTCTGGCGAATACACATATGAGCTTTGCTGGATGGAGAGGACGGTGCAGAAGAAGAAAAGGGGTGGTGGAGATACGAATATGGGTAACTTTGTGCGCATCGAGAACGTCGAGGTCGACGAAGACGTCGATCAAGATGGGAAAGGTCTGGGATCCGGCGTGCGGATGGCACTCAAATACGAAAATGGACTACAGTGCTGGAACGGACCTCAGCGAAGTACCACGGTCATCTTGGCATGTGCGGCCGAAGACGAGATCTGGAAGATCATTGAAGAAGAGAAGTGTGTATATCGAATGGAGGTTGGGACGGCCGCAGTCTGTGAGCCTGCGCCAAGCGAAAGGGCGCACGTCAGGGACGAGTTGTAAATCAGTTTTCTGGTACACAGAAGCACTTGGCGCATAACGTTTATGGGCTCTGCTACCATCCTATCTACGATAGAGTTTATCTGCTGTTCCATGACACGTTCAAGCCTACCTCAACGCCTACCCCGCCTTCAGGACGCGTGTTTGCTTGGGCTGTACGAAAACGTTTCTTTGGATCATAGGCTCTCAGACGGGTACCGTAGGTATTTGGCGCTGCAGCGCTAGCGACGAGGAAAGACAAAGTTTCCCAACCGTTCCTGGGGACAAAGTCTCCGCAACCGGGGCCAAAATGATTGTAGTATACAAAAAACATTGGCCAGCGCGGAGGATTTCCTTCTTCAGGGGGCAGCACAAAAGGAAGCAAGATTGAGCGGCCCCGTGTGAAACAAGATTGCCCTGGATGGATTGATGAGGTGACACGGCTTCGGCAGTGTACCGGCCGGACACAGCTGTGATGGGTTGGTGCTCGATGGACGCATCGTGCAGCAGCGTCAAACCCCAGGCAGTTGATAGCATTGATAGGATCAGTCGAGTTCTAGACGCACATGAGAGTCACTCAGTGCCATGTGGGCAAGGATACGGATAGGGAATGGACAGGGCGCGGGGTGCTCCGAGGGTTGGAAGCTCAGAAGCCTGAAACGCGGAGCCGGGAAGATCCTGGCTTAGCCCGAGGAGAGCTGTCAGGTACGCGCCCTAATCCCTGCCCAGTTGGCCTGTCGGAGACGAGCGGCAGAAAAAAAAGGTTCAGACAGGGGTCAAGGTCAAGCCAGGTAGGTGCCTGTGTTTCCATTCTGCACCTTGTCTGCAGTTCCAGGAATGTAGTGGCAGCCACGGCAGAGAATATTATATCGTCGTCCACGTAGCTCGCGACAGTGTCGAAGTTCTTTCTTCCACCTACGTACTGGGCGTACGCATTGCATTTGCCTGATCGCCGTGGCTTTTAGGCTGTGGTCCGCACGACGCGAGTAAGACGCGCGACGGGACTCCCTACTAGTGAGCCCGCGTCCGCGGCCCGGCAGCAGGGAAGCGCCTACTCGGTTCCCCTATTCGAGGTCGCAAAAAGCATCCAAACCACCACGTCTCCCGCCCTTTCAGCAGAAAGTTATAGGGCCACGACCGTCGCTCAGACGGCTTCCGCGCTGATCGTATTCCAAGCCGCAGGATCGCTCTCACTTTGCCTTTCCCCCTTCGCGCGGGTGGCGGAAATTACCACACGCGCATCAGGCACGTTCCGACTGGATTGGGTTGAAGCTCACTGAGCACTCGAAAGCGACCACCATCGATCGGGCCGGCTTGCCCTGTGCTTTGCCGACACTCGCTGCTCCCATCTTCTTCATCCACCACCATTTCGTCGCTCTTTTTACTCCATCCTATCGGTCGCGATTAAAACGCATCGCACATTGACATTCTTTTGGTAGGCGAGCCGCTCCTGTGCTCAATTGGAAATAATTGCTGTTGCGTGCCGTGGCTGATCATTCCCGTCCCTCGCAGACTACACACATCCCACTTCTTACCAAAAACTGCCGTAGTACACAGTGCTCGGCTGCCTACACTCGTTTCAAGTCCTCTGTGAGGCAAATCTCCACCATCACTTTGACGCTTCCTTACAGTCACTCTTTAACACCTTCAAAAACGATCCGTTCATTGCTCGAAAAGTCACTCGATCCTTCAGATCTCACTCCATGGCCGTTGGGCGTTTTTACATTGCCTGAAACTATCCAGCACATTCGATTCCCGTCGTAAGTCCAACTTTCTTTCTGGTTCTCGGATATCTTCGATACCAAGCCGAGTATCCTAGCACGTGCTCATGGTTGGCAGCAGAAAATGAATCGATTTCTTACCAAAAAGCGGGCTAAAGAGAGCCCCACAACTGAAAATTTTCCACGCGATGCTCCTGTTCGATCGCTTACGCCGACCCTAACAAGAAAAGGAAGAAAATGGAGGAAGAATCAGCCAGAACCCAAAGTGGAACTTGACTTGTCGTCCGCCTTGCCTTCCGATGACAATTTCCGCACTAGTCTGCTGATGAATGGACTCTCTGCCCGATTCAGCATGCTCCGTGAACAAGATGATCCCAACTCCAAGCTCGGCAAAGCAAGCGACGACAGCGTTCTCCAGCCAAAACGTCAATCACGTCTTCATGATTTCGGCTTCATGGGTAGTAGTCTGGCAGATATCGCGGAAGTCTCATCGATCAACGATTCGGTTCGTCCCCCGTTCGCCGTACGGCAAGGCTCATTTGCCTCTGGTGATGGATATGGCACCGACGATGAGTCTATGCACGGTAGTATCATGAGTCGATCGCGCCCTGGAGAAGGAAATGTACTGTTTGGCGGCCGACAGAAAGTGTACAAGATCCCCGTCGCCTCTTCGCTTGGGCCTAAATCTTCCAGGACGAGAGGAAAAGCCGTCTACGAAGATGATGTCAGCCTGTCAGCGTTTCAGAGGATGCGTCTGGAAGAGAAACAGCAGCAACAAGAGGAGGAGCTCCGTAGGGCAAGTGAGGAAGCAGAACATACTGGACCGGAGGGAGAGAAGGATGTTTCTTACCCTGCGTCGATTTCCAGCTCTAACTATGTAAAGCGACAGACCTCGTCATCGACTGCATCACAACCATCGATCAAGACAGCTTCGACCGCTGCAACTTCCATAGCGTCACAAGGAGCGAATGCTGTACCATGCAGTGGACCTATCAAGTCCAACCAAACAGGCCAAGGTCTTGAGCGCTCTTTGACAAAGTCAAGGCGCCTTTACGAGCAAGGCTTGAATGAACATCTGTTTGAACAGCAGGCGTCTGCGCTAACGAGACTTAATTCGATCCAAAAACAACGGACCGCTGTGCCAGGCAGGCATACGCCGCCATACCTAGGAGAGACCAAAAGCACATCAAACCTCCATGACCGGTTCAATCGCCCAGCAAACCAAGGATTTCAAGCTACGAGCCCCCCTCCTTCTGCATCTGCGTACAAGCTCACAACATTTGATTCTGTTCGGGAAACTGGATCATCTGCTGGAAGTCCCGTGATGACTTTCCCAAATTCTCCGCCTCTCAGTCCACCAGCTTTGAGTGACAGCGAAGACACACCGTTGACGATGTCTCTGAACCCTGGCGATCGAGGTAAAGCGACGGCAATGGGCGCATTCAACAAGCCGAGGCAACAATTTGACGAAGAGCAATATCTGGAGCGCCAGAGGCGAATGCTACAAGGCCTTGATTCACCCTCCTCTGCGCACGGCTCACCAACAACGCATAGCCAAGAACAAAGTACTGTACCAAGTGCCATTGACCATGACGGCGGCAGGTCGCACTCATCGCAAGAGAAAGATGAACAAAATTCAAGGCCACCGATTTCTCTAGGCGCATCAATACGTCAACTGACTCCCGCTGAGAGGAAGGACATTAGAGAGAGCTTGGCACTGGATACTCAGAGAACATTCTTCCGAGATGTAGCGAGCGACGGCGAGGATGAGCCACCCGTATCACCTCTAGAAGTGTCCAATTCATCCCAGCCGATTGCCGTGCCCTCGAGAGCACCTTCTCCTATCACCCCGGTGGAGCAGCATCCGGCCTTCCGTTCGACCGGCTCGACTTTTCGGGAAGCACATGGATACAAAGGTGTCGAAAACTCCACATTACCAGACGGAATGACCGTACCCAAAATTGACGAAGAAACCGCTCCGATGGAAGATGAGCACACTGCTTTGGAGCAACTGGACTCACCCACCCTGGGCGCAGATGAAGCTGCTTTGAGTGGGCTTGTCCGCCAACACTTACGTCAGGAAAGTGGACAATCTTCAATCTGGGGTGACCGCACACCTGCTCCTGTCGTTCCTCCGCCTGGTGCTATGCCCCGAATCCCACGCTCGAGAATGGAGTCAAGAGTCGGTGCCGAGTCGAGTTACACTCATTCAAATCCTTGGGACCTCGATGAGATAGACAGCGCCTACTTCGGCGAGGGTGACAGTTTTAATTCCACCAGTCCGGTCGACGGTAACCGTACTGAAAGCCAAGCGTTCGGCCCACCGATGTCAAAGGCCCACGAGCAGAGATCTCTAGCGCATCAAAAGGATGCAGAAAACGAATCATGGCAGCAAATACTCAAGAACAAGCATTCAAGAGGCGGTTCTACCGAAACTCAACAAGAGCGCGAAGCTTTCGCCAATGAACTCGCGCAGCGTCAAAAGGCTATTCAGGAGAATATGAGAACAAGAACTGAGAACGAAAGCCGTGCTCCAAGCCCTTCGCCGGGCAGCGATCGCCTGAGAATGTTTGGAATGCTCAGGCCCAAGTCAAGCCGAGATTCCATCGTGTCCAAAACTGAACCTTCAGCGAAAGCCCTCAAGCGTCTTGGAATTTCCGTGAATGACAGCAGTACTGCATCCCTGATTCGTAACAATACATCTCGCAGTCAAGCTAGTGGGTTTGATGAGCGTGACGATACTAGCATTAGGGAGAGACGCCTACCCCCTATTACTACACAGAAGAGTGTGGACGATATGCGTCGGAAGTGGGAGGCACATGTTCAACGCGAAAACGAGCATAACCGTAATGACCATTCACACCGAGCCACGACATATTCCCAGTCCTCTTACGGCCCGTCTATACGAGATAGATCAAATTCAGAGCTATCTTCTGGACGTTCTCGAAGTCGGGCAGGCCGGCATCGAGATGAAGAGGGTTTGGAACCTCCTGCGGAAGTGCAACCAGAAACATCACCTAGCATACCTCCACGTTTCCAACTCCCTATGGATCTCAAGCAGAGCCAGGCAGCTGCGCTGGAGAATCCGACCCCTCCGTCTTCCGCCAAACTGCCTGTGATCACTCAAGCGAAGTCTGGTTACTTCGATGCCCGGAATTTGAGGCCCATTCAGCCCGTCAGGTCTGGTGACCGTAGCGGTCCATCTTCTGGGGCGAATAGTCCCATGCTTCTTTCTTCTTCATCGACTCGCCCAACGCCAAGTGGTACATCTCTTCCTCATAGCCCCCCCGACTCGGCGTCGTCTACACCTCCTACTTCTAATCTACCAACACCGAGCTCTGCGACTGCCCCACCGTTATTCACGCGCTCGCAGATTCCCAATCGGAAACGCTCAGTCCAAAAAACCGAAATTTCAGAGCCCATGCTCATTTCCTCGACCTCGAATTTCGATACGGTAGATCTACCAGCTGGCGCGTCATTGAAGAACGGACAGGAAGCAACTTCTGCACCTCCCGTTCCACCAATGAATCCCTTGCGCAGGCGCACTCAAAAGCTCTTTAACAATGCTCTGGGTCGATCGGACTCCGCTCCTGAGGTGCCAACTTTGCCGAACTCTGCGTCAACGCGCGACCTTTTACGCGCTAACTCATCACCAAACGAGGATGAAAAGTCTTGGTCGAGGCAACGGAGTCCAAACCCGTCAGGCAATCGAAACAGGAGGTATCACAGGGCGGGATCCCCACCCTCACCACCCAACCACTTCCGGCCGGGCATTACGCAAGCCAATGTGCAGGCAGCAAGTCCTCGAAATCGCATGTTCTAACGTCCTCACTCGACCATTCACGGCCTTTCCCCTATCAACCACGGAAATTTTCCTTTGCCCGATCTGTAATTTCATTCGCTGTACTATTTGACCGTCTCAGACCTGCGAGCAACCAAGCACTTTGAACGAGCTTCAGACTTTCGACTTCAACTTTTCGCTAAATCAAAGCTACTTGCTGCTGGTGCGAGCAAGCTTGTAACACTATTTTCACGATCTTCGGTTCTGCACATACGGCTCATATGGCTGCCTTTCATTTGATTTTCGAAACTTCTACGAACTCACCTAGGGCACTGGAGTTGGTTGAAGGCGATCCGGTGTATGGACGCATACAAAAAGGTAAACAGGCAGGGAAAAAAACGGCGGGCGCTTTGCTGCAAAGCCGTGTACTGGGCGCCGGGAGTTTTGCAGCGAAGGAAGTCTGTACCAAATGTTTACTTGTATGTACGTAGCCATAATCGCCCAACTAGTAGTGTCTAAGCGGACAACATGGATCTGCTGCTCAATCATACGAAATTGAGAGAAACCTTGGGATCCCATGCCTTTTTTGTATTGATTATGTGCACTAATCGGTCCATTCTCTGAACCAGAAATGCTCCTCTAAGGTTAGAGAATGGGCCAAGGTCGGCCCGGGCGTCCTTGCTGCGACGAATTTGAACCAGAGCAGACTTGAGGTACCCCGGCCTTCTCCGGACTCACTCGAAACCAAATGCATCTCATTCGAGGTCATCACAAACAGTCGTTCCCCATCGAGTTGTGGCTCAGTAGATACGGAGACTGCCTTTGCCGAGAAATGACATATCCTCTTACCATTGTTCGTGCGATTGCAGCACCATCTCAGAGGCGGACACAGTTAATGAAAGTTACCTGCGTAAGGTGGGTGGCACAAGCCCCAAGCGTGTATCCCGCATTTTAGTACTCATTGATTATCAAGCTGCGAGGGGCGGGATCCCGATATTTCGAAGTTTCCATTCTACCCTCCCTCTCAAGAGAATTGGTCTCGACACGACTGAAACAGCGCGAGATAGAACGAGATCCGTGTGGTTAGTTCGTAGACGATATTGATCTCCTGCCCAGTGCTGTGCGCCGTTCTGACCCCGTTTTCACCGACCCCTTGCCGTTGATCCCGAATAGCGCGGCACACTTGCGCCTCAAACCGTGTTCCAAAACCTCAAGGGGACCATCTCTACTGCCCCGTCGGAAAGCCAGCAGGCCTTACTCCTTACCTCAGCGCGGTTTCGTCAAAGGAGGCGAAAAAGCTTAATTCCGCCTTCCAAACGACGGCCGCTGCTCTCGTTGGCTCGGCTCTTGGCGGTTTGTCTCGAAGATGGTGACACAAAATGGAATGGCGGTTACCTTCCCACACGTGGATGGTGCTAGCGAAAGTTTCTGGACAGAGTCGATGCCAAGCAGCACGCTCTTGGGTTCCTGTTGCGTAAGCGGGAGCTTCTGGGCTGGAGAGATTGTGCAAGTCACTGCAGATAGAGAAACGCCGAATGCAGACGATTGCTACAAACTTGTTCCCTCCGTCACGGCTCCTGAAATCACGCATCCCAAGGTTCATTTAGGGCTCGGATCAAGAACGGCACCCAGGCTTCGGATGTAAGTGCTCAGTGAAGAGGGTTTGATATAGCAGGGTTTGGTTTCGTATATTGTCATACATTACCCTCCCGACTTTTCCGTTCTCTCTTTTCCTTTCGCATGCTCTCAAATATATTTTTATCATTGCTTGGCAATCACGCCAGGAACTGTTTACCGCTCGACAAAGAATTTCGTTGTTGATGAGGATGAAAGCTGTTGCCCTCCCATTTCTTGCTGTCTCTGCTTTCGTGGGTACTGTACGCGGCCAAGGCGCCGGAACTACAAACGGCATTCCAAACTGCGCGGTACATTGCATTTCCCTCCCATGATATATACAGGTTTGAGGCTGATCATGTCCATCTTTCATAGGTTGGTTGCTTTCAGACCGCCATAAACGAAAGCGGTTGCTCTCTCACCGATACTCTTTGCCAATGTACAACTGGGAAGGATGTCATTACAGACCAGGTGACAGTGTGCCTTGAATCAGGCCAAGGCGGCTGCTCCGGTCAAGATCTTGAAAGTAAGTCTGAAATTGCCATCACCTGTCCTCTCTCAATTCACCAAGGACTTCAACTCGGAATTACTTGCATTGTCCTGGCGTCGAAGAGCTGACATTTTCAACCTTCTAGACGTCATCTCGCGGTCCAGCGAAGTATGTAACGAGGCTCTGGCATCTGCCTCGGCCTCCCCCTCAAGTACCACTTCGGTCGCTCCAACCTCTTCGTCGCGTCCTACAAGCAAACTTGCCGCGGATGCTACTCTTACGATGAGTGTAGCCCCGGCCTTGTCAAGCACCAGCACTGCAGCACCAGCACAGTCTTTGGCTGCCGCGGGAAGTTTAGGCGTCGAGTACAGAGACGTCGGGTTAGGATTCTTCGGAGTTATTGTGGGATTACTGGCTTTGTGATTCTAGAATAGACAGGGCTGGATAGGCTGTTTTGGTCCGGGTAAAACAGAACCGGCGAAGCTCATTTGTACATGTCCTTACGGTACCATGAAAATCTCTCTAGGATGTTCGAGAATTCATTAATAATTACTTCTCCCTCGCCAGTTCTCCTCGCCAGCTTCATCATGTCTTTGCCTTTCCAGTTTTGTCAAGAACGTTAAGCCATTTGCTTGACCACTCTGAGAACTCGTCATCCTGCCCCTGCCAGTTGCGAGACACCAACTCAACGGCACCATGAGCTTCTTGACATAACCCCTCAAGCATCTGATGGGCTTTGTCTCTGTCAAGCTCATAAAAGGAACTCGCTATCTCGTCAATCTTATCCGGTATATCCTGCAATATGGACATGAGCATATCCACGTTGTGAGATACTTTCGCGTTAGTCTCTGGCGTCGAAGGCAATGTTCTCAATCTTCGCTTGATGATCGCCTGGTAGAGCGTCACCACCAACTTCAATTTCTTCACCGTAATCTCCAACTGCACGCGAAGCTCCTCATGGCCTTTGGGTAACTTGTCGGGCCAAAACAAATCCTCGACACTGTCACGATCTTCATCCTCTTCAGAATCCTCATCCTCCTCGTCTTCATCACTCTCCCCCCCATTCCTTCAACTCCTCAATCGCATCCTTCACAAGATCCCTCCATTCCGCCGCCTTCCGCACCACCAATCCCCGCAACCCCATCCCCGCCAACTCAATCACCCCATCACACGCCTCCCACCCGACCCCCGTGCTCGCCAACGTATCCCGCGACCCAACGTTCACCTCGCCCGATCTCGCATCAATCACCCCAACTCCACCAGCAGCTCCTTCCTCCCCCACCTCCCCATCCGCACCAAGATCCAACCGATCCAACCCCTCCCCCACCTCTCCCACCCCCTTCCCCCCTCCCCCTCTCACCTCCGCCGCCCTCCCCCTCACCCGCCTCACCAACCCCTCCACCTCCCTCACACACGACCCCACCCGCCGCCGCACCTCCGCGCTCAGCACCGCACCATACTCATCCGGCCCGCACAGCTCGACGGCGCTCAGCATGGCGGGTAGGCACGTCTGGCTCACGTCGCGCAGGACGCCGAGCAAGGCGCGGGCTTCGAAGTCGGGCTGCTGGAGGAGGAGGAGGCCGAGTTTGGTGGTGTGGGCTTTGAGGAGGGTGGCGCTGGTGTGGAGGACGGAGAGGGGGTTTGGGGGGAGGAGGAGAAGGGGGTGAAGAAGGTGGTGGTGGTGGTGGTGGTGGTTGAGATTGGGGTTGGGCGGTGCTACTGCTATTGGAGAAGGGTGAGTGTGTGGGGGCCGGCGGCGGCGGCGGCGACGGGGTTGTGGGGGACGTGAGGGTTTGGGTGAAGTGGGAGGTTAGGGATAGGATGGTGGTGGTGAGGTCGATGAGGGTGGGGAGAGGGTCGGGTTGGGTAGCGGTGGAGGAGGTAGAGGAGGCCATGGTGGAAAGATTCTTATGCGATGCTGTGGGTGGTTGCTGGAATAGGTGGTGGTCGTGGGTGATGAAAGCGGTCCTGGTATCTCTGGATACCTTATTTAGCGTATTCACAAACCGTGAGAAAGCTTGGCGTGTTTTTGGCAAACTTTCACCACACCAAATTCATATATACATATTGGCCTACTCTGCTGCTTGCTCTGCTGCTCGCTCCCCGCTAGGTGCTCTACTAGATGCTCTGCTAAAGCTATACTGAACGCCCTAATGATAGAGTAGAAAGCAGTAGAAACAGTAGGGTATTTAGCAGTTCACAGATGCACGCACCCCATAGCGAGACAAATCCATTTTCCAGGCATCTCAACCCTCTTTCTCGCGAATTTCTGAACTTGAGTCTGCATCATAAGACGCTACATTCTCACTCATGCTGTATGAGCCGTCTTATCTACAAAGCTTCAGAGAATGGCCAGATTTGCATCAGCTCTTCCCTTGAGCGTCCATTTGCCATCTGTTCCAAGAAAAGCTCAAAGAGCTCCCGATTCTGGCGAACCTTCTCATCGAAGTCAAGCTCCGGAGATACCCACCCTTCCGCATCAGTATCTAGATAATCTCGAGCGAATTCCTGAATCCTATGCCACTCCTGGTACCGCTCATAAGCCATGCGATGTGATTGAATCTCTTGTTGAGAAAAGTGAATCGGAGGCCGTCCAGTGAACCCCAGGTCACTCCATGCGCGGGAAATATCGATCAGGCACTGTCGGAATGGGATAATGCCGTCTTCAAATGCGTCATCGCATCGGATGAAGAGTTCCTTGAACAATCCGTGGACACTTCTTGCATCGTGTGCAAGCCGATCCCAAAGAAAGGTAGCAGTCTCGTACGCCTTTGTTGTATGGGCTTTTTTGAGCTTGTATTTCTCAATCTCCTTGTCGGTCTCGTCGAGCTCGTCAAAATTGTCTGGCAGCTTCGGGTGTACAAATCCGAGGACGTAGTTCTCGGGTGGCTCTAAAAAGAGAGGCCAGCGGGACTGGAGGAAGGCGGGTCCAACGCCAAGAGATTGCCAGTCGATGACTGAAACAATCTTCTTTGGTCCCTCTTGAGAAACGTATATGTTGCCCATGTGAAGATCTGTGTGCCATAACAGGGGAATGCCAAAGTCACGCAGGTGAGGAACTGTGTAAATTAACTCCATGACTGTTGCTGCTCTTTCCAGGGTGGTAATTTGTTCGTCAACCGTGATAGTTGGAAAAGCAGGTTTATTTATGGGCGTCTCAGTGTGAATGCGATGTTTCTCTCGGCTGATAAGTGCAAGCCCATATTCTGATAAAGTCCGCCCTGTCGTGGCAGTAATTAGTTGCACTGTGCTTGTTTCGGAGGGCACATAACTCACAAGGGCCATTGGCTTTAGTAGTTGAACTAGCACAATTTATGAAACTCTGCCAAGCGCGATCACAGGACGGACCTATACAGGATGTGCCCGTTGGGTCAAGGGACGAGTCGAGCTTCTCGCAGGAACTGTCGCTTTGAACCGAGTCAATGTGATAAAGATAACCAAAGGCTGGGAAATGGACCGCTGCCAGCTGGCCTTCGAATTCTACCAACTGCCGTATGATGGATAGCCTCTCGTCGCCATCGAGGTCACCCCAGATCTTGAAAAGCTGGATACCGCTGGCTTTTTCCATGATGATGTATTCGGAGCCGATGGGATTTTCAGGGCTTGAAGCCCATGCAAGGACTTTAGGAACAGGTGTTGATGTGCGTTCTCTGACTACATGACGTTAGATAGAGCCTCAGTCTTGCAATTATTCTTACCGTAGTCGAGAACAGCCACCTCAGCCGCCGTTGTATAATGAGCAGGGCCAGCATTAGGACACGGGATCTTAGCTATTAGCTCAACTCCGTCTGCTCTTTTCATCAACAGGGCTTTGCTAAATCCGCCTTCCATTTTCTCTATAGCGATCACAGGTGAGGTGGCTTTCCCTAGTGAGCCCGCAAGCTCGCAGAGGTGGTCAACATCGAACCGGACATAGCGCTTCTGGCGCTGGGATTCTTCGTTGACAAGAAACCTGCCGTTTGAATACTTGAACAGGTCTTCTTTGTCAATCAATCTCCCTGGATGTGTTTTAATAACGAGCGTTTCTGGTGGCTGGGGGAACATACCTTTATAGGTGATTGAAAGCTGTCTTGAGCATGGTAGCAGACAGCGTGCCTTGGTGAAAAGTACGTGTCTAACTCTTTTCGATAGGCCGAGCATACGGGACGAAGACGTTTTTTCGGTTGCATGGTCGAAGTTGCGGCTGCGAAGCTACTTCAATTTTCCGATGGAGGCATGGTTCACTTGAGATGGCCTATAATTTTGATATACTCGTGCATCAGGAAGGATCTTGTTCTTGATTGGTGATTGTTTGTTGAGATGTATGAGCTTGCAAAAATCCCACATGAGGCAGGATAAACGCCAAGACCAGAACTCTATCCTATCTAAACGCGGCAATTCAACCTCACTTTGCACGTCTGAATGTAGACTTTTCATGTTATCAAGTAGTCTCTATTTCCTAATTTCTATCTAATCTGCCGAATTCATTGTATCATTCATTTCACGTTCAGTTCCCGTGAATATTATTCCCTGGCCACGCCCAATGATAGCGTGTTTCGTCCAGGAGGGTATCCGCATACAGTGAATACCTCAAAACGCCAATCCCATATCTATATTCAATACAAATGATCCTCAAGGTGTTCAACGTACCCTGGGATGACGAGAAGAGTAAAGACCAGCGAGTTTTCTATCCAAAAAGTGCACACTTTAAAACCCAGGTCTAGTCAGACAAAAAGTGGCTGAAATGACCGGGAACTCTGGTCTGGCATTTGACACAATCATGCCTGTATCCCATCGCGAAGCGCTTCTTCTCCGTAAACGCTCCGCTACGAGCTCTTCCACTTCGGAGAGCAGGGGATTTAAGCTCCTGACCCAAATGATCCATTTCCATCTCATCATCCTCGTCACACATGCCAAGCTTTGAGAACTGGTTGGCAGTGACACGGGCAGGAGAATTGAGGTCCTCCTTAATGGGCGAAGGCAGAGGCCTGTCACCCTCAAGTCGAAGACGGTTCATATGCAGGAGGTTGAGAGGAGCAGGCTTTGGGGTTATGCCAAGTCCTTCCCTTGGAGGACCGGGAGAGTCAAGGTTGAAAGTGCTGTAGATTGGAGTCGGAATCCGACCACCCAGCTGATTGCAATCATTGGCTGAAGGACAGCTAGGTAATGATGGACGCGAGAGTGGAAGAGTAGGACGGGCCCATGGACGAGGTGACTGGGGTGGTTGAGACCCAGCGATGTCCATGTCGCTGTCGTTATCATCGTCGTCCATCTCCAAGTCTGGCAAGTCCCCAGAGGCAGACGTAGACGGGGACCGCCACCCTCGGGGGAATGCCAGAGGTTCGGTAGGCATCGACGACTGATGTTCTCCTGGTTCACTAGCAGGAGTCATCATGTCGTCTGCACCGGGAGTCACCGTCAAATGTGCCTCAGAAGGAGAAGCAGAGAGACCAAAGGGAAAGGTCTGAGATGGACTGAACGAAGCATCTTCGCTGAAGAGCTGCAGACGTAGTTTCTGCGTCAAGAGTCTCAATCAGTATCATGTCTATCCAGGCAGACAGGCATTGAAAACGTCCGACTTACCTTGCCAGGCTCTTGAAAGCTAAACGAGCACTCATCAAAGTCGCTATGACCGCGTTTTCCAAGCATGGTGAGAATGATAGTATTGTGATTGCCGAGTCGAGGTATTTCGAGGAGAGACTTGAAGTGGTTCAGAAGTGTCGGAGTAGATTAAAGCAAACGGAATTGCTGCCAAGAGACCTGGTGCGATACTTCTATGTCCAGGCCTGTCACCAAGATGGATCAAAAGAAAGGCCTAGCGTGTAGGAGGTGCGGGGAGGACGTGGTAGAGGCGGTTTCAGGGGGTGGAAGCTCTCACGCTCGCCGCATCACTGCTGCTAGATTGCCGTGACCCTTAAGATTCCGCCAGTCTGGTTGCGAGATTCGGACAGGGCTTGCCGATGACAGAGTATAAGCATAAAATTAAAGCTTGCAGACGGCGGAAAGCTTGCTGGGCCGCCGTTACGCTAGAGATGAGAGAGGACAGTGGAGGTGCTGACCGGAGAAGAGAGGAGAGCAAGAAAGGCGGGGGCAGGAAGACAACGACAACGACAACGACAACGAATGACCGGAGCCCGACGATCTTACTGCTCGTAGCTATTCGTACTCCTCTTGACACTCCCGTATTCAGCCTTTTCTCTGAAGCCGAGTACAAAGGAAACAATTTCCCAATCGCCCTTGCTCCCCGCCCCTCTGCGACATTCGCACCAGCGTCCCACGACCCGGTTCCTAGTCGCCCGCACAGAAGTTGTCTCGACTTCGACTCTTCAAACGACTACGATTCCGCATTGAACCCCAGCCCCCTCCTCATTTCTATTTGCTCCTTCGCCCTCCCAACATGGGCCTTCTAGACAACGCCAAGGTAGCCGGCAATGCTAGCGACGATGTGCGAGGTATCTATTCCCCCGACTCTCTCCGATTGCTTTATTTTTTTCCAGCCCGATCCTCCGTGTCTTTGTACTACTACCATCTTTTCTAACCCAGCGTTTCAGTTTTGGGCTATGACCCGTTAATACCACCAGCCTTACTCTCTTCCGAACTTCCTGCCCCAGCCGACGCGGAAAATACAGTCCTCCGCGGCCGTCAAGAGGCTGTAAAAATAATCACCCAGGAAGATGATCGTCTGCTGGTTATCTGCGGCCCATGTTCCATCCACGACCCAGACACGGCTGTGGAGTACTGCCAACGACTGAAGCAGTTGGCAGACAAACTGAAGGATGACCTTTGCATTATCATGCGTGCCTACCTAGAAAAACCCCGCACCACCGTCGGGTGGAAAGGTCTGATCAACGACCCAGACATTGACGAAAGCTACCAGATCAACAAGGGCTTGCGGGTCAGTAGGAAGCTCTTCTGTGACTTGACGGCTCAGGGAATGCCAATTGCAAGTGAAATGCTCGATACCATTTCCCCACAGTTCCTCGCGGATTTGATCTCTTTGGGAGCCATTGGCGCACGCACCACCGAGTCGCAACTGCATCGTGAGCTGGCCTCGGGTCTGTCTTTCCCCATAGGTTTCAAGAACGGTACGGATGGTAGTTTAACGGTGGCTGTTGATGCAATTGGTGCGGCTGCAGCCAAGCATCATTTTATGGGTGTAACTAAGCAAGGACTCGCCGCCATTACTAGGACTAACGGCAACGAACATTGCTTCGTGATTCTGCGAGGTGGTACAAAAGGTACAAATTACGATCGGGACAGCGTCAAGGGAACAAGAGAAGCCTTGGCAAAGAAGGGGCAGAAGGAAGTCATGATGATTGACTGCTCTCATGGTACGTTTTGCTACAGAGCAGACAAATTATCGCTGACTAACGATACAAGGCAACTCTCTGAAGAACCACAAGAACCAACCCAAGGTTGCCCAGGTGATTGGCGAGCAGATCCAAGAAGGTCAAGATGGCATTATTGGCATAATGATTGAGTCCAATATCAACGAAGGTAATCAAAAGGTGCCACCTGAAGGGGCGGCTGGTCTCAAGAAAGGGGTCAGCATAACCGATGCTTGTATAGACTGGGACACCACCGTGGAAGTCCTCGAAGGTCTCGCTGCCTCAGTAAGGGCGCGCCGTGGGAAAAAGACGAAGGACACTAATGGCGTCAACGGGTCCCAATCAAGTTAAGGTGAGGTTGGCTCTCAAAAGTTCTTCGCTTCTTGTCCATAATCTTCAACAGAAGATACTCTCTTACACCAATCAAAACAATAGAGGTTTTGCTTTCGACACATCTGGGTATCTTATCGTATTTCTCCTTTCTGCTTGTCCCTTATCTCCTATGCCTGATTCTTCCTGCCGAACACAGTAATCATACAGGTAATTCAGCGTTCCTTCTACCCCCACTTATCCGCTCCAATGCCATAGCAATGTAAGGCCCGATGATCGGTATATTTGCTGCAAATCCTGCGATTGTTGCCAAAAAGTCCCCAAAGAGCACCATAATCCCGTACAACTCGACAGCGAATCCCACGAGGGGCCAACGGACTAAAATAAGGAGGATGCCAGCCGCGAAGGCCGCCGTGCCTTTGAGCTTCTCGCGTCGGGCGAAAAAACGAACAGTCTTCTGGAGACCAATCATGATGGTAAGACCAATGAGGAAGAGTATCTGGAAGTTGGATCATGTCGTCAGGGTGTGCTCTTCTGGAGAAGGAAGGGACGTGGGACTGCGCACATTTCCCATGGCAAGCCTAGAGAATAGTCAGACACATAAGATATTTGCAGGCCAGTAATTGATCATACATGGCTCGATCAAAGAACAGTAATACACCTCCAATCAAGAAAAATCCGCCTATCCCAGTGAATTAGGCTCCGTAACTCTTTTTATGCACAGGCACGATTCCATAGTCATACCTACCCCCAGAGCAGAAAGCCACCCCAATCTCTGTAAATTATATTAGCAAGCCAAGCTCTCTCCAAGCATAGCAAAGCTCGGACATACTTTGTGTATCCGACAACCACATGGTGGGCATTTTGGAAGAAATGCTGCAATGCGCCTCCTCCCTAGTAATCAAGAACTGGCCGAAAAAGTACTCCGTGCAGCCTCAGCATTAGCGACGCCCTAGTAGAAGCGTTATGGCGCCTTTGAAAAGAAAAAGAGCGACAAGAGTTGGAATAGGCAGCGAAGGAGGCGGATGATTGTCGCGTGCCGTAAGCCTCGAGCGTCAGGCAATAAGGGTTGAGCAGTGTCGCATCACTCGCATGGGCTCCGGTCCAAATGGCGGCAGGCGCAGGGGATGGTAGAGATGGAGGGACGCTTTACTTGGCAGAGGTGGGCGGATTTTCGGCGCAAGATTTTAGACGGTTTCTGTGCGAAGACCCAGCAACACTTTTTCCCTTTCCTAGCACAAAACTGGAGTGTAAGATATCGGGTTTCTCAACTTGGTGCAATTCCACACGCTTGTTTTGGGAACTCACGAAATGCTTTCGATAGTTTGAGAAGTGAGAATGCATTGGTGCAGAAGTCGCATCCAATTATCTTCCATTTCAATCCAGCGGAAAAGGTAAGATTCACGAAACTGGGGGAAGTCAAATGGGGCATCCTTGACTTTGACAATTTTGATTCAATGTCCTATCTACGTTGCTACAACAACAGTGTTTCCGCAGGCCCTGAAGGTCCCCCATGCGTCTATCTATCAGCCCGCCGCGACGACGGCTCTCAGAAGAGAGCCGTAACTGACGCTGCCTTTCCACCATGAAGCGTCGGTATACTGTCAATCTGGCGAAGACAAAACGCGATCTCGATTAAGCCGGAGCATCTTCTTGAGCTTGTTCCGAAAGGAGCTAAGTGGGTGGAAGACGCTTGACTTTGTAGGTCGGACATACTCTGCTCTGAGGGACTGAGAATGGCACGATACTGATACGAGTTTGCCTCCCTATGTTTTGTGTCATGCGTTGTGGAGTGCTGGTAGCCCTCTTTGAACAAGTCGAGAGCTGTTGAAGGATGACTGCCACTGCCATAGTACTTGATCAAGAGGATTAGATCCTAGGAGTCTTAATCAAGACCAATGAGTCTGGGCGATATGACGAAGAAGTAATTGACTCTGATCCACAACACATCTACGACCATTGCACTAGGTGACCATCCCTTATTTCAACACTGTGTGCGCGCCTCTTGCAGCCAGAAAGTCCTCCGTTGCATTCTGCGGCAACGTTCGAATCAGAGCAAAGATTTCCTTGTCATGATAGCGTAGCCGCGTCTTTGGATCTGTATAAGGCGCCGAGAGACCCGTAATATCGCAGTAATGCCGCTGGCTCGAAGGATGGAGTGAGGGAGCAGACTCGATATTCGTATAGGTGGCAGCCGGACCGTTGCTGGACATGTTCGCAGCCAAGCTCTTCTCCAATACCATGGTCGAAAGGCTCTGCGCAGCTTGAGCGATGTTCGGCGGTGCACCGTCTTCGATGCCGGGAGTCGAGCCTTGGGGCATAGGTGTCGATATTCCGCTGTTGTTCTGCGTTGCCATGACCGAAGCTTCCTTCCTTGTCGCCTCAGAGATGATTTGCTTCACATTCTTGTTGCGACGTTGTGGAGGTTTCCAATGTGGATTGCGGAATGGCTTGCGCACTGCGAAAAGGTCCAGTTGGTCGAGAAGGGCTTGGTGGTTTGACTCGTCGGAGGCTTGAGTAATTGGCGCCATGATAAGACGTTTAGAGAAGACGTCAATGAAACGCCGAGATCCAGATGTTCAGTTTCTCGAAGAGCAAGCGCCTCAGGCGTTCGAAAATAGCCAAGGCGAGAAACGGGTAGTTGCTTTGTCGGTGGCTAGACTTTCGAACACTGTTGAGCTCAAGCAGGGATGCTCTGGCGCGGTCTCGACGCGCGGATCTTACCGCGTCAGAATCTCTGAACAGCAACCTTGGAACTTTCTTCGCCAAGTGTAAATCAACAAGACGTCAGGCAATGGTAAGACATTCGATAAGCCAAAATACCGCGCACGACAAATTCTCAATAATTGACGAGCTCCGCCTAGGAGAGTCCCCACGAGCATCAACAGAACTTGTTGCTGTCGCGGATCATAAACAATGTGGTGAGTATTGACTACAATCATATCAATCATGAATAGTGCTCATTAGAAGCAGGAAAAATTGAATGAGGCAATCATGGTTCTGAATAAGAGTCTCCAGGTAGACTAATATTTGTACAATCTCCGCAAAAGATGGCGACTAAACGTCTCTAGGACATAAACATTCAGAACATGAATGTTGAACTTGTTGCGCAAATGTTCAAGAATTATCAATCTAATGTCCTGTTCCATCTTGAAGGTAGGGTTCCGAAAAGAAAGGCCTGAGTTTGAGGCTAGATGTTAACATGTTAGCAGCGACGGAGAGCCTAAGAGAGCCCTCATGACATTGCACGACCAAGTATGTGTTGCTCGCTCGCGATGGGATCAAGTCTTGTACAAAGCTGGTGGTGTCGAAGATCAACTATCCTTGAAAATTAATTGAGTTTTCAAGATTGCCGCTACATCGCAGCTTTGCTTTCAATGCAACTGAACTCGCTTCCCCAAGTGCGGACCAATATTTATCTGGGATTTCTCCAAGGATGGCGTATCGTGGGCAGACCAACTCCGTTTCCAGCACTGGTTTCTTTGCGCGAATGACTTTCTACCGTTCGTGTTCCATCCAAAGAAAATGGCCCATCTTATATGACTTGGTCTTGTGTTAAACACTGGATCTAATGCTTGAAAGATTCGAGAGTAGCTCGTGTAGACGAACCCATTTTTACAAGATTCCCGAATAGTCATGTTTAGAGCTATATCGAATTCAACTCTACTTGATCAGGTAAATCGAATGAGATGCTCTCGCGACTTTGCTTCGGATTACCGTTTCATTATAGCTCCGTGCGCCAGCACCACTAACCCAGCATTTTCACGACACTGTACCATGCATTTACCAGGATCTCCTTGGCAGCCAAAATTATGTCAACGTATAAGAGCAAGAAACCGGAAGCAGAATGGCTTCAATTTCAAGTAGGACATCATAGATCTACATATGCTACTACCAGACATGAGTATTCTCTAAGCTTTACTGAAGGAGACAATTGAAGATGAACGAACAACCAGGATGCCGGAAGAAATGTCGTAGCTTATCACTTCATAATTACCGATGGACATAACAAGTCGTCAGTTGACAGAGGGTCCCTACCTATTAATATGCTGACTGATCAACTCGAGATTGATCTCATTAACGATATATGGCGCACGCATGAAATCAGGCTTGGGACTCCTCAATTTAAGTAGCTCTCCAAGCGCAGCAATTCTTCTGTCAACCCCCGGTGATATTGAGTACAAGGAGATCAATCAATACAATAAAGTTCTGGCCCCAAGCCTTCCAGCATCTTGGAAATAGATAACGCAGATCGTTACGATTTTTAAAGTGAAAGTCGCTCTGGATTATCGGCACCGAATTTCTCTTCCCAATGATGATCGAGCCATTGCGTCAAAGATCACTAACAAAAAGCAATTTGATTATTTTCGAGAAATTGTCAGAGATCAATGCACCAATGCTTCAGATTTTCAGCTACACTATGCAGGTGGATCGGGACCAAGGGACCAATTGAAGTCCTCAAGGGTCTGTCCCTGACTATCATTTTAGCGTTCGCGGCGTTGAACCGGGGCGAGGCCTTAGCGCATCCGAGCAAGTTCACTCCCGCGGCCAAAGTCCAACAACAGAGATGAGTCTTTGACTACCTGCACGGCTGGAACCGAAGGGTTGCTGCAACCCAACAATAGCCATGCCGAGGCGGTTTTCCTCTTCTATTTCTATTCAATCTTCTCTCGGCCGCTTCGCAGCTTGCGAATCAAAGATTCGTCGTTTGCCACGCGGCAGTTGCTTCCCGTGGTGACAGTGATCGTTGCCATCACCAGGCCGCTAAGACTTGCAAAGGAGCTGACCCGAGAACCTTCTTCTGCATCAAGGCTAGGTTGCACGCTTTTCTTGAAACATGTCCTTGCTTCCAAGCCCTTTCGACTGTTCGACGCCTGGGTGGCCGCGTCTCCGGGGCCCCGACCCCTGTCTGGCGAGTCACGCACCCGTGACTCAATCCCGTGATACCGCGTCTGGCAGGCGAAAGTGCTTTACGCGTCCAATCACGTCTCCCACCAATGGCCCCTGTCACCAGCTCCTGTACGGCATTCATGAGATGGCTTGTACCTCCGTATCCTGTATATGAAAGGCAGGGAGGCCGCCCTCTGCGGCCTCCTTTGCAACCTTTTGCGTTCCAGCTTTTGCTGCCTGAGGTAGACCTGATTTCTTTGTCGTGCATGCTTATCAATTCTAAGGCACCTATCTCTGCGGATATAAATACCCGTGTCCGCCTCTAACCTTTCCAAGTCTTTTCGTCTCTCTCCATCCCTCCCATTGTATCTGCGTTCCTGTCATCATGTTCTCGTCAAGCCGTGCCGGAAAATATCAGCCAGGGAGCTTCTCCAAGTATCGAGCTGGAAAATCGACAAACAAGAAAAGGTCATCATTTCATCAGGGTAGTATGATGAAAGGTGTAGAGACTCTTTCTCCCTCTCAAGTTCAGCACACCCCACCGGTCGGAACGTAAGTAATTCCACATATCAGCATTCTGCCATCGCACTAAATGTATTCAGCAATCTGACGAGTGCAATTATCACCCTTTGCATTGGTCGTGAAAGGCGGCTTTTTGCCGCTCACGAGGATGTCCTTTGCGCGTCGCCATTCTTTCAAGCTGCCTGCCGTGGACAATTTTACGAAGCCGGAGCCAAACGCATCGATCTTCCAGACGAAGTTCCCGAGATATTCTCATCCGTACTTGAATATCTGTACAAGGGTGATTATTCACCTCGTCTCGAGTATGATAAGAAGCGACGGACTTGGCATATCCAGGCATCAGACGGCGGTGTCCCCGAAGGCACTATGTACCATCAAGGCATTGGCGGTCCGATTCTCAAGGACACCATCCTCTATGTATGTTCCATCATTCATATGCTTACTTTCCTGACCTAACTGACCATCATCCAGTGTGCTGCCGATAAATTTGGTCTTCCTGAATTGAAACGTCTCGCCCTCAAGAAACAAGGCCTCCAGACCGGTATCTCTTGCAGCACTATTCTCGCCAGCGCTCGATTTGCGTATGATCACACGCCTGATTCTGACTCCAAGTTACGGGCACACTATCTGGCGCTCATCATTCGCAGCAGACAGACTTTCAAGCGGAGTGGGACAATGCAACAAGCGATGGAGAACGGAGGGAAGTTGTTCTTTGACCTGTTTGTTGCTATGGCGAATCACATGGTATGTCTACTAATCCACTAACTTCAAGTGTGCATGAGCAAAAAGGCTGACGTGTACATCACCGCCTGCAGGACGACATCAAATCGCCACACACCTGAAGCGTCCCTAACCACTACAATTGTAGAGGGAGCGGATGTGACTCACTATCCCGATATCCTCCGATGGACCTCCCTTTCTTACTCTCGTTGCCTTGCTTTTAAGGTGTCATGTTTGTGTGCTTGAGATACCCTTCTTGTAACCTCTTTTGGGAAAAGTTTTATGTGCATGGCGTTCTGGATACCCACAATCAATTCCTGAAACTGATTCTTCCGCTCACTCTGGACATGTATCATATCCTCATCTTGCTCGGTTCATAGCCGAAGCTTCGATTTGTTGTTTTATTTGCTGTTTCATTTTACGGGCGAGCAAAATTGCCATAGCTCTCGCCCGACAGGCAGACTGATGAGATCCTGTCTTCTATGTTTTCCTAGAATCTTTGGAGATGCAGATGGCTCGGAGCAGTTGAGTTTACTTGCTGGGATGCCAGACATCCGAGCATTTCTCCTGCATAATGATTTCTTTGGCAGGGCCAATGGGTTAGAATAATTTGTTCGCGAGACGGTTGGAAATAGCAAATTGAAGCCAAAGCATTCACTATCTTTTGAGACTCGTACAAATCGCAAATTGCGGAGCTCAGACCTCTGGAGCCTTATAATTCAGGCGTCAGTTATCCTGTGTCCTGTCAACACTTGTGCGTTGTACTGCACACGTTATCGTTGTTTTTTCCACCGTCTCTAGGCCCCCGTGCCCTCTCCCCCGTCCAACCGGATGCAATTCATGCACTAGCGATGCAAGAGTACCGAGGTGTTGGGTATGACTCATTTCCACGATGCAGGGCCGCGTTCGAGCTAAGGAATAATGGAACGGTGGCTTCATACATGTGGGGTTGGCGTCGAGCAATGACCCCGAGAAGTGCTTGATCGAGCGGCGAGGCCCGGGACCTGAAGATCGAAGGGCCGGTAAAAGCAAAATGGACAAGGTAGAGTACAGGGCAACATGCAATGCTGATAAGGAACATCGTGTATGTTGATCACCTGAGACAGTTAGCTTGTGTACATTCATTGCTAGATGGTTGCCTGCCTTGCTTTATAATGGTTATGGTGCCTACTCTCAATTCTCTTGCAATAGCTCCAAACGATTCCCTAGCTTGTTCATGCCTTTCGGCCTGTCATCAAGCGCTGACCAGCACAATGTCGCCAGTACTCTGACGATGACATGCGAGACAACAATCTCCGGAAAAGACGGCATCGATTGCCAAGACCTAATGATACGCTCGACCGCCTAATGTAGTTGGAGGCCTACACTACACGCCTGTACCCGGAAAGGCGCCCGCCTTGCTGAGCACAACCATACCGTGGGCGCGCGAGATGTATCCCTTCATAAGATTCTGCAAACCAATCAGCGACCTGGGATATTGATCAAGCGCAACCGAGAGCCAATGGATCCCCCAACAGGCGACAGGCGCCGGTAGCGATAGGCCAACCCTCTTTCGTACCGAACCCCCCCTCCAAAACACAGGGTGACCAACCCAACTCTGCAGCTGCAATGCAAGCGACGAAAAAAAAAAAGTGAGTCACTCACCTTATACACCAGATTCGCCAGCATACACTCCACCTCATCCTGCTCCAGGCCCCCCTCCCCCGCTCCACCCTCCCTCGCATCGACCCTCAAGCCCAGCCTCACCGCAGCCGTAAACTCCGCCAACGGAATGCGCGTGCGCCGCAACCGATCCACTCCCTCAGTCTGCTGGCTACCACCACCACCACCGCCGTCCCGCACAGGCTCATACCCTCCCGCAAGAAAGACCTTACGACACAAATTGCGCACCGCGATATCGCGGCCGCGCTCGAGCGTGAGGTAGATGCGACGCTTGACGAACGCAGCTTCGCCCGCAGCGAGTGCGTTATCGAAACCCGCGAGGTCGGCCTGGCGGATGCAGCGGCTGAGCGGGCCGAACAGGGTCTGCAGGTGCGGGTAGGGTGCCAGCAGGGCCGCGGTGGGCAGGAGGTGTGTGGTCAGGAGGCGGCAGGGGATGAGGTAGGTGAGGATGAGGGCGCGGTTATGGTGGGCGAAGGGGACGGCCGGGCAGAGGTTGTAGGCCGCCGTGAGGTGGGTTTCGGCGCGGCGGTAGTCTTCGTCGAGGAAGGCGACGACGCCGACGTAGTAGTTGAAGGTGACTTGGTGGGATTTGGGGAAGTGGGTGAGCTCGGGGAGGTCCGAGGCGGTGGCGCTGAGCGAGCGGAGGATGTTTTTGGAGAGAGAGATGGAGTTGAGCTGGGGGCTGTGTGTGAGCGATATCGTCTGGTCATGTCGCAGATTATCGTACCTTGAAGTAAGTCTTGAACATCATGTTCGTGATATAGTATATTCCCCATTTACGGGATTCTTCAAGCGGTGCTCTGCTTAAGCATTCAGCATGGAAAGTTCGGTCCAACTGATACAGAAATTCGATATTTCTTACGTACCGATCGCTAATACACAGGCTGAACATTCTATTTATTATTCTTGCTGCATCCTCTAACTTCTCGTTCTTGTCTAGAGCACCAACTATATCATCCTGCAGACCGGAATTGAATGTGACGGCGCCTTTGGTTCTAGTATTTGCATCATCCGCTTTGATAGCAAAATCGCGCAGGTATCGACCAGCAACATATAAACATGGCGTAGTCCAGCCTTCGAAGTTTCCGCTACTATAGCCTTTGATCAGTCCGTTGACCAGTTCTTTCCATGCCTCGTATACACGATTCCAGTCTGCCTCTAAGAGCTTGCCCTGGTTTGTCTTCTCTTCGGCGTCCAGAACCAAGGTGACAACTTTGTAATAGGCAATGTAGACATCGAGCCAAGCAGCTGACTCTGTCTTTTTGAGGGAAATATCTCGATTGTTGTAAGTTAGTCCATAACGTACGTCAGCTTCGATGCTATAGGAATTTGTGCTCCGGAGAATAGCGTAGAGTCGTCCAGGATCATGAGTGGGAGCAGCAGGCGTGATGGTCGAGGCAAGCAGAGCGGAATTCAAAGTCCGGACCGCAGTACGAAAATCGTACAGAACCTGATCCATGGCCCTAGACAGATTCCTGTAACTCAGAAGCCTCGTAAAGCGCCTTTTAGCAGATAGAGCACATTGTCCTCGTAGTTCTGGACGGCTGGATGATTGCGGGACGGACGTGACGAAATAATGTCAACACCGGATAATCGGTTTCACCGAGCTGCCGCTCGCTAATTTCGCCCACCACCAGCATCTTGGGCCAGCAATAGCACGAGACTGCCAAAGACCGTTGACCTAGCCAAATACCTCCAATGTAAGTTGCCTGCCCCTTATTGAAGCTTCTATCACTAACGCTCTTTGCAGATGGGTGAGTGAAATTTCTCTTTACCGGCATTGCGCATGTCTTGATCAAGGACAAAAACCTGGATACGATTACCGCTTTGAACGTCTCCACGAGTGGACATGAATTATACACAAATCGCATGGACTGAAGAGCAATCTGCGATACTGTTCGAAGAGACCTTACGGCACTATCCATTTTATCGAAGGATATGGACATAATTTCGGTGGCTTTGAAGGGAGGAAAATTACACAGAAGCATTTCGGCCGGGGAGACCTGGAGAACAGCCCTCAGTGCAACTTTGTTCAATTCGATTAGGAATTTTGGGAATACATATTTTGCCATAAATTCCTAAACGGCAAGCTGATACGAATCTATCGCAGGTCGCCTTCAAGAGTATCAAGTCATTGGGCGCCATCTGCCTACCGATGCCAATCCGACCCCGAAACTCTACCGCATGCGCATCTTCGCTCCCAACGATGTCGTCGCCAAGTCTCGATTCTGGTACTTCTTGGCCAGACTACGGAAAATCAAGAAGGCCAACGGTGAGATTGTGAGCTTGAACAAGGTATGATAACGAACCAGCCGTACACCCAGTTTATAGACGCAAGGTGGGAAAGGAGAAACGAAAGGATGGTGTTAACGTCTATCAACCTCAGATTGCCGAGAAGCGCCCACAAAAGGTCAAGAACTTTGGTATCTGGATCCGATACGATTCGCGATCCGGCACACACAACATGTATAAAGAATATCGCGAAATGTCAAGGTGTGATGCGGTGGAGGCGCTCTACCAAGACATGGCTGCTCGCCACCGTGCCCGCTTCCGAACAATCCACGTATGTCTCCTCCGTCGACCGAATTAACGTGCAAGGAATCCAACAGACGTTTTGACTGACTGAACTTACAGATTCTTAAAGTCGTCGAGATTGAGAAGACCGAAGATGTCAAGCGTCCGTATATCAGGCAACTCCTCACCAAGGACTTGAAATTCCCTCTTCCTCACCGTGTCCCCAAGAAGGCGACCAAGAAGATCTTCGCTCCTTCGCGGCCGGCCACTTTCTTCTGAGCTTTTTACTGGAGTGTGGGAGGGATGCCGGGTGAGCCGGGCTGGGTCTTACACTGCCCTCTATAGCTAAGTCGTACAGCTGTAGCTACCGAATGATTACAAGCATTATCAATCAATGAATAGTTTGATACTCCAGATGAGATATTTTTAAAGTTATACCTGTGTCGGTAAAACTGCATTAGAAAATTGCAGCTGCCACATCCGAAAACGCGCTACCGTGGGGCGGGCAATCTTCTGCTATACGATTAACCACCTCACCTTTTGTCTTGTCGGCCTTCGGGTCTCTCCCTTCTGTCCGCGCCTGCTTTCGCTTATCTACTCATGCTTGCTCTTACTCCTCGCCTCTCTCCTCGCCTACTCTTCTCCCTCGTTTAGCCAACAAATAAGCCAGAACAGAGAAAGTCTAATGCTTTAAAGCCGTCACAACGTCAAAGCTGTCAGCGCTAGCTTGTTTCACAGCTGGACTTCAGGGTACAACACCTACTGAAGCAATTTGAGAGTAACTGCTTAGAACGCTTTGTAGCTTAAGCAATATATAAGAAGTATGGGTAAAATTGAGGTAACTATGTAAGGCTGTAGACATCTCCACATCTTGGGCTGGATGCAACGGATTTTCGATCCATGTTATATTTACGGGGTTGGAAGACTACAAAATACGATTGGCTGTTGCGTGTATGCCCTTCCAAAGCCCCCAACACCTCTTAGTGTTCATTATTGACACCCATGAACAACCTATTTCGTCTGCAAAAGTGGATCATGAATCCTTTCAGGATCCTCCAATCTCATCCTTGGCCTCGTTCCACGGCCAATCCTCCATTACTTGATAAAGACCAGCTATTTGAGGAGGAAATGACTCCTTATTACGATCCCAAGCGCTTCTATCCGGCGCATCTTGGTGATGTTCTTAATGATAGGTATCAACTCGCTACCAAACTTGGATACGGCACAAGCTCCACCGTGTGGCTAGCGAGGGATCTTTTCCAGTTATGCGCAATTCTCCTCTAAGTATCACCAGCATTCTGACGTTACTACAGATGGCGGTGGGCACCAGAACGCTATGTCGCGATAAAGATACACGCTGGCGATCGTCCAGGCGGTCGAAAGGCTGAAAATGAAGCAGAGATCACGAGACTTATTTCAAAGGCAAATCCTAGCCATCACGGGCGACACTTTGTCCGTACCTTATTAGATTCTTTTCCTCTCCAAGGGCCATACTGCCAGCATACCTGTCTTGTGTTCGAACCCTTACGCGAACCATTATGGCTCGTAACTACTAGGTTCAGCACAAACACCATCCCTTCAGATATTCTAAAAATTGTCGTCCAAATGTTGCTCCACGGTCTTGACTATCTCCACAATGAATGCCATGTAATTCATACAGGTGAGCAGTCATACTGATTGACTGCATTATTTAATAAGAGATATATTTACTTTGCACAGATTTAAAACCTGATAATATCATGGCTAGGCTTGAGGACAGGTTGATACTTGAGAGAAGTGCTATTGATGAGTTTCAAAACCCGCTTCCCCAGAAAATTTGCAACGATCGGACGATCTATCTTGCACGAAATCAATATGGCCAACCTGCGAAGATTGCAAAAGTTCTAGGCATGGTCAATATCACTGACTTTGGGTTTGCCGTTTGCGGAGACGGACCACACTATGGACCTATCCAAGTGGAACCTTTGCGTGCCCCTGAAGTGATTCTAGATGCCGGCTGGTCCTACAGTTCTGACATATGGAACTTAGGAGTAATGGTAAAGATTTTCTTTTATCTCGTTTGCATCTACCGGAAAACTTATAATTGCATCAGTTATGGGATTTGTTGGAGAAGCGATCGCTCTTTGAAGCAGTTGATACGCCAAGTGCAGAGTATAGTGAAAAAATTCACTTAGCAAGTATCACAGCTCTACTGGGATCGCCGCCAAAGGACCTCCTTACGCGGGGAAGGAGAACGTCAATGTTTTACAATTCCACAGGTAAAAAACTCCAGTGGTAGGGTCTTGGTCAATTATGCTAAATTTGCTCTAGGACAGCTTGAATATCTATCGAGTATGCCTGTATTGGATTTCGAGACTTCCGTCAGCCAAATTGATGGCGAAGAAAAGAGGATGTTTATTAATTTTGTCAAGAAGATGCTTACATGGGAGCCAAAAGACAGAAAAACGGCAAAGGATCTGCTTGGTGATCCCTGGCTTTACACGAATTCCTAACATAGAAACAATTAGCAGTTAAGCGTTTGTGAGGCCAAGAGGAGCCCATCTGCTGTGCGATAGACTCATTCAGGCAGCAGATTCAATCAGGTTAGCCTCGTTAAAGATACTGGGACTCAGACGTAGCCATATAGCGCACTCTCGTCAGCTACGACCGGCCACCAGGCTACGCTAGATACGCCTTGGACCGTGCATCGAGTTACTTTACACAGCTGTCCGCATGAACAACTTCATGGCCGCCATGACGTATTGCAGCGTTACAAGTAAGAGCGATGACAGGGGATAGAGCGGGTCAATAGTGAGGCATGGGGACAAGCGGTCGCTAATCGCTCAGCATAACCAAAGCTCCGCTGTCGCAAGTTCGAATCGCCGGCGTGGGCTCGAGGCCAGGCTTGGTGTCGGTCTTGCCGACAATTAGTGAATCGTATGAGAATCGGAGAATCCGCCAGGTTTTGGTATTATTTAGTCCCTGCCCAGCTGACGAGGTGTGGGTCACATGGAAAGGATATCTGGAAGGATCTGAGACTGCTGGGTAGACTCCTCGTCGGCTCAACATAAACCTGCCGAACGCCGGCGTCTGAGGCCAAGATCGCGGTTTAGAGTGAGCATATTCGTGGCAGCAATAAATCTTTGGAATACTCCGTACTAAGCCTCACTACCTCGCGAGAACCATGCCGTAAAGATATGACTCTGCTGTTTTGACATCCGAAGTCTCTCCCACGCGAGTCTATAAAGGTCTAGCCGGTATGCCAGCGGCCATCAGCCACTGTTGTACCCAGGATCAGTGTGTAATAAGAATATACCAGCTATGGTGTCGATCGTTCCGTCAAGGCGTCGGAATACGATTTCAACGCAACACCCTTGTTCAACCACGATTATCGACAAGCCTTCAGATTTCGAAGCTATATGATAGCAGTTCTATCGAAATCTAATAAGCTTCTTAGGTTTTGAAGTTGCTTTGCATCAGGGTTGGAGATTCCGGGAGTTTCGCCGAGCATCACTCTAGGATTTAAATCCACACCGATCCTCAAATTACCTTGGGGACCCAGGGTCGTTATTAGGTGTAGTCTAGGATATGCTCTAACTCGCTCGTTTGAGAGCAAACTCTGTACGCCATTTGTTAGTATTATACGGCAAAATGGGAGGATAAAATGGGCAATCCCTATTGCTGGAACTCACAAGCAACAAGCGCTTTTGATCAGTCTCCCCACTCCGATTTCGCCCTTTCCCGACTCTAATCAAACGTTATCCTTTGTTATAAGAAGTCTCCTTTGGAATCAGCATCTTTCTCAACCTTGGTGTCACCGCTCAATTCGTCCTCGACCCCGGTGTTACTACTCGATCCTTGATTCGAAGTCGGCTCCGAACGAGACTCGTCTAATGCAAATGTCGAGCCAGACGATAAATCTGAATCTTGCCGCTTCCTCCTGCGAGATCGCAAGATGATCGAATGCAGCTTCGATTTCTGGCTATCGCCAGAGTGGATCGGCAAAAGCTCGCTTGGGGGTTGGCCTTTGCTAACAGGAAGACTGCTTCTAAAAGAGACGGTCGTCATTAACCACGGCGCAGAGTGAGTAGAATCTAAGAACCTCGATCAGAGGTAAATAAGGTGGTATAAGTGAGGATGCGTACAGAGTTGCAGTTAGGGACCGGTTGAAAGGAGGTGGTGGGTACGTAGTAGGGCCGGAACGCAGAGAGAGGCAGTATGCTTGACGACGCGGGTAGGGCTGGTATGCATATACAGCGGGAATCCGTAGGACGGATCGAAAAGAAGCGTGCTTGATGAGGGTGCGGATAGGAGCTGATATACATGGCAGACTGGGTCGCAGAGGGGGTGCTTGAGAGGGCGCGCCTGGGATCTGGTCAATATAGCAGACTCCATTGCTCCTGGGCGCATTGGAGAACTGAGAGGCGGAGATTAGGTAGGTGATCAGGGAGTGCTTAGTCGTTGGATGAGAGGTCTTTTCGAAGCCCCTGCTATAGATAGAAAACCCCCGAGGCACAAGGGTGTAAGCGAGGGGTAATATTAGAGCATCTAAACCTCCAAATCCAGCTGCTTTTTCGCCAACAATAAAATTCTGGTAGTTGAGAAAAACTAATATACTATACTTTATAACCAAAATAAAAACTAGTATTAATTTTTCTTTCATTGGTAGACAGAGTTTGCCACAGAGGCTACCACATCATCGAGGCTAGATCTTCCTCCCAAGAAAGCGCCCAGCCAATTTTTGATTACGAGCCCTCGAACTCCGTACACATATCCAGGAACATTTTCATATCGGCATAACATACTAGAAAGCTGTAATCGTTGAAACCTCAATTGCTCGGTCCACATCCTTCTTCCTAAACCCAGGAGCCCGGCCCAAACATACCCCTCCCTTCAGCAACTCCTCAATCAGTCTTGTGACATCAATCGTCAAGTTCCTCGTTCTCTGCGTCCTCTTCTCTCCTCGACTCCCTACACCTCCGTTCTCTTGTTCCGTCACCGCTGTCCTATTCTCCCCTGGACCTGTAGTAGTCGTATTGAACGCGTCCACGGCTTGATACCCCCAGTTATTCTGCTCATTGAGGGGCATATTATCGAAGTCAACCGGGTCGAAGTCAACATGGAAGTTTGCAGAAGGGTCAAGGCTCATGGGATTGGATACGAAGTTGGCGACGAAGGTGTCAATGGAGTGATCGAGGAAGTATTTTGGAGGCATGACGGATTTGGGAGTGTTCGAGCTTGGTGTGGTCGCGGAGGAGGCGGCGGGTGAATGGGTGTTGCGGAGCGGTTTGGAGAGACTTTCGAAGGCTTCGTTAGTCAAGGCGACGGGGTCGAAGTCGAGAGGAAATTGCTCTTGTGTCTCGCTTGGAATCGATGTCATATGGTTCTTGTCGAGTTCGTTGAAAAAGGATGTGGAAAGGAACGAAGACCCTTTGTCCAAACTATACTGCTGAGAGTTTTCTTGCAATGGCGGCGTGGTAGGGTTGCTGAAAGATGATAATGTCTCAGATCCTTGTGGACTATGATTCAACTCAGGGAGGTCGGACTCTAGGACCTGACAGTCGGCAAAGGAGGATTGAGGATCGATGTGGATGCCTTTGGAAGCAAGATATCCTTCTACATCAGTTGGATCGTACCATTCACCCTCGTACCCAGAAATGTCGATCACCATATCGCAGTAGACACTTCCATCATCTACACTCCTGAGCTGAATCATGTTCGTGTTTGGGGCGACATGATGTACGTTGTAGGAGTTTGGAGCAACGTAAGGGCTGCCATCATCATTGAGTCGAGGATAATGAGTACCGGCGCCTCCCAGGCGGATCATTGGAGTTTGCCAAAACTCAAGAGACTCAGTGGTCGATTTGGTTAGAATTGATCTGAAGCGGGCGGCGATCTGCTCCCTGGAGCCGTAGAGAAGGGAAAGCTTGAAGACGCGCTTGAACACCTTGGGCCGTATGTGTGCTTGAGCGATGAGGTGATAGCCACATTCTACGGAGGCCCGCTGTAGTCGACGGGCGAATGTAGTTTCTTGAAAACTATAGACGAATGGCTTGTTGAGGCTGGTTGACTTGTCAAGATCATTGATCGCAGCTATCGGCATGACCTGATCAGACACCTGACTCTGGTAAGCCCGAATTGAGTTAGCGATGTCGATGCTGTCTGGATACAGTCGCTGATTTCCTTGGAAAGACGTGAGTACTGGGCTCCTGGACTGCCCGGGAGATGGTTGAAGCTTCGTCAAGGATCTGCTGTCATTTTCAGCATCTTCAGTCCTGGACATCTCAATATCACTCGATCCCGCGGATGGATCTTCGGGAAGAGCTATGTTCTCATCGACAGGGATGGAAGAAATGTCATAGACACTCCTGTAGCCCAGCCCTATGTCTTCTGTGTACTCCTGTGATGACGCTCTGGATCTGGACCAGTCGTTGGAGGGGTGACCTGTAGGAACAGGTTCGGTGGCGAGGTTATGAACAATTTCATCATTGTCCACAAGAGCGCTCTCTGGTTCATCATCTGCATTCCCCTGTGCTTTGGCATACAGAACAAATTGCTGGGTAATACTCTTTAGCTCTCTGGCAATTTCTAGGGAAACACCGACGTTCATGGCCATGTCATTGAAGCGGAGAAAGCATTTATTCATCTCAGCAATGATGTCTTGCAGTTCAGATACCTGTGTCTTAAGAGCGGAAATTGTCGTCTCTTTTCTCTGGCGATAGGCTCGTTGAGCGAGACGGATCTGTGTACGACGGCGCTCGGCAGCAGTCTCATCCTGAGGATCCAACCGAGGTCTGCCTCTTGATTTCTTGTCATCGTTGTTTCCTTTCGAGGTTCTCTGCCTTTTTCGAGCAGGCGGTCTTTCCTCGCCGTCCGAGGACGAAGAGACAGTTGGGGTCATTGTCTTAAATTTTGCTACCTCAACAATCACGGGTTTAGAACGGACTTCGACTCGATTCTGAAAAGCTAAAATGACTTTGAATAAGACAGCAAGACCAGACAGGCAGCAAAGATAAATTCGGGTCGGACGGCTGCTCTTAGGATTACCTACGGATGTATGCTACTTTAACAACGTGGTCTGGTGGGCCTGCATCCCATCAGCTATGCGCGATACTGAGTCAGATCAAGCTCGGAGAGCGTGGTACACTCCCGCTAGCCCCTTAAGAGGAATTGAGAGGCGCGCTCTCGGACGAGAAGTCATACAGCCGCTCGCCGCTTTAAGCATGCTGACAAACGTTACATACATCGAGGCATAGCGTTACCCACGTGAGATTGGCACAGCAGCTCGTAGCAAATAGTGTGGTTGGCCTCGGCTACGATTATTAATCCCAACAATCTGTGCTGCCTGAATACGGGCAAATACACGCCGTCCTATGCAACTTGAGCTTACACATGGTGGGGTCTTTTGGCCTTGGAAACTTTAATTTTAGCCAAACTCACAGAACACAGAGCACGACTTCGCCATATTACGTGGAGGCTGCAAATCTGACGCAGGTAGCTATGCCTTATCCAATCAATTCCCAGGTGCACTTTTCCACGTGAACGACGAAGAACGGACTCAATGCTGATAAGACAGAAGTCCTGTCTTGTGGATTATGTGGATTAAGACTACCTGACCAATGACCCTCATCTCCGCCCCAAGAGAGCTCGTGAAGCTGGTTTCATCGGCTTACTCCGATGTTTGGACTTGGCATCTTTCTTTACCGCCTCCGATGAAGTACTCGACGAATTAAATGGGTTCGGCTGATTGGTGGTTGTATTGTACGTTGCAGAATCCGGGACCACGACGGTCTGTATTGTGGAGTTTCCCTCAATATACGTGCTGTCCTTTGGTCCCTTCGTGGTGTACGAGTCCGTCACCTCGGCCGTTCCCGTTGCAATGTCGACACGCTTAAGCATTCGTTCAAATATCTCCAGCGCCGCCAATGGCTGGTAAAACGGAACCTCGTGGCCCGACTCGTAAATACGAATGAAGCTATAGTTTCCCGACTGCTTTACTTGTCCGTGTACAATACCGTCAGATGTGGTGAGGTTGGTAAAGCCGGCATCGGTATATCCAGGGGCATCGATTTCATAGGAAACGACCTCGCCTCCGAGCCAGTTGCAGTTGTAATCGGCGTCACCAGCGTATTGCATGAAGTAGATTCCTTGCTTAAGCAAAGACTTGATAGCTTCGACGACACCTTCTTCCCGGGCATCGTCACCGGTGGATGTGAATGCTGTGCCAACTGTCCCCACTCCTACATTACCACCGGATGAAGAGAAATTGACGTAAGCGCCAACCGCCTTTTGTACATGAGGGAGGTTGAGGTAATCTTGGAAGAAATTATACGGGAATGGATCCGGGTTCAGTTCTCGCATATCGTATTCGTCTCTGTTGAGGACCACATCAAAGACGTCCTCGACTTCATTATAGCAGAAGTTGTCGGCAAAATTGCAGATTTCATCGATTCCGCTAGAGGCACAATAGTTGAGCTGGTCCAAGCAGTTGCCTGCCCCGTACATGCTGTTGTACATCATCTCTTTGACTGACTCATTGAAGAAGGACTCTCCGACGTACGGATTCCCAGGATACACCGTATAGTTGTAATAAGCGGCGTATTGCGCAATCGGATCGAACCAGCCGTTCCCCACACCGACGGACAAGAGCGAAATTTTGTGTGCTCCAGAAATGTTCTTCGCATTCTGCTGCTCAAAGTATTCTATGCATAGTCAGTCAACCCTAGACCCAAAACATATAGCTCAACGTACCATTAAAGATCGGGCCATAATGACCGCCGTAGCTCTCGGTTGTGAAATGGAATCCGTGACTCGAGTATTGCGGGAAAGCTCCCATGAAACCTTGAAGCGTCTTCCACATATTCGGCGCCGCATTTATGGTGGAGTTCGCAGTCAGCGACAAATTGGCATATGAATATGTTCCGCATGTGCCAGCCATCTGAGCATAGTCTGTGCACGTTCCGTTCGGCAAGTTGATGATCTCGCCCGTGCCTGGATCTGTGTATGCATTGATCGGTATAGAGTACGAGAAGCCGACTTGTGTGGGCTCGTCAATGTACAGCATGTTGCTCGCGTTGGACCAGGAGTACGGGTTGTTGTAGACATCGCCATTGTAGTCAATGCCGCATGGCCCATTTTCTTGGAAGAGTCCGATCATCGACGATGAACCCGGTCCACCATTGATCCAGACTGTCAGAGGAGCTGTGGAAGGGTCTTGATTTCGTGATTCAAAGAACCACCAGAAAATATGCTGGTTCTCGTCGACATCTGAGTAGCCCGCGTAGCTCTTGACGTTTGGGTCTGTTTCGCAGATACCAGTTGGAACTTCTTTGTATCGCACTTGGATCCCAGCGTACCCTTGCTTCGTAGTCAAATCGGTTGGGGCTGGTACGAACTGCGCGAGAGTAGCGGGCAAAGCTGCCGCAGCAAATGCCGTTAGGACGGATGAAAACATGCTTAAAGGAATAGCATCGACTGAAACAAAAGATGGAAAGCTCAAGGATCCGAGCTTGGCAGGAAATCCGTGGTTTTTAAGAAGATCAGCCACCGGAGCGGCATCGAGAAATTAATGAATAGAAAATTATTTGTCCGTCGTCATTCCACAGCAGGTACCTGCCAGGCACTTGCAGATCGGTAGGGTTCAGCATGATAGGAGCCACTTGATGCTCGAGCTAGAGCGCGGCTCGGTATGCTATGGCTGGATCGTGCGTAGATCCGAGCTCTGCAGGTCTGCAAGCAGACTGATAAGGGTGCACCGGGTGTCTTCGAAGTGGAGAAGCTGCAGAGCACATCGTAGCCCATGACGTACCTACAGCTAGGCTGATTATGGCAGGTCTTCGACGGTTACGAGGTGTATAACAGCAGGACATCTGCTGCGGCAATTGAATCACCGGCTGAGATGAGAGTCCTGTCTAGAACCTCGCTGCGGCTTTCGACGTTTTGATTTGTTCGCTCGTTCACCAGCGCAAGACAATTTGCTGCTGATGTACCCATGCGCGTCCTATTACCTGATCAGGATTAGTGTCACCGCACGTGACGTTTGGCGGCCAGGCGGCTGCACCGTCCAAGGACGTGGTTTTTGACAGTAGTTTGAGTGGTACGAGCCTAAAAAGATGCAAATGCATCTCGAAATATGATGCAGCTATTCTAGAATAGACATTGCCTTTGTACATTTCTGTATCAAGTATTCCACATTGTTGGAGGTGAAAGCGTAAAGCAGCTAGGCCGTTCCGGACATTAAGCGAGGCGTAGGACTCATTTCCCTTACTCCCTGGTCTAACTCACCTTTCGACACTCCACTGCACCTTTATAGGGCAGCAACAACATCATCTACTGGAGATTCAAAACTGAGGATACAGACAAAAAAAGTCATCTGGAGGCCGAAAAGACCACGAAAGCCCCACGTTCGCCGCTCTCCGCTTTCAACCGGGCGGTTGGTGTGTCTGCAAGTTCGGCCTCTGACCTGGGCTCCCACTCAACCTCGACCATCGTCACGGCGGATCAGCAGAACTCTGATCTTCTGCTCCGGTAGCAAGTCGGAACGGGTTCCCCGTCACCTACAGCGCGAGAAGAGAGCATCCGGTCACCGCCAAGATGTCGAACTCGGTGGTGGTTAGTTGGCACTGCACCCCTGCTACAACATCGCGGGCACATGCGTGAGCGTGGCTAACCAGATGATGTGCTCTCTAGGGAACCATCTATCCGAAAGTCATCGCGGAGACGGCGAACATGTCGCAGAATGACTTCGAGGAGAACGGGGTTGAGCAGCAGACATTGCAGACGTTGCAAGAGGTTGGTGATATTTTTTTGACATGCGACCGTACTTCCAAGCACTTTGATACTTTGTCAAGTCTGGCTGGCCAGTGTTCTCGCTTTTTGCTGAGATTTTGGGCCGTTGGACGTTGAGAGAGTGGTTGTTCAGCTCGTTTTATGGGTGTCGTGGCAGCCTGGGCAGAGTCGGAGCGGGGTCTCAGATGGCGCGGGAGTCGCCCTGTTTTTGGCTTTTTATCTTCCCTCCTTCTTTGCCCGGTCATGGCCCGTGCTCGCGCTAGCCGAGTCTTCCATTACTCACCCCAGTCACGTTCCTTTTTTGTATCAGGCAGCAAACATACTATCTTCCCGACCCATTCGAGATGTCGCTGACGTTTTGGGCAGACCTGGCAGAGGAAACTGTCCGCAAGGAACATTGCTCAGTTTCCGTGGGACCCTGCTCCCGCTACTCCTGCTCCAATCGCAAACCCGCCAACTGTTCCATCGAATGCATCACAGCCGACCCCCGTGAGTGCGCCTCAAGCCGGCCCTCCGAGTCAAAGCGATGCGCGAATCAAGACGGAGCCTACGTATGAGAATAGCATGCATAGCTATCCACAGAATCCTTACGCCAATGGCACCAGTAGCGTGAGTGCTTCACAGCGAGCTGTGCAGTTGCTGCAACAGCAGTATGGTCCGCAGGCCAACGCATCCATTGGCGCTCTCCAGCAGCAAGGACTTCATTTGCCTGGACGTGGTCCGACTGGACCTCCACTGCACCGCCAACAAGGCGACCCTCAGTCCAATCAGCAGTACTTGCGCGAGCAGGAACAGATGAGGCAGCAGCAACGGGAGATCACTAATGCTCAGACCGACGGAGCTGGAGATGACATGAGTGCTTGGAGTGCTCTTGTCGCCGAGAGGCGGTCTCAGCATAACCTGATGCGTGCTCACGTCGAGCAGTTAGCCCAACAAATGGACTCTGGTCTCATGCTTCCTCTCGCCGAGCTGAGAGAAGCGAAAGGCAAAAAGCGCAAAGTCACGACTCTCGCTCAGTCCTCGTCGTCTGGTCATGCTGGTATTGTCCAACTTGATGGCCCTGAAGACATCAAGGACGAAGACGGGGAGCGAGAGGAGCTCGACGAGGATGCGATCAATTCCGACTTGGATGATTCCGGCGACGAGCTCAATCAAGACGATGAAGATGAAGAGGGTAACAGCGGCGAGGTCATGCTGTGCACTTATGACAAGGTACAGCGTGTTAAGAACAAGTGGAAATGCACACTCAAGGACGGTGTGCTCACTACCGGCGGTAAAGAGTGAGTGATGCTCATACGACAGCTATGTAACTCACCGCTAATCAACCGCAGATACCTCTACCACAAAGCCACTGGCGAGTTTGAATGGTAGACTGTGCTTCAGGTCCAGCAACACGCTCCTGGTTATGCTGTCTCCTTCGCTGACTACTCAACTCTTTTTATTTCATCTTTCGACTGATTTTCAGGCCACATGCATAAATCGGAGTCCGGCTTCTTGCTCGGGATTGCCTTTAGCCTTTTGTCTTCTGCATTACTTGCTAGAACAGGAAAAAGACTAAAAAAATGGCGGCAAAAATATTTCTTGCAATGCAGCACTTTTTTCCGTTTCAGTCGGCGTTCCTGGATACTCGGCGGGCTCGGGACTGCTGGCTCGCACCCTGCCTGCCCCTTTTAGATGGACACAGACTGGCATAATTCGTCATGACCTTTTACACTCCTCTACGCGCTTAGTCGTTTCTGTTATTGCCGTGGAAAAGAAGGCACGATACCATGATTGTAACTACAGTAGTCAAAATGAAATTGATGCAAATGACTGATGATAATGTAACCCCCGGCCCGAGGCCAGAAAGATATGCTATAATATAGGATATTCACCCTATACATCTCTCGTCTGGTTAGATTTCAGAGCTCCTCCATCTCCTCGCTTTCATCGTCATCCCCCTGCCCACTCTGCTGATCGCTTTCACTCTCATCATTAATGAATGGTACAAATCGAAAATCCACAAAGCTCACCGTCGCCGCCCCTTCCCCCCCATCCCCACCACCCTCAACCTCTATCATGAACTGTAGACTCAACACGCCCTGCTCATCCATGCGCACACTCACTTTCGTCGCAAGCTGCATCGCCCGCGCCGCATTCCGCAGCAGACTAAATTTATACGCCTGCCGACACCTCCCCCTCGCAACCTGAAACGTCTCAAGCAGCGGCGCCACATCCGACTGCCCCTCGGCCTCCGCCGCAGCTCCTCCAAACGAGGCATGATTATTGGCCCTCACCCGGGACGACGCCTCCGCCGCCGCCGCCGCCGCCGTGCCAAACTCGACGCTGGCCGAGCCCATGGCGCCCTCGGCCTCGAGCCCGAAAAACGGCTGCTCCCCTCCTTTGTCGTCCTTCTTCTTCGTCGGCTTCTTCTGCGCCGTCAGCACCAGCCGGTCCGGCTGCGTCAGCGCGAGCTCGCTCAGCGCGTCGTACAGGTATACGCTGCGCATGATGATCTTGAGCGCGAGACGGTCGCGCGCGAATGGGATCGTGGCGCCGGCGCCCCTGCTACCAGCACCACCATCACCATCATCATCACCACCAACACCATCACCACCGCTTCCAACGCCGCCGCCATGGGAGGCAGTTGTTGCGTCGGGGGCCGGCTCGTACGTGTTCAGATCGCACGTGGTGCTGACGCCCGGCTCGGCGATGTGGATGCGGAGTGGGGCGCCGGGCCCGGCGTAGGTGATGCGGCAGAGGCCTGCGGAGGGCAGGCCGAGGACGTGCGAGGAGAAGGCGGTGCGGGTCGGGAGGGTGCTGGCGTGGGCGTTGGTAGTGGTGGGGTTGTGAGAGGCCGCGGAGGAGGAGCGGTCGGAGCGGGGGTCTGTGAGGCCGAGGATTTGGAGGGTTTCGAGTAAGGAGGGGAGGGAGATGAGGAAGGGGGGAGGGTCGTTGGGGGGCGGTTCGTGGTTGGGTTGAGGAGGCGGCGGCGAGAGGGATTGGTGGGGAGGGTTGTATTTGTATGTGGTGAATAGGGCGCGTTCGAGAAATGCAAAGCCTTCCAGGACGCTGAACTCCTCGACGCTGAAACGCAGACCCTCATTCGAAATCTGGACTAGCGCATAAGGGCCGAAATTGATGCATCTTAGGAGAAGGTACAATTGACGCGCATTTGCGGACACTGCGCTAAGAAGCAATGGCTCCGAGTCTGTGTTAGGCATACTGTATTGTGTATCCCTCTCCCTGTTTACAACTAGGTCGAGGAAGTTGCTAGAGGAAATGGGCTGGTTCGGGAAAAAAGCGTTGAGAAGTGCCGAAATTTATTTCATTGTTCACTATATGATACAGTGTATTTCGTGGTATTGGAGGAAATATAGATATGCTCTGGTCAGACGTAGACTCCGACTGCGCAGATCATGTATACCGCGCCAAATCTATGCTCAATTAGTATGAAGGATTCTTCCACGTAGAATGTAGAGCTTACCCAAATGCTAGCGATGCAGGTACGCCCAGAGCCGGTACGTTAACGAGGGATTGGTCTAACTTCTGGTCAGTAATGCGTTGATTGCCATAAGATTCTGTGTTAACGATCATACTGAGACCGAAGAGCGACGTAAGGACGAAAGCTAAATAACTCATTAGTCGCCATCAGACTATTCTTGAATCTTGTAGCTCTTACCAATCAGCAGTAGGCTGAACCCCACGAAGAACTGATTATCTTTGGAGACGGTGGGCTCGTAAGGGCTGGCAGAAGCTGCCTCCCAAAGACCTTGAAAGGAAGACGCCGACATCACAGCTTGATAGCTGTACTCGCGAGTCAAATGAATGGCATGGAAGAGTGGCAGTAAAAGAGCTTTACCTGGCATCAAACAATTGCCGCGACCGAAGTTTAACCGGTTCATCCAGCGGTCGACAGGGTGCAGCCTTGGATACCTTGATAGTACTCCGCACAGAGCGTTCATGAGAACTCGACGCTCTCGATCTAGTTTGCTTCCTGAGCGCTCGCTGCTTTTATCTGAGCAGATCTAGGTGCCCCGAGATCCTCAGCTGAGCAAACTACCTATAGGTTCTCCGGGATCCGTATGTACCTGAGCATGGCCTTACTTTGGCCATAGGAGTCAGATCTGGCTCCAAATCGGTTAAAGTCGCTCTTGCGCGGATTCCTAAGAATTACTTTATATACCCACTTTAATTATAACCCTGGTGCTGTACAAGATATACCATCAGCTCAGACCGCTCACCAGTTGAAGGTCTGCAATTTTCACTAGGTACTACGTATACTGTCAATGTCATAGAGTTTCCATCTCAAATCGCTCAGAAACATTTAGACCTTCCAGATAACAAACAGTAGATGGCTCGGGAGATAAGAGAATTGAAAGAATGACTAGGATGTTGTCCTGTACATAAAGAGCTTCATCTGCTAGAAAGAGAGGAGAAGAACGAGGACGAAGCCATCTTCATGCGAATCAGTCACACGTGAAAAAATCGACATATACCACTTTCCTGAAGAAAAGAGCCCAGGGAACTTAAGGACTATGTCGACAGCTCATCCCTTTCATCGGGCCGGCTTCGGTTTGGCCCCCACATCTTTTTCCTGGACGCCTCTCGCAGAACTTCTCTCGCCTGTACGGGGTCATCACAATCAAAGAATGGATTTACACCCTCTCGTGGTATTGCCGGCGTCAGTACTGCTCAAATGTGCAAGCGGAGGTGTATAAATACGCAGGTCTTGGGCAGGAAGTAAGATGAGTCCACCGAGCGAAGCGAAACAGCACGACCAGCCCTCTACAGCTGAGAATACGACCGGCAAACGCCACAAACAGCCCACTAGATCTCAGGGTGGGTACGGATACGTCGGCGCCTACGAATATATTTAGAAACAGCGGAAGAGCTGGGTAGAGACGCGGCGGAAGACGCGACATCTTTCGCGCACGTGAAGCTCAACACACGCATAAGGACATGTATTCAGTAAATCAAGGGAAACAGGACCTAAAAACTATCTGACACTCCTCTACTCAGCTTGCAGCTAGGGTTTGACGCGAGAAGCGGAACCGTAGCACCTTGAGGAGCGACAGGGCTCCCTTGAGCTTGCACCTTTATCGACACGGGCGAGCTGGCATCTGTAAAATCCAGCTTTGCCGCCCTCCATTTTTTAAGCATGTCTGTTGTTAAGCATGCGCCGCTGTGAAGCATGCCTTGTGCCTCAACCTCAACCGTTTATTCCCGGACGCGGGACGGCGCGAGCGAGGCGAATGATGACACAGCGGGACCACACAGCAGGACCACACAGGTGGAGGCGGCCAGATCAAGGGAGTACTGTTCGTTAAGGAGATGAGAGCGTAGGCTCAGTTCGTCTGGGACAGCTGGGCCTCATCTGCCGTCGTGGGATAAGGCATGAGGGAGCTGGGCAAGACACGGTCGGGCACTCGTAGGGAGACTTGCTTTACTTTGAATATTGCCCGCAAACTTGATCTCAACAAGGGTGGTATCTTTTTAATTGTGGTGACCTTGCCTACGACTCCATCCCCTCTCGTTCTAAGCACATACCCGATTGTCCGTTGGACTTTACACCAAAAAAAGCACTTTATGCCATGTATGTCCTACTTCGCCAGCATCAGAAAGCCTTCGTGGAACAGTATTCAATTGATAGTGCGCACACCCCATCGGAGATCCGGGAGGCCATAGCTAAAAATAGCGCTCTGTTCTGATGGGATCGGCCTTTAGCTTATGGTCTCCCTGATCTCAGACGGGCCATGTCGCTGGCAAAATGCCGCACTATTTGACTATCTGCGAGGGGACGGGATGGGAGCGTGAATTCGCGCGCGTGCTGAAGAAGTAGACTCGAAAGATATGGGCAGCTATTGTAGCTGACCTGAGGCGATGGTGCGGCTCAGCGAGCATAGACCATCCAGTACATCGCTGCTGCTCTGAGGCCGTGGCAGTCCAGCGATCAGCCAAGCTCGGCACTAAAGCAATCATTGACCCTGACTCAATCTTTAGGGATCACCACGGTAAAATTAGCTCTTGAATTCTTCTTTGAACTTTTCAAATCCTTCTTTCACATCGTCGGCAGTTCCACCTTTTTTCACGAACATGGAACCCATAACAGCATGTGTGCCGCCATTTTTGTCGCGCCATTGCTTGACAGATGATGGGATTTTCCATCATTGGGTTGGACCTGGAACTTGTTGTATGTCATCCCGTCCTGGTCGATTTCGCCGTCGAAATCGAAACGGATGCCGAGATTTTCGAGATCCTTGGAGGTCTTTGGGTAAGCCGTTTTCCCCCTGTTCACAGAAACACTCGTGAACTTCTTCGCGGCCCCACTCAGCGCCCTTTCAACGGTTCCAAACACCTTGTTCATAGCTGAGCGATTTCTGGAAACAAGTGGTACGAGAGAGTAGATGTGTCGGGTGGCTTGACGTAATCAAGAGAAGGATAGGAATAATTGTAGGGGTGTATGTGTGTGGAGTAAATGGAAGCAAGAGAGAGAACGGCGGGCAACAAACTCATATTATCCGCCAGATAATTTTTCTTTGGGTAGCCGCCAGGATATATCTGCCTGAAACGAGCATGTTTACAAAGTCTCAGTCGTTCAAAATTCGTAAGACTCAAGACGCCAATCATCCTGCAGATTCGCACAATATCTCGAACGGCATGAGTGTTACCAGGCGCTGCCATGTGGCTGCGCCGCACCGAGGACTTGAGAAGTTTGTTCGGCTCCTCACGTCGAAGGGTAAATGGCCATCACTCGACTAAACAGGCACATGGCTGGCAGCTGGTCTTCTCGATTGGATTTTGCCTTGGATCCCGGTTTTAGTCTTCGAAGCTCAGTGCCGTCCTGTGGCTGGTATAGTCAGATGAGGACTTCAAAAGAAGTGGCACAGCGGCGCAGTGAGCCTAGGCCTAGTGCTCCGACGTTCTGCCGGAGGAGCTCTCTGCTCCCTCGCAGCTAATTCACGGATTCTGCTTTTGGTCTCGTGCTTGTTCTCCTGTGCTTTGTGGGTACAGCGCAGAGGCTGTGCTCAGTCCAAGAACCTGTTGCACGTGCCATGCAAGGGGCTTCGGCTTCTTCAATAATATTCTCCATCACACATCGGCCTGTTGCTCGTCCACTCAGAGCTATTCTCAATTTAAATCCAACATCTTGGAATGTGGACAGGCCGCTTGCCTTTGGGATCGCGCTTGCTAGCCTCGCGGTCACTGCTGTGCTGGAAAAGCTCGAGCCGCTCACGATTTCAAGTCTCGTGCAAAAGCATGCAGCATGCTAGCAGAACCCAACTTCACATGAGCTCTAATGACCATCCCTTTTATAAATATACTTCTGGTAGATGGCTGTGAAGTTGCATCATTTTGATATCATTGGAAGATGATGCTAATCCACTCCTCAGGTACAATGAGGTCTCTAGACTCGCCCAGAGATACCTCCGTTTCGATGCTGAGGAACTGTGCAAAGTGGTTGCAAAATCGGTCGGTCAACGCGCCGCTGATATCAAAATCTTCACGAAGGTCGCCGAGGGAGGTTCCTACCGCGTCTTTGAGGCGACGTTTCAAAACGGCCTAAAGACCATCGCCCGACTGCCGTATCCATGTTCTATCCCTCGCAAATACGGAACTGCAAGCGAGGTTGCCACTATGGAATTCCTGCGGCTTCACGGCGTCCCAACGCCTAGAATATTTGACTGGAGTGATACATCTGCCAATTCGGTAGGATCGGAATATATCATTATGGAGCGGGTCTCAGGTATGGAGCTGGAAGAAAGCTGGTACACGATGTCGTTGAAGGAAAGGATGGCGATCATTGAGAAGATTGTCAATCTAGAGCGGATCCTCTTCACCATTGATTTTCCTGCAAGTGGAAGTTTGTTTTTCAACAAATCACTCGACGACGGCATGGACCGAGTGGAGATTGTAACGCTTCCGAATGTGAAAGATGCGCCCAAATTCTGCATCGGACCTTCCACAGAATACTTATGGTGGTATCAAAACCGAAACGAGCTGGGTATCCATGGCGGACCATGTGAGACTTACCCTGTCTAGAATGTGACGGGCAAGCTGAATTACGCATAGGGAAGAGTACTACAGAAGTTCTCAAAGCAGTGGGCGAACGGGAGTTGGCGTGGCTGAAGAAATTTGGGAAACGGCGATATCCACGAGAGCCCCTCTACCGAGAATTCTACGGAGGCCAAATGGTGGAACCGGATGTGCAGATGCGCAACCTGTCCGACTATTTGAAAGTCGCTCCGTTCATCTCGCCACACGATCCTGAATTGAACAAGCCTTGTATCCGCCATCCAGATCTATCGCCTCACAACATCTTCGTTTCTGATTCTGGTGATATCACTGGAGTAATTGACTGGCAACACAGCGTAGTTCTTCCGATCTTTCTGCAGGCAAAAATTCCAAAGCACTTCCAGAACTACGGCGATGAAGACTCCGAGGACTTCAAGCCTCCTAGACTCCCTGATAATTTTGATTCCTTATCCGAGGTCGAAAAAGATGCGGCGACAGAACTCTACAGGCGGCGCCAAGTTCATTACTTCTATATTGGACACACCAGTCATCTCAATCCATTGCACTTCCATGCAATGGGATCGCACGACCTAGTCATGAGAAATCGGCTTTATGATGCTGCCGGAAGACCATGGGAAGGGGACAGCACTTCGCTGAAAGCAGAGCTGACCCGAGTCTCGAGGCTCTGGCACAAGATTGCTTCACCGTCTCCAACCGAGACGCAGTTCCCGCTGCCGAATTCCGACGCGGAGATGGAAGAATGCCTGGCGATTGACGAAAAACAAAAGGCAGCCGATTCCAAGATGCAGGCTATTCGAGACTTCATCGGCGTTAGTATCGACGGCTGGATTCCGAATGGCCTGTACGAAGAGGCCGTGGCAAAAGAAGAGCACATTAGAGAGCAAATGATGAATGCTGCGGAGACGGAAGATGAGCGGAAAGATATTGAAGAAAACTGGCCCTTTCAAGACCATGAAGAGCTCGATTGAGACCAAAGGTACGGCTGGAAATCCAAGGTTACTGAGGGAAAATACCAGATGATGCAACAGTCAAACTCCATCACAGCATGCTCATGTGCATGTTGGGCTACCTGGTTATGGTAGTCAAGTATTATACAATCAACGCATTGTATTATGCGGATGTATCTCCATGCGGACGCTCATCCAACCCTCGGCTTAGTCCGGCGCCTGAACATGCTGGGAAAGATAAGCCAACTGCTCTGACGCCAGAGGGTGAGCCCTCGCAGGGATATTGGGACTTGGTGTGTCCATTCAGCTTGCACAAATGATGCTGTTGTTGCACCATCAGGTCACGCTCCGAAAGCCCGTTGGCTTCAGCTGTGTATACCCTGCTCGTATGCATCATGCAACACTCCTATCCTTACGTTCGGTGCGACAGAGAGGGGCTTGCCGGAATAACATCCTGCCGTGTCTTCTCTCTGCGGGAATGGTTTGACTCACTGTGCCTACTGCATGATACGCTAGCTGTGGTTTCTCGCAGCCTTCTTCGGGTTACGGCGATCCTGTCGTCTCTAGCGGCTTCATTCTCCAATCCTATCTTCTCAGGAACTTCTTCAGTTTATCATCGCGGAGTTGTGACTCCTGTAGGTGCTTTTTGGAGCGGGAATAAATCACTCGGATTGCGCCGCTCCAGCGTGTTTGAACCTACCTCCTCAAAGCGCTTTGCCAGTCTGCGAGGCGTTGCCTAAAAGCGGTGGATCCTGTCGCTGCTCATGAAGATCCCACGCTCCTGATTGCGTAGCCATCCCGATCTTTGTCAAATCATCTTTAAGCTTGCCAGAACACCCGAACCTGACCCTAATGCAAGGTGGTTATACCCTCCTACTAATCATAGCCACTTTGCCATTCTTGGCGGCACCAATCTCCAATCGAACGTCCTCACTCCTTCCATAACTACGTCATCAAAGGGAAGTAACTCACCCAAGCGGTCCTCGAAACTCCGACGGATCGCATGTAGCTCCAGCCCTTCTGAGTGTGCCTTGTCAGTCAATTTCGTCTTTTTGCGGTTTTCCAATATCTTCCGAAAACTCTCAGCTTTGGACAAGCACTACTCAAGACACTAACGACAACAAATGAACCAAGCCGAAAAGGACAACCCTTACGGAGAGGAAATCAGAAGTACTTTCCGGTCCGGATCACAGCAAGTGTAGAATACAAGCAAGGAAATGGAATGTTCTGAAGCTGAAGATTTCAAGAACAACGAAAGAACTCAAACAGCAGAGAGGCGAACTGTAAGAAATCGAAGCAATGGAGAGACTAAAGGGCACAAGAATTATGATAGCGATACATACCTTTTTTTGAGGTTATTCGCTGAGTAACATACCTTTTAAAACCGTATGATATGATCGGCTTCCTGCGCTAAAGATATCGATACGTGATTAGCCGATGAAGCAGAGATCTGAGTTAGATCATTATGAAATCATTGTTTTTGGTATAGACTTGTCTTTGCATATCTGTTTTGGCGGGCTGTGGGAGCGAAGAGAAAAATCATTGGTTTCTTCATGGCGCACATGGCGCCTAGCAATCCGTAATAGAAGGAAATCAGGCCGAGTAGGAGGGACAGGCGGCAGCTAATCCCACGCGCTCGCCTCGGAAACTCCAACCTTAATATCCGCTTGCCGGCAAACGCCATGATTTTCAAACAGGTGCCTTGCTTCAAGGCCTGAATATTATATCTGTGGCCGAGAAGTTTCGTGAGATCGGAGAGAATATACTCCACAGACAGGAGCGGATTCAATGCCATCCAGTCATGGCGAAGGGTGGAAGATCTACAGGAGATGTCATCATCAAGGTGTCCGTTCCGGGAGAAGCGTCTGCAGTGAGTTGCCGTTTCATGCTGGGTGGTCCTAAGAAAATCGTACAGCCGACGGAGCTGAGGCGCAGGCGGGTGGTCGGTGCTCGGCATGAGGCGTGCCGATGGGTGCAATGCGGTATGCAGGCCTGGGCCACTACCAAGCCCCTCTACCGCTATCCTACAGGTGGCTAAGCATTTTAGGATAATGAAATATCAAAAACAACGTGCAATAAGAACACCGGCGACCAGTTAACGTGATTATTCACTGGTACATCAGCGCAGGATTATTGCTGCATATTGAGCCATAAGTCATGTATCCAATCGTTGCGCTCAACAAAGACCTTCACATGGATATCGAATCAAAATATCTTAGTCATATGCCCTCAAGAAGTTTCGTGGTAGGAAGCTAGAATAGCTTGGCGAGCGAGGAAATTGATGAACGGAGCCAATCATGAAGAAGTTCAGCCACAGAAGGATCGCGGAAAGGATGGAGCGAATACGCAAGCCACCCCAAGGGCTCGCTAACTGGCCATGCTCTGACACCTTTACACCCTTCAGGCAAGTAGGATGCGATTGGGTGCCTACATAGAAGCAACCTTAGCCAAAACAGCTTGGAAATATATCTCAGCCTTGTCAAACAAAATAGTTTTGTTGTTGTAGATGTGTTCACATCAACATCTCTCTCTTGTTTCATCAATTACGGAAACACCCTAGTGAAGCTGAGCAGCAAAGAGGTCAGCCAATCACTAGAGTATGAACGCATCCCGCCAACGCTGGGTGGGTAGTCGTGCCGTCATCTTCTGCCTCAGGCTGAGCAATAGTTGATGCTCTACCATCCAGCTCGCAAGATGCTCACTGCCACAAGATGTCCAAGGCTCACCGGCGGAGATTCGATGTGGATGAGGTGTGGATATCGGACTCCATCGACAACGGCCACGAAGCTCTTAAATGGACGAATATCCTATTAAGAGCTACTACGTTGATTTCTCATTCACGGAAAAACGGTCGAACTCATGGTCCGTGAAACGAGGAAAAAGACCAAAACCTTCACGGTGAGTGACGCAATTGTCCGTCGAATATGATCGATGTCCTCTAACCCCGAATACAGGGCTGCTGGACGTGTAGAGCCAAGAAACGAAAGTGTGATGAAGCTGTTCCGGTTTGCAGTCAGTGTCAAGACTCAGGAGATCAATGTGCAGGGTACGGCGCCAAGCTGGCATGGGTAGGTCCAGATGACAAGCATCAACCATCTCGACGGCGATTGATCCGAAGCGGTAAGCTGCCCTAGTTGCAGCAAACACAATTCACCGCGAGGCTCACACCCGATTCTAGAAACGACGTGGAGTGATAGAAAGATATTGGACGCTGCGACCATCGATCGCTACCTTGCCCAGACGGACGAACCAAGCAGGATGGCTTCAGAGAATCCAGAGGATGAGTTTCCTCTTAGCCCTAGCTCGCCATTTTCCGTGTTTCGATCGTCCAGTGCCAGTCCACTCCCGCAAGCCGGCCCTTCTCGACCCCCACAGAGACCTTCTGGCGTGCCAGATCCATTACAAGATAGGCGTTTCGCTGAGCAATTGGGACTCTTACCAAGCCATTTTGTCAACCATGTTGCCCAGGTACTCATGCCTTTTGAACATGAACGCAACCCGTGGCAGACAAGCATACCACAAGCCGTGCTAAAAACTGGGACACCTCAGCTGGAAAGCGCTGAACAAAAATCATTGTACAACGCTGTCCTCGCGCTCGCAGCCACCCATCTAATCCAGAAGAATGTTGCAAATAAGGAAGAGATGCAAAGTAAAGCAAGCGTGCATTACGGAATCGCAACCAACGAGCTAGTAAAAAGCATTGCAACTGGTGACCGCGACTATGGAACATTTCTGGCAGCCGTGATAACTATGATGATGATTGAGGTACGTAAAACACTGGAACGAGAAATTGACTGTGTGCTTGACGAGGCGTAGGTTTTTCGAGGACATTCAGGAAGCTGGAGGACTCACTTACACGGCGCCTGGGATTTCATCCGTACCCATGGCTCGACTACACCTTGGACAACTGATGCGTTGTCAATGGGGGCAACGCATGCTTGGTATACTTCTGCTATTCTTTGCGAAAGTAGTATCCTCTGCTTCGAGCCTTCGTCCCCAGAGACCAGTCCCGGTACAGAGACAAGATCTGAGCAAGCACTCTTGAGAGGAATGGCTGACTGTGTGGTGCTGGGGTTCACACTGGGGGCAAACCCCACGATAATGAGATGCATTACCGAGATCCAACGCCTGAAGTCGTTACTCCAGACAAATGCAATCACCGTTGAGGATCTAGAACAGAAGAGCGAAGATATCCGCAGCCGTTTGGACGAAGTGGGATCGCCAGGAAACCAGTGGCCACTTCCCATCAGTGGTCTTGCCCAGAAGTTTTCAGAACACCATATCCATGCATTCAAACACGCAGCATTTATTTATCTCGCGCGAGAAACTCAAGACGCTACTCCATACATGCTCAATGCCCACGTGGCCGAGGTCTACCGCCACGTAGAGGCATATTTTGAGTCCGGCGGCGAGAATTTTGCGGTTTGGCCGGTGTTCATTGCTGCCGCAGAAGCATATGACGAGCCACAGATGACGGCAGCGAGAAACTGGCTCGAGGTGGGTGCCTAACTCAGTGAACGAACATTAGGGTGGATGGCTAATAGATAGCAGAAAGCGAAACAGGTCGGCATGGGAAATCGAAACCATCTGAGTGACGTCTTGGAAGAAATATGGCGGAGAAGGAGTGTGGAGTCGATGGTCTATGGTCTGGATCCAAGCCTGATCACGATAGAGTGGAGAGAAGTCATGAATGACCTCCAAATCGATGTGTTGCTGATATGACTGCATTTGCACCGGATTTTGGGCGTATGCTGGTTAGATTGGGATTGGCATTTGTACTGATAGATCTTGCTCGAGCTCACAACACTTTCCGGCGTTAGCATTAAATGCCTCTCAGAGAGATCTGAGCCTCTGCGAATCGAATCGACCCAGCCAGGGGGCATGTTTTTCCGTTCCGATGAGTCGTACGGAGTACTACATCGGGAATTCGCGGCCGAGAGAAATGCCTCATCCCTTACAAGAAATATCGGCAGCGAGAACAAGCTTCTTGCTGACCACTCGGTGAGCATGGTTTGAGATTGATCTGGCCAGTCCCCAACGATTCGATGGTCATCCGTGTGCAATGTAGGAGGGTCGCTTGCGTGGTGGCTTACAGGGGGCGCTGTTTCACCAAGGTCGCGTTTATATGGGCCACCAAATTGCCATCAATGAACATCGACTCTCCCTGACCCGGGCGCCTATCTTTCATTTTATTTCAGATCGTTTGACGAAATTTCCGGCGTCCATATTGGTGGTCACCCGGTAAACGGCCCTCCCGAGCGGCGTTCATCTAGAGACGGCTCGTTTCGCATAGTTTCATTGCATTGCCGCCTTCCTTTGACATCACGGCGGTAACATGGTGGGTGCACTCTCCTATATCTGCGAGATCATGCCGTCGTTCAGAATGAGCTCTTCACGGAAGTTTTTACTATTCCTTCCTCACGGACTACTTTTTGTAGCATCCATTCATTCGTTTTTCCTTCTTTCGACGCTCATTTCTAAAAGTCATTCTTTGAGAGCATTTAGCTTCTAGGAAGTTTTTCAATTCCGACACAATGGCCAGGTCCACTTTCGTTTCATTGCTCGCCCTTGCGGCCGGTGCCTATGCGCAGTCCACGACCACTTTCGTGGACCCTGTGACCGATATCACGTTCCAAGCTTTCACAGATAACACTACAGGCTACCGATTTGGTATTGCCCTTCCTGAAAACCCGACCACCGACTTCATTGGACAACTGCACGCTCCATTGGCGAATGGCAGCGGTTGGGTCGGTGCAGACCTTGGCTCAGACATGGTCAACCAACTCCTCATCGTCGCCTACCCCTCTGGCGGCCGCGTTGTCTCGTCCTTCCGCGAGGCCACAGCCTACGCCAACCCTCCCGTATATTCCGGTAACCACAGCCTCTCCATGCTCCCCATCGCCAAGGGCACTTCCGTCACCAAAAACGACTTCACCTACACTTTCCTCTGCCGGGGCTGCATCACCAACGACATCCTATCCTTCTCCCCCACCGAATCCGGCACCGTCTTCGGCTGGGCCATCAGCAACAAGGCCGTCGCCTCGCCCTCCAGCCCCGCCTCCCCGCTCAACTTCCACGACTTCGGATACGGCGACTACGGCGTGCAGCTTTCCAAGGCCAAGAGCGCCAACTACGCCCAATGGGCTGCCCTCGCCACCAACAGCACCGGCACCGGCGCTGGTGCCGGCGGTAGCAGCAGCACGGGTCCCAGCTCTGTCCTCGCCGGCAGCGCCATTCCATCCGCCTACCCCTCCTCCGCTGCCGCCTCCGCCGTCGCATCCAGCGTGCCCACCTCCGCCGCCGGCAGCACCACCTCGCCCTCTAAGGGCTCCTGCAACAAGAAGAAGCCCGGCCAAGGCCAGACGGGCTCGGTTGCGGCGCTTCCGGGCTCGCAGGCCAACCAAGCTGCGTCCGCACCGTCTGATGCTGCGTCGCCCACATCTTCTGCTGCTGCTCAGGCCGCTCCCTCGGACGCTAGTGGCAGCGGTGCCGGCACGGGGGCGGGTACAGGTGCTGGTGTTGCGTTCCCGCACCACCATCATCATCATCACCACAATGGCTCGTCTAATGGTACCCTCTTCGGCGGTATTGGTGAGGGTCGACCGCGCCATTACCACATTGGTGGCGGTGCTGCAAGGAGGGCGGTTTCGTTGAAGCAATAGGTTGCTGTGGAAGGTCTGATGTATGACTGATTTCGGGGGTATTGTGTGATATCATTCGATTCTTGGACATAGTTGCGCCAGTCGCTCTAGCTTGCAACGAAAAGCTTTCTTGTAAATGACACTTAAACTTCATCTACAACTGTCGTGATATCATCTCTTCCGTCGCTTTGGTTTGGAAGCTTCTACTTCTTCCATGTCTATATCCATCTCGTCGCCGACCGTCGTCGTCCCAGTACCTTCTATTCTACCTTCAGGTTTCCAGGCTCTAATCAGGCCGTCTTCGCCGCACGTGTAGTACGTTCCCGTAGCTCCTTGCCTGGGGTCGAAGAAAAAATCCCTCACGACTTCCTCCCCATGAGCCCCCTCGAAGACGCTCGTGTAGTCTCTGTCTATCGACCACAAGTTGTCTTTATACCGAAGAGAATATGCCGCCAAATGATCCCGACTTTACGCGGTCCCAACAAGTCAGCTTTAACACTCCGTATGGAACAAGCAGCAGAAGGATTACTTACGTCGAATCCCCCACAACAATACTTCCCGGCCGCGACGGATCATCATTCCCATCAACCACCACATCAACCACATATCGACACCCTAGCAGCTCCCTTACGTCCCCCAGAACCTCGACTCCCTTTCCACTTTCCTCCCCTTTTCCTTCTTCTCCTGCCACGATCGCAGATTCAGCGACCTCATAAAACGCCATCGTCTCGTCCGAGCTCGTCGCCCAGATCCAGCCCGCCAGGAACCCCGCTCTATGAACGGCCGAGCCATGATTGAAAACCTGCAAGACGGCGTCGTCTTCGTCGGCATGCGCCGTGTCGAAGAGGGTCAGGAGGCCGTCCGTGCTGCCGGAGAGGAGAGCATTGGGATGGGTCGTAGAGGATGAGGGCAGGAAGGATAGGGTAGTGATGGTGTCGGTATGAGAGTCGGTGTATGTGCGGATCGGTGATTTAGGCTGGCGGACGTCCCTTTTGAGGAGGTGGTGATCAGTCGAGGGGTTCCTGATATATCGGGAAACTGAGGTAGGATGGGGGAAGTATGTACGGGGCAGCGTTTGGCGATCCTATTTGGTGGACTCACCATATGTAGATATCGGCTTCGCGGCCGCTGACTTCCACTTCTGCGCCAGCAGCAATGATGTTCTGGGACGCGTTGCATGCTAGAGCAGATAGCGGTGTACCCCTTTCTTGTAACTTTCATTAGTCAAGGTCTTGATCAGGTAGTCGATAACTTGGGCGAGCAGGCAAATATCGAGCAAACGCCACTACGGGAGCGATGTGAGCAGCGGCGTTGCAAGCAGTTTGACAAGGAATATAGAGACGTAGGTCAGTTGAACGGTTGTCTTTTCTTTTCAAAAAGAGAGCTTTGAGAAATTCAAAAGAAATCAGAGCACCATCTAACATCTTCTGCCCTTACCTGTTCCCATCTCAAGGATTGGCTTTGTCGACAACACCTCCGGATCCCATATTTTCACCACCCCGTCTCCCCCGGTAGTGACAATCCACCCATTTCTACCTCTGTCAGTCCATCTAGACGCTTCGTCACGGTCCAAGTCCCAACCCTTTAGGCACGTGACGCCCTTATGCACGGTTTTAATCTCGTGGGTAAGTCGAAGGGTAATAGGGTCAAAGCAGCGGAGGACGTCGTCTGAAGCGATTGAAAAGAGTGCTCTCTCTCTAGGGTAAAGCGCGTAGATGTAAGGCGCGTTAGGCAGAGTTGGGGATTGAGCAGTAGAACGCAAAGTTGTAGAAGACATTGGAAAGAAGCGACAAAATTTTTACTGGCCGCTGCGGTTCGGAGATTGCTGCAATTGAGTTTTATTGAGCTTCGAGTGCACTTATTCACGGAAATTCGTTGCAAACATTTTGTAATTTATTTTTATTCCGTCGACGGTGGTGGTTGTTGCTGGGCCACAGGATATGGGTAACTTTCTTGGGCTTGGTTTGCCGGGGTTTAAGTTTGGAGGTTGGCATTGGCACCACACATGCGGCAATGTGCGAAACGGAGCCCATGTCCTACTCACGAACCAGCTATAGAATCCTCCCCGATAGCTAAACCTAGAAAATTGTACTTCAATATTTAGAAAACCGTGCCCCTCTTCGATCAATCTGAGTTTCGGGCCGAGAGAACCTTGACCGCCTACGAACCTTTGTTGAACCAACCTAGTTTTAAGATTGGCGAGTTCGGAATGCAATAACTTCTCCCACTGACAAAGTTTAATTTTACTTATTTGCTGGACGTGGATTGAATGTAAATTACTTTTCTGCTACCATCGAAAATGCCGCTGCCGTATATCTACATGCAATGTAGTAAGCCCATGCTGCAAGTACCCTGTGGACGCCATGCTCAAGTAATCGCCAGGGTATGAGGGGAGGAAAGGAAAAACAATGTTGAGCAAGCTGCACACTGCAAACATTCCCTTGCTGTCAAAGCTGGGAACCCGAAAACGCCGGTGACTAATGCATTGAGATTGTGAGGGAAAGCAAGGAGGGAAAGCCGTCATAGGGCACTCGTCATCAACATGACTCAGCTTAAGCTCGTGGGGATCCTAAGTGAGGATTGGTGGTTGAGGGTAGTCGGTTGGATCCGGTCGGAGTGAAGGTTGACGGTAGAAGTCCGCGCTGTTGAGTATATGATGCGGCAGGGAGCTGAGGCAAGTTGCCATTCTCTGTAGCCTCCTTCATCCACTGCTCCCAGGTCGCCAGATCCATCCCGCTCGCGTGGTTCTGCATCGCAATCGTTGCTGTTTGCAGCCAGTGGTTTTGAAGGATCGCCCGTTCATTCGCTGTGAATACATTTGTATTTCCGAACCTTGTTCCGCGGGATCCAGCAGTCGTAGTTTCTTCAACAGCATTGTCCAGCTCGCCATCTTCGTCCTCCTCATCGCTATCTTCATCATCTTGCATCTCCGCGTCCACTTCGGTGCGCCCAATCTGCTCAATCTCTACCGTCGTTTCCCGTTTGATGTGAATGCCCTCGTTGCCGTCCCCACCCGCAGCTGTAACCTCTACCCTTGGCTTTTTCGTCTTCCGGGGGTCCACCCATTCCGGGATATCTAGTCCCGTGGTATCCTGCACCTTGATCCCCTCATCCCGCTCGTATCGTTCACGCGCCCATTTGGTTCCTTCCCACCTGCAGAACCCCGCAATTTCCCCTTCGGTGAGTCCCAGAGCGTCAAAAGCCTTGAAAAGGGCAGCATGATGAGGAAAGCGCCCCAGCCGTTTGCGGTGTGGCGGATGGGAGTAGTTGAGACCTGGGTAGCGAGCTTCAATGGTATCCAAGGAGCCATAGAATGTGGCGGTCTCGATACGAACTTCAGGAACAAGATTTTTGGCCAGGTGAGCAGAGAAAGAAACAGGATCGTTCGAGCGTGGGTGCGGGAAGAGGTAGTTGTAAAGGAGGATGGCTACAGGCTGCTTGCGATGCATCTTGGCCGACCGTCACTGGCAAATACCAGGTCGGATTGTGTTCAGAGAATCTATGAAAAAAGTGGTCGCTCGCAAGCGCGCGGCGGCGAACTTAAAGCCAGTCTGTGGTGCAGTTGCTAAAGGAATGGCGTGGTGTAGAAGATTTTTGATTAAGAGAGATTGGCGAAGGAGTGAAAGGTTCGTCTGTGGACGCGTGACTGCCACAAGTGACGGTGAAGGGAAAATTGCACATGCAGGTACAGTGACTTTGGTAAGATGACCGCAGGAGAAGCTGCTGGAAGGCGGAGCAAGTGAGCGACTCCCTATCGTAGATTGCGAATTCAGGCCCAGCAGCCGGGGCTGCCGCCGTGAATGTTGCGCCTCGGTTGGGTCACGATGGAGAGCGCGCGGATTGGATTGCGGACGAAGCGTTGGAAAGTTGATGTCAGGGGCGTGGACTATCCGAAAGTGGAGGGCGGGTTTATGCAACACCTCCAGGAACAGGGACGACGGCGAGCGGGTTTTTAGCCTCCAGAATCAACAGGTCGAGGCAGCAGAGGGGCGGACGGTTTTGTACTTGGCCGGGCAGGTGCGTGGAATGGGTGACCCCTCGCTTTCAGGTCGAGCTTATCCGTGCGTATGCAATGCGTGGTGGAGGCAGGTGTGGTAGCAGACGCCAGACGGGAGGGTTGAGGCGAGATTATCAGCGAGCTCGCTCACCGCCGAATCTCAAGTCAAATCTGAAGTTCGGTCTGGCGCTTGTGCACTCGTAACATCCGGGCCAGCTCATCATCACAAGGGCCAAGCGTGCAGCTGCAAGGGTTGGCGCGAACTTTGCGATGCCTGTACACCGCAATCCATCCACGGGCTCCTCATCCACGGCGCTCTGAAGCCAGCTAAGGCAAGGCCGATCCAGACCGGGTCGTCATCCTCAGTGCTGGCCCACGCCTGCCCCAGGCCTATCCACTGCAATCGCTGGCTACCACGAGCCCTGGCCCGTCGGTGAAAAGTTTATCTTGCAGTCGGCAGCCGCGAGACAGCCTCACCCACTTCCTCACGCTGCCATCATCGAGATGATCACCGCCGTACGCCCAACCGCAGCCGGCTCCCAAGCTTCCATCGGCTGGCTTGCATCACGCATAAGCGAAGGCAAACCCTCTCCCCGGCTCGCATCCACATTGCTGCAAATAATCGCAGGTACTTCCGTACTTTGCAACACAGGCCTCCAGCCGCCGCCCGCCTACGCTTACCGCATGCATGCGATCCGCCCCTCTTCCCCCATTGCCCAGATATAACGCCAAAATGCGCCTCCCGCCCATCATCTGCAGCCTCAAATCTTCCTCCAAGAGCAACATGCAATGTATGACAGAGGCCAACAGGCACACCGGTCGTGGTCGACAATCCCATCCTTGCCTTAGGATTGGCCTGGATTAGGAATAAAGCTCTTTTGCTCTGTCGGCTGTAGGCTACTTGAACAGTCTTGAATTAACGACTGGTAGATTGTAAATGAATCGTTTTGGTTGCCTGGTTTTGCCACAATGGCTGCCTAAGCGGCCCTACATTTGGAACCGATAGAAATCCGACCCAACCTTCCAAGATATCCATGTGATCTCACTCTCCACTCGATATCTACACTCATTCGCTTCACTCCATTTCCTCGGCCTGGATACTTTAAGGATTCGTCCAAACATACTACACTAAGGCTTCGTGATGCTTTGGTCGGCTAGAAATCCTCTCCACACCAGTCGGCTGCTATTAACCGAATAGATCACTTGCACACCATCGCTCCCAATATGGTGCCAGAAGTATCTTCATTCAGCACTGACCATGCACCTTCAATTGCAACCGTCTTTGCTAGGCAAGTTGTCTATTTCGCTCATCTCCTTTATTGATATCCTTCTACCGAAGAATTTCTCCCGAAGAATTTCTCCCGCTAGCCAATTTCCCTGATATTCGTCGATTGGGACTCATCCTTCCATCTTTGCACCTCTCTCGACGTAGAACTGCGTAGACAAGGAAGCGAGTGCTCGGAATGGGTCCAGCAAGGCCAGAAACACCACGACTTCGAACTCACGACGCTCCAGTTGTGAAACCAGCCATGTGGAACCTGAGCCCCATTCTAGAAAAGAGGTTCAAGACCGTGTTCCTCCGATGGCTCTCGGGCGTTTCTATCCAATCCTCCGACTTGTTGTTCTATGTTTGACCTTGGAGCGAATGAGTCGGATTTAAGCGGGAAGAAACCCCATCGATTGTAGGATGTAGCCGTGTCTTCCTCTACCCACGATGATCTGGATGAAATTTTTTCGGCTGTATTCTACTCATGCTTTTAATTCCCCCTCATCTTCCTTGGATCGTACTAATACAGAGCGCAGTTCCAGCATTCCGCAGTGGACCTTGATCGTCGGTCCAAGCGGCCCTTCACAAAAGGTTCTAAAAGTACCAGAACAAGCAATCCGAAGCTGTCCGACATGGCGAGGGATGATGGAGCACGGCTATATTGAGTCCCTAACCAAGACGCTCTACTTCCCGGAAGAGGATATCATAACCGTATGCCTGCTCTTTGACGTCTTGATATCCGGTTCGTGCGGGCCTTCAATCGAGCAACTCCAGGATTGGCGCCATCAATACCACGTAAACCACCCCAACTACCGAGTAGTCTATGCTCAATACTTGAAGTTTTACGAATCTTTTGAGCCGCCAAATCCCGCTAAGAAGGAAGCAGCACAAGCAGAGTTACGAAGATGGGCGGAACGATTCGTGAAGCTTCATGTTGCCATGGATAAGTAAGTACAAGGCTGAAATCCTCTCGGCATAAATCACAAACTTGCCACCAAATACTAATCTCGCACCCAAAATCCTAGATACAACCTTCCGGTGCTCCAAACTCACCACCTAGCCAAACTCAAACTCTGCGTCGTCGACCTCGACACCTTCGTTACCGTTGCCGACTACGCTTACGACCACCTCCCGGAGACTGAACCTAACTTGCCCATGCTCATGCTCAATTTCCTTGATACCAATATCGACCGTTTCGACGCTGATCTAGTGGACCGACTGTACTTTAGTGGCAACCATGTAGCACGCTACCTCATGCACTATTCTTTGCTACAGCGAAACAGCCGCCAAGATTCTTGGGAGTGCAGAATCATGTGAATCAGAGAATACCTTATGAAGGCTTTCGGGATAGGGTAATAAAGAGAATCTGGGATGGGAAACCCCCCCACGTGATACGGGCGACCGTGATTTCCACAAGTGTAGCTTGAAAAGAAAATAGATATAAGATACCCCGTTTTCGACGTACAGTTTCGATTTCTACAATCCATTTTTGCGGTTTTCACACCTCTCCCACGCACGCAACAGATTCGGGCAGATTTTGATTGGGGATCTCCCTGTTCGTAGGATATTCATGGAGCTAAAAGTCTAGACCGCGAACGATCTCAAAACCGATGCACAGCCCGGTTCACAGCCAAACTCACGAAACTGCGCTGAGGCTACCCCCCGTAGGCGTCCCGACTCGCTGCTATGAGCAGGCTATTGCATAACCAAAAAGCGGAATGATTGTTAATGTGACCGCGGACAGAAGTTTGACTTTCCTCGCGAATACGATTTTTCGGTTCATTTCCAGCCGATGCGACCAAAAAAACTCTGGGTTCTGGACTTGGGGCAATTATTTATCTGATTCTTTGACATTCGATCGATCAAGGGTTGGGCATCGTCTTCGCCGAAGGCTCGTCGCAGGATTCGGTCTGCTTTGACGTATTCTATCAGCATCTCTGTTTTTGGTGACTTGTCTTCTCGCAGTACAGAAGTCGACGCGTCAAGTATTTCCTGGCTTCCCTTTTGACTTTCAAGTTCTTCCGAGTGGTAAATCATCACTGGAACTAATTCTTCGCTGCCGTTGCCGATTGCTCTTTCAACTCCCCTCAGGGGAGAAGCCGTGGCACCAAGATATCGTGGACTAGCAGTCATGGGTAGTCTGTGCTGAGTTGAGACGCCTTGGCCGAAAGCAGTCGGAGTAACTGCTGAACCATCATCACCAATCCGTTTATCTGAGCCATAGACCTTGACCAGGACGTTGGTGGCCCGACCGTTGTCGACAATGCGTTCTACATGCTTAAGCAAAAGGCCCATCCTATCCAGCCAATTCGTAGACGATGAAAAGCTTTGCGGCTCGATAACATACAACCATTTTAGAAGCTCAATCCATGGAGATGCATGCTGAGCAACGGCTTCAGGGCTTGCGACTACGTCAAGAAGGAACAAAAGAAGTTGATCGTTGGGACAGCGAGGATCTCGGAAGCTACGGTCTAACAGTGCAAATGCTTCCGTCGACCGACCGATCAAACGAGGATCCAATTTTATCTTTTCACCAACGAATATGTGCAACCCAAAATCGACTGTGAGGCTCAGGAAACTTTGGCTTTGATAATACCACTCCCTCTCACGAATGGGAAATTTGACCCCGAAAAGTAGGAAGAGATGTGACCAATGCATAGGATATTTACCGACCAGCTGAGAGACCGTATTATCCAGCTCCTCGAGCAGGACGCAGTCCGTTCTTGATTGATGCAATTCCATCTCGAAGACATAATCAAAAAGCTTTCGGATCCAACGTTCAAACTTGAACTTGCCCTGGCTATCTAGAAGCTCTCTGTGAGATTCGTTTTCGAGGACGGGAAATCTCTTCAAGAGGAGAAGATATGCACGGCCCAGCATCGCCAGCGCGTCAAAATCGGCACCGGACCGCAAGGCAAGCATCTCCCGCATGTGCTCGTTTCTCAGAAAATCCTTGACGGTTCGATGGATGAATTCCGCAACGAGCGGCTCGCATGGGTAGTCATCGGATCTGTGGACTTCTACGAGATCTTTGCAACGTCCGCCAAGACGTCTACGTAAAGTATTTTGCATCGAATCAATCTCCGCTGGCTTCGTCATGGCCATGCTCGTCTTGATAGCGTAATCAGGATCGTCATGGTCAAAAATCGAAAAGGCCATGACCGGCAGGTGACCGTGAGCCCTCACGCATAATTGCAGAATTTGCGAGGTCTGTTTCTGGTAGAATGGATCGATAGAATCAAAGATGTGCTGGAAATATTCTTCCAAATCCGACGGCAGGGAACGCAGACGTCTTCGGAGGTCCTCGATACCATCATTGTTTTGTACGCTCTTCAAAAGTTCGTTGACAACGAGCGAAACCCACAGAAAGACCCCTTGCGCTTTATCTGTAATCTCATGGACAAGCTCCGCACACTGATCGTCCTGGCGCTGCATATTCTTGAACTGGGCATCATCCTCAAGGACATCTTTGACATACTGACGGATATCTTCTCGAGTGAGATCCTGGAGAATGAGCTTTTGCGGTGAGTTTCCAAAAGCGTCTTCAAAAATGTTCCATGGACGGCTCGCTACACAAATTTTGATATTGGCGGAAGCGACCAGGCGTTGCAAAATGCCGATAATGTCTTTGTGGTCACCTTTGTACTCGTCCAAACCATCAATAAAAAAGCAAAACTTGATATTTTTATCTTGCGAAAGGAGTGCACGATTTTGCAAACGACTGACCGTTTCAGCTAGCTCTTTCATGTCCCACACTTGATACGCCTCCATCGACATGGCATCTACAGTCCATCTCGAGGAACAAACATCTTTTATCAAATCCGGACACTGCCGCAAAACGTCGTATAGTAGAGTCTGCAGCAATCCTTTTTGGGACTTCTGCATTGAGTTTCCATTGCTCCAGAAAAAGTGACTGGCAATAACAAGTTTCACCTCGTAGATGGACTGCTGTTCAGATGCTTCTGGGTTAATGTCATCGGATATTTCATGCGAGACCGAAGGTATGCTGGCCCAGTGATTGAGCGCGTTTGCTGTGTTTCCATGGTCGCACAAGTACTTCATTAGTGTAGATTTTCCAGACCCGGCTTTGCCCGAGATCCAGAAGATTCCCTTGCCAAATCGAAGCCAGTTCATAAAAGCATTCTCTGGACATGGATCGGGGTTAGCAAAGATCCATGCAAATGTCTTTTCGTGTGCCTCTTTGATCCTTTCCTGCCTCGCTTTAATAGCGTCGAACTTTAAGCTGTACAAAATCTTTTGTTCCTTCCGCACATTTTGGCCTTCATTCACGACTGCGAGCAACAGCCGTCGAAGTGTATAATTTTCGCACGTTGTATCTTTCAGCATCGAGGACAGATCTTCTCTCATTCGCTCCAGTTTGTTCGTTATTGATGTTTCCATAAGTTTATCTCTATCCGTGAGCTGGTTGAGCTGTTGGAGGGTCTTTGAAGAGCGTTCCCTGAGAGTACAGCGAACGTCGTTAGCACTGCTCCTTTCCTGATTCCATAAGGTGAACGCCATACCTCAGCACTTGGAGTATTTCTTGATTCATTTCTGTCTGTAGCCCTTGTAGAGTGCGCTGCAGTCGAGATATTTTTTCCTGTTTCTGCTCTGCCTTGTGTGCATTCTTGATGCTCTTGAAGACATTCCTGGAATTCCACAATTTGAGCGCACTTAATAATGCAATCAACTCATCCGCGACTCCACTGCAGGATAAGGCAATCGAATTGAGGGTTTGCTCGGATTCTGAGAGTTGCTCGGTCCCAGAGTGCCAATGCTGCCTGGCCCTCTCACTGAAGCTACGAAGTAGAATTGTCGTTTTCTCGATTTCAGCATTCTCGGCAGTACTTCCCTGAGCCGCGATTTCGCGGACTTTGCCAGCAAGCTTGGTGCCGTAGTCAACGAATTGCACTATTGCCGCAGCCACGCTCAGTGCGCTCAGCGGATCGACCATCTTCGTCCTCGAGAGAATACGCTACCAACATTCTTACTTGCGTGAGAGAGTTGGTGTAGGCTATGTTGTCAGAGAGAAATATGCAAAGTAATATCACCATACGAGTGCAAGATATCGCATGAGTTTGCGAGGCTGAGCGACACTGGTACTCCGCCACCCGCTGATCGCATGCATCTCTGGGAGGAACGCAACGATGGAACAATTTTGTCCATGAGTGCAGAAATCTTTGGTCACTTGTGTTGACAAGTTGCTAGGTTGAGATTCGATGATCGCCTAACGGGTTTACTCTTAAAAGGGTTTACCATACTGTCTCAGAATACGAAGTCGTTGGTGGGCGACGGAGATAAGATCACGGCTGAATCATCAATAAAAGACCTGGAACCGGTCGAACGCGTTCAACCGCCATGTCCAATTGGTATCGGTCACGAAAGAGGAACGGTGTGTTAGGGGACAAGAGAAAATCGGATCAGAGACTAATCTCAACCGCGGTGTACAGCACAGCTCCAAACTCAAGCTTCGGGACACCCTTTTCCAATTGACGCAGGAACAACGATCTAGGACTTTTCTTCTCTTCCCCCTTGATGCATAGCTTGTGGACCACACTTCATTTACTCGTGATGATAAGAGGCGGGTATCTCAACTTTGAGTATGAGTAATGAATGGATTTCAGATCACATGTCGCCAATAGGGATATCTGACTACCTCTATTTAACGTTACGCTTCTATCTTGGAGGTATGTTAATCCTGTCCCTATATTGTGCAGTGCGATGACATCCGCGCCCGAGAGACTAACATATGAAAACACCGAAATAATACAGATATTCAGTATGCCCACAGACGAGTGCAGTCCTTGCAGAAGCCGACGTCGGACTATTTTCTTATAGACTGGGCGATGCTAGCCTTGAATCCAGCGAACACGCCGTACTTTAGTCCAGTCTAGGCTTTGTGTGGTTATGAAGGTCTCATGCCATCTTTCCGGGTGTGCTCTGAGGCTTGATTCATCCGAGACGAAGTGCTGTACCAAACCTCAACCCTGAAAAGCCTGTTCTTGCGCGTTGGTCTTTATACTGCAGAAGTAAAGATTGCCAGTCCCACGGGTCTTGATATGGTCTTTGTTAAGCGATTCGGGTGGTATTTTCTCTTAGGATTTGGTTTTCTCGAACTATTGTTTCGATAAGCTCTTTCAAGGCGCCCTAAACCACGTTAGCGGGTGCAATCACCCTATGGAACGCCATGCACGGACATTAGATACTCAGGATACTGAACGGTCTCTGTGTATAGGCGTCAAACCCGAACTAGAAGTTGTCTCCGTTCCGTTGAAGTCTTCTTTGGCCGATGATGGTGGGGAACCCTGCCTGAAATGCGCCTCAAGTTCTGGGAGCACCTCAATACCACCCGGGAACTCTAGGTGAGGAACCTGACCGTCCATTTCATATGAAATTAGTGGCTTTCCAGAGTTTTGGGCTGATCCATCTGCTTCATTGTATTGAGAGGACATAACCTCGGACGTTTCTGCTCCTTCCTTCCATTCAGATCGGGCTCTCCTCCTCAAAATGAAGAAAGCCACAGCTCCAAGGACCGTCAATCCCGCAATACTAACGCCAATGCCGATTCCCGCTCTGGCCCCGGTGCTAAGTCCAGATGGCGACGATGTAGCAGCAGCAACCGGGTGATCGCTCGATGTTGTCGTCCAGTACGAGCTCCAGCTTGCGGCAAACAGTGACTCGTTGTTAAACGTATCCAGATTCTGATCTTCGGGTTGGATAGCAGTATAGGTGAGATCAAGGTTAGCATCCGCAAGTCCGGGGCCTGGAGCCTGTGCCATCCATGAGGTGTTAGTTTGCCAGTTGCGACCGAGGAACGCCGCTTGAAGGAATGCTCGCCCTAGGATGTAATAGCTGTTTGGCGCATCCGCCGGTGGAAGCTCATACGGTTGACATGGGAAATAGGGCGTGGGGGAGGAGACAAGGGGCGGTGTCAGTGTCAAATTAAGAAGTGCGAATGGTACCTTGATGGTAATGTTGGACGAGCTTCCAGGTGCTGGAGGAAAGGTCAGGCCCAAATACGCAGCGGATTGGATGATCTTTGAGTAGAGTGGGTCAGCAGTATTCCAAAGATAATATTTGCTTGTAGAATTATAAGTAATGGGCAGAAAATTGGCGATGGCCTGACATGTTTTCCCTGGTAGGTGAAGATATGGAAATTGCGGGTCTGGATTCGCAGCAATAGGGCCTTGTCCATTGGAATCACTGACTAACAGCTCGTCTTTGCTAGGAAAATTAAAGGGTGAGACTCCAGTCTCAACTGCGATACCAACGTCAAGTAGCTGTAGAGGCTCGTTGAAAGACATGTATGGTCCAATAGTCCGACTCTTGTCATAACCTCCGAAAAGCAAGGATCCTGAGAGGCCGAGGGCAGCAGACCCAATGTGAAGGCCATACGAGTAGGACGGTATAGCCCCTTGGTTGTAGAGGCCGCCAGGTACAGTCCAGACAGAGTAAGGAGCTTGTTCCGAAGAGTCCCCTGATATCATCTCCGGATCACCACCGCCAAGGGCGAGCCATCCGAGCTCTGGAGCTCTCGTACTTCCGTCCGAATTTGTGGCTTCAGCCTTAGTTACGGCGCCGACAGATACATTCCAAGTTATTTCACTTTGGAGAGTTACTGCAACCATGTACTCGGTAGAATTGTATATGTTCAGACCTGGAGTTGGAACGATATCTGGCAGAATGGTCGTGTTGTAAGTCGGATCCCATGTAGGCGTTGGGGTCCATAAACCACCTTGGCCACATGTTCCAGATGGGTAGACTTCGCAAGCTTCCGGGGTGAGGACAAATGTAACCTTCTGTCCGCCAGGCATAAGATTGACACTGGTCTGCTGGAGGTAAATAGGCTGAGTAGGGTCAAATCCGCCAATCCCCGCAGATATCGCCTGCCAAGGCCCATCTGGGCCAAACTGTGAGGTATTGAAAGGGACTGCAAACGGAGCTGGTTCTGCCAGGCATGATGCTAGAAAACTAAACAATCGCAAGACACGAATGCCCAACCGAAACATTGATGAAGCAATGAATAATAAGAGATGGGTTGAGGTCAACAGGGGATAGTCATCGAGGATTTTCGTAGATGATGGGAGCAGCTTTGTAGGCCTTACATAGCACGGATCCACACCATTGGTGCCAAACCAACATCATCCCGGCTTGCAGATAAGCAAGTGTAGTTACAGCCTGTGCGGCGCAGCAGGTTCGCAGACATCTATGGCATTGTGGAAATGAGTGCAAACCTGAGGATCTAATTGGGCGATCGGCAGGACAGCTGCTGTGCCTCTTCATCCCAATCCTACCATCATTTGCAACGCATGAAAGGGTGGCCAATTGAGTTTAAAGGCATCCCATTGAGTGTCTATCCGGCGCGGTTTCGGGCAGTGATAATCTTCCGGATGGTGTTTGTCCGCCCTGGTTGCACACGGCGAGACGAAATTGTATCAGGACTTGACAAGCGAGTTGTGAAATAGCATCCGCCCTATTGACACCACCTTTGTCGTCCCACAACTTGAACAAATGAGGGACCGACCAATGTTGGGTGAGCGAGATGAATGCGTGTGTCTACAAGATGCGAGAAGGGCCAAAATTGACGAGGTTGAGGTACCTTAGGATCCTTGTCAGCTGAGCAATTACGCCCCATTTTCCGCCTAGGATCGTTGCCTTAACCAGGCTCTTGGAAAATTCGTTCGTAAATGTAGACGAATACGTGTATGATAGGAATAAGTAGGATATTCAACTCCTACGAAAGCACGAGCCAAAGGATCACTAGCCGCATTCGTCTTAGGATAATTGGATTTCAAATTTCCGCTCCTTGGTTTGGACCATATTCCTCGATGACACTTCTTGGCTTGAAGTACTCGCCCAAGGGTGTATATTCTACGTCTTCGTACCCGAATGCCTTCGGACCTCCGATCTCTAAACCTTTCGGCGTGTCTGTCCATCTTGGTGAGCAAGTGATTCCTAATACGACGACTTGGAATCCATATTTGAACTCTGGCACTCCTAATGCTCGTCCAGATCCACGATCAAGAACACAAATTAGGTCGGGCACTGAAGCAATAATCATCCGTTTTCCATTCGCGTCGCTGTGTTCCGCAAATATGTTCTCATTCTTGAAGGGTATCTTCAGAGTGCCTCCTCGTGCTACAGGCTCCATGTACTCTGAGATCGATAGCGTCTCACCTTCGTCCTCTTCGTCTCCTGCAGAAGTACTCGCAATGATGATTTCACCATACGAATGCCCTTTCCATAATCGTCTCCCGACACCAATAATCTTCCCTCTGAAAAGCACCTTGGCGCTATTCGATCCACCAGCTTCTTCCACCATGGCTTCTGCGGTTCGGCTTAGTCTATTCGAATGTTCGGCAAGAGCGATGCATCGACCAATTCGCCATGCCAAGCTGTAACTATTAAGCACGCTAGCGTTCCTCAACCTTTCGGTCGTCGTTGGTCTTGCCGCCATTCCTACTCTTGATCCCATCTCAGCGCAGCTGGCTCTTAGCGCCCGATCTACAATCTCATCGTTCGGCGCTCTTGTCATGACAATACTCTTACCATCTCCGGAGTCGATTGCACAGGGTGTAAGTTCCAAGGCATGGTGCACTGCGAGCGTCGTTTGCCAGTACGTCGGGTACGCTCTTCCCATGAAATCGGCATCGACAACTGGTCGATTGAAAAATTTGGACGAACCGACAAGCAGAGGTTCAAGACCGTTCGCACCGCCAATCTCGAGGCCGACTACTGCATCAAAAGATTCATGTTGTAGATACTCCATGAGCACCTCAAAAGCAGAGACCGTCTCGGTGGAATTTAGACGCTCGACGCTGGTCGCAGGGGATCCCATGTGTCCACCCCCTTTGGATTGGTTAGAAGCCTGATTGAGGAATGGGAAGAAAGCAGTTTTTGCATACAGTAGATGACTGCGTCTTCTTTGAGCGCAGATTCGTCAACAACACGAATGCTATAACCAGCTCGAAGCTGATCTCGTAGCTGAATCCTAGTTGAGCCAGGACTGCCACCACCGGCGCATCCAAGGACGTAGCAGCCGTCAGCCAGATAGTCAACATCAATCTCGCTAATGTGCCACTCCAACGACCCTGTTTCCGCATTTATAATTACATGAGGTTTGTAGCCTTGGTGGTCCACTGGTGTCTCCTCTGTTACTTCGATGGAATAATCCTTGGCAACCTCAGCGCCATCTTCCTCGTCTCCTACGCTATTGGGTACATTCTCGGTGGGCCTCATATTATTATCTAGATCACCGATGGCTTTAACTACTGTCCTCAGCTGACTGGCCATGTAGCTAACAGGTAGGCTCTCAACTTCGGCGATAAAAACCGAAGATTCAATAGCGCCAGCCTCGACGGCCTTCCTAACGGCAAGAGACTTGGCATTCTCAAGAGCTTGAGCTTCCGTCTGGTTTGCGACACTCTGCACCAGATCGACTGTTCCCCCAACCTGCGAAATTGCTGCACCAACAGCGTTTGCGACGTCATGGAATGGTGGTATAACGAGGTCAGAGGCCCCCTTCAGGGATTCTGGGGCCAGGATAGAACCTCCTCCAACCAGCAGGACAGGAAGCGGATCTGGAGAAGTTTTAATAACATCAATGGCAGCTTCTAGTAGAATCCTGATCCTAGCTTGAGCTTTTTCAATTGTCTCCTCAGAAACTTCTTTTACTAAATCTGCATTACCCATTGAGGCTTTGTCGGAAGCGACGGCTATATCGGAAGCTGTCAGAGAATTACCGCCGAAGATCATTGCTTCCGTAGTCAAAGAGTGGCCGACAGAGTCAGGCCCAACAGAAACCTTACCATTCACTTTCCGGACGATGGAGCCTCCACCCAGACCAATGGAGTGCAGATGAGGCATCGAATAATTTACCCTGACGCCGGCCACGGATACATACGCTGACGCTTGTCGGGGTAGTCCAGAGGGTAACAAGACCCCAACATCCGAGGTAGTTCCACCAATATCAATAACAATTTTGGAGGAATTGGTGCCAGTGCGAGATAGGAAAGCCGCCCCGCGCATAGAATTCGTAGCACCAGAGGAGAAAGTCCGGATTGGTACCTTTGCTGCGGAAGCTGCATCTAGGAGTGTTCCATCGTTCTGAGTCAGGAACAACGGACAGGTCAATTGGAGTTGGTCCATGGCAGTGCGGAAGCCCTTAATCGTTCGACGTGCATACTTCAGTATGGCCGCGTTGAGTATACTCGCATTTTCTCTTTCCATAAATCCGATGTTGGCAACTTCATGTGAGCACACAACATCAACGCCGGGAAGCTCCCGGACAAAAATTTCGCGGACTTTGTTCTCTTGCTTGAAAGTATTATCGATGGGTGAGAAGATGCCGGCTATGACAACAGCAGTTAGGCGACTTTCTTTGATGGCCGAGCATTCACGAAGAACTTGCTCTTCCACTACTGGGGCTTCCTGCGAGCCATCAATATGTAGGCCTCCGTCGACGTAGCCTACGTAGCCTCTGAGGATTTGCGCGAGGTTTGGAGGAAACTCAGAAAAAGGAGGAACCTCTCGTAAGAATGATTTCGAGAGCCGAATGACTCCAACTCGCTGTAGTCTTCTGACATCTTCTTCATGGTAAGCAAAGGTCGATGAATTGGGTTTGGCAGGCCGACAGACCACGTTCTAGCACAGCGTTGATAAAATGAGTTGTGCCAATGGTAACGCTCACTATCATGTATGAAGGTAAGTTGGCAAGGTCCAGGACCTTTCGAACAGCGACTTCAATCCCAACAGTCACTTCAGAAGTGGTAGGGGTCTTGCAGTGGGCAATGATGCCTCTCTGCGCGCTGGCCTGAGCCGATACATCAACAGCAACGGCATCTGTATTAGTACCTTATTCGACTCAGCAGAGGCATTGCTTAGACTCCTATACAAAGATATGTCTCGATCATACCTCCGACATCAACCCCAATTCGTACAATTCCCGGGCGCGATTCTTGCATGATCTTGCAGTTGTGCGCGAACCAATCGGAACCTACCTGAAGGCCATAGGGAGAGGCAGTCGACTCTACTAGACAATGCGCTTAGACTGCATATCGTAGAATTATTGGGTACTGTGCTGATAGGTATGAAAGAGAAAAGCTTAGGTGGGTTTCAGGTGATAGAATACTGCTTCGGAGGGGGGACCGCAGCTCCGTTTTATGCGTACTGAGAAAGATATATTAAAAAGTTAGGTATTAAAAATTATTGTGTTTTGTATAGTTTTAGATTTCTATGTCTATAGTTTTTGTTGTCTTAGGTATAGCTCTATGAATAACCTTTTTGTAACTATTATTCCTCAAGGCACTTGGGTACCAAGCACAGTTCCTCGGAGCGGCTCAAAATACAGCCAAGCCGACAAGCCATTCACGTCCGCCAGTTCCTCCAGACTAGAGACTAGTTTAGACCCCTATCAACGCCCATTCGATGGCAGCAATCAGGCATAGTGCGTCATACCACCATTTGGCAGCCTTTGGATGCGTCTTTTGCCAAGCTCCAAGCCATTCCTGCAAGACAGTTCTCCAAAATTTACCAGGATACAGCGCAGAGTAGCATACAGAAAGAGCGTGGATCAGGATGGTCAAAGTCTTTGAGAATCAGGTCGTTGACCTGGATATCATGCCAGGCAAGAGAAACTCCGAAGGCGCACAAGAGGATCTTTCCGAAGTCAAGTGGGTGTTTTTCAAATTGCGGCTACCCTCGAACGCAGCTGCGTTTGAAGTTTGCGGACTCAAATCCTCTTTTCACGCAAATGTTGGCTAACACTATATTCGAATAGAGACGCCGCCACCGCATCTATCCCAAAGGAACAGGAGAATAATGCTGAAGCGTCCTCTCCCTCAGCATCGGCTGCTTCGAACCTCAAAAATGCGGGTACAGCTGTGGGCGGAACCGCAGGTGGAGCGGTGACAGGTCTTGTGGACACATTGGGCAACACAGTTGGCACGTTGGGCCAAGGTGTAGGAGGGACGGTAGTCGGTGTCGGTGATGGACTTTATCAGACTGGAAAATTTGGAGCGGGAGCTGTCGGGGACGGCGTGAAAGGCGTAGGAGGTGCCGTTGGACTAGGCAAGAAGGACACACAATCCACTAAGTCGAGCGAAGAGACTGGAGACCTCCACGGAGCTAGCAATAAAGCGACCGAACAAGCGCAGGATGTGATAGCGAAAGGACAAGAAGTAGGTGGTCAAGCAAAGACTAGCGTACAAGAGACTGGACAAGAGGCTGTTGAGAAGGCACAAGCGGGTGGAGAACAAATTGTCAGTGATACACAGGAGACAAGCTCCAAAGCCGCAAGTGGAGTTCAGGAGACAGGATAACAGGCAGCAAAAGGCGCAACTGAGACCGGCCAGAAGCTTAAGGGCTATCTGGTGGGATGAAATGGATAGCAAGAGTGCTAACCATGGCTAGTCTACGGCTCCGCGTTTTGCCAGCGTCAAACGCCGCTCAGCAGACTAATTGCAGTTCCTAGCCAAGCCTCTTTCTAGTTTCAATAATTCAACCTTGATGCGGACCATGCCTTCCCATTCAGCCAGCCGCAACCACGGGGCTCATATCTTGAGGGGTCTACGACACCCACTTTGCTCAGAATTTCCACATTTGGTCAGCATAATGCACGTATTAGGAACTACCGCGCCCAATCCGCTCTAAAGTGTTGACCTTCTCGGGTGTAGGGGAAATCTCGCTATCATCTCCTCGTTGACTAGAAAATATTCTTACAATTTTGCTCGATTATACTGTCTTCTAGTAATCGGATATCACATTTCACAATCTCGACAAGTAGCCAGATGTGACTCCACCAAGATGAGACGGCTCAAACCATGTACAGTCTATAGTTGTTGGTGATAACGGGAAGTCTCCCGTGTCCTACCTCTTCATTCGGCTCGAGCCGTATGATTCCAGATGCAGCATCTACAAGCTACAAGAATCAGGGCTGGTAAAAGACGCGCGTGGGATGATATTCAGCTGTGCTAATATTGTGTGTTTCAGGTGTCTCAGCCTTGAACTGAGTTTGGATGGTATTAAAGAGCGAGCTGGTCGCTGGCCAATTCAGAAAGTAGCATGTCTACAGTCCACTAAGGCTACCAAAGAACCGCTTTCCAGGCCAACTCCATTTTTGAATGTTCTCCTCCTACAACACGTCTATTGCCTCTCACAAGATAAAAATGGGTCTGGAAAAGTATTCGATGGCGCATGTGAATCCTTCAACACAGTCTTTGCAGTCTTCCTGTTAGGCTTGTCATATGATTCCAAAGAAATATCGTCTTCTGAAGTCTCTCACTTGCGTGTTATCGATGGTGTTACTGGTCCTTACTCTACCCTGGCTCTCATTCCCACCAATTCGCAGGGCGCAAGACGACATCGCAGTTCCATGAGAAAGCGCTATACCATGTCAAATGTCATCGGCGATAGGGAAATCTGAAACCATGAGGAAGGGTTCTGTAACGTCTTTGGAAGCACGGGTGATAAAGGTGTTTACAAAGAGAATACCTATACCAAGTAGCTTGAATTGTATATGGAAATCGTCAATCTAACAAAAACCCCTCTCTGCGCGGTAAAGGACTGCGAGAATCTTGCTGAAGTTGGAGGTCATGCTATGAGAGAGGGGAGCCTGTCTCGCCGGATGAGGGTACAGAAGGCGTTTTTCTTGTTCCACTCTGCAATCCTCATAATCAAAATCCACTCACGAATGAGAACTTCAAGTCGAAGCGTGGCACAAAGGCGATTATTTTGAACAACTATTGCAAGTGGGGTGCAGGACCCGACGAGTCTTGCCCCAAGAACAACACCTCAACCGATAGTAAGTGCGGTAATCGTGGAGCCACCACCTCAGCGCCTATACCCTCGCTAACGCCACAATTGGAGGTTTTGACTAGGTTAGATATGTAGGCAAAATGATGTGGAATAGTCTTAGAGGCGTCTCAATGTGTTAAGAACATTAAAAATGAGTAAAATACGACTTTGCTGTTGTGAGAAGGGCTGCAGAAGTACATCTCCGTTGGGGGAACCCCGACGGGGAGAGTATAGATGGACTGGTGGTGCTTTTGTTCCGGGGCGAATACGCGTGTCTTTCTTTGTCTTTGGTACCCGCGAGAAGATCGTTAACGAATGTTAAATGAACTATAAATTCCAGAAATTTATGAAGCTCTCATATCGGTAAATGCTATCCTACAGTCGCGGCAAAAGCCCAAAGATCCACCCTCACGCACTCCGAAAGGCTACGGAAAAAGACAGGCGGCCTGGTATTTAAAAACAGACTGGAGTATTATAGATTCGAGATTCTTCCAGCTTCTCAGGGGCGTTCCTATTGTCTCTCTCGCCAGACTGGATGATTCAGTCTCTCCCAGAGGTAGCGATCCATAACAAAATGGCGTGAGGTCAATGCTGAAGTCAAGACGTAGGGCATCTAGTCTAAGTCGTATGCATCGATAGCCGCAGAGCCGTTAAGAGCTAGGTACCTACCTATGTAGCTAGGACAGGGGAGCATATATGGTAGAGTAATGAGCGCGCAGGTGGGAATTGGAAGATGGGAATGCAGAATGCCATGTCAGGTCACACCAAATTGCCATGCGGTTCGCTCACTGTGACGCCATGACCTTCTCCCCACACCACCTGCATCCAATGCTTCCACCCGGCCCCAAGTCAGGCCAAATCTTATATACGTGCGATTGACGCCATCGACCATTATTCTCGTCATTAACTGCAGCCTGGCTTTCAAATCGTACGGTCTCTCAGCCTTAAATTTGTGAATTTCCCTTTCTAACCCATTTGCCATCCAGCAATTGAGCAATAATTCTCGTATATCAAGATGGCCTCTCAAATACTCTCCCATCTATCCAACCCAGACAACAGTCAAGTCAAGGACGGCAAGCATCGTGACCTCGAACGGAACATCAAGAATGTTCACGACCCAAACTGGCGAATTGGCTCAGATTTTGGAGTCAAGCAGTCTAATACTGATGACTGGCTGAGAGTCGCCACCGAGGACCAAACAGGTCCCAGTCTACTCGAGGATCCGTTTGCTCGGGAAAAGGTATGACGAGTCCTATTGCAGTATACTAGAGTTACTAACATCAGTCGTCCATTAGATTCATCGTTTCGACCATGAGAGGATCCCAGAACGCATTGTCCATGCCCGTGGTGCAGGAGCTTTTGGTCACTTCAAGCTGACCGAGAGTGCCTCGGACGTGACGAACGCTGGCGTCCTAACTGACACGTCTCGCGAGACTCCGGTGTTCCTTCGCTTCTCTACAGTTCTGGGTAGCCGAGGCAGTGCCGACACTGTGCGCGATGTTCGCGGTTTTGCCGTAAAATTCTATACTAAGGAGGGCAACTGGGATATTGTCGGAAATGACATCCCCGTGTTCTTTATCCAAGATGCGATGAAGTTCCCCGACTTGATTCATGCCGGAAAGCCTGAACCAAATAATGAAGTCCCTCAGGCTCAGACTGCTCACAACAACTTCTGGGATTTTGTGTACTTGCATTCGGAGGCAACCCACATGTTTACATGGACCCAGTCAGATCGAGGCATTCCTCGTTCTTATCGCATGTTACAGGGCTTCGGTGTAAACACTTACACCTTAACCAACGACAAGGGAGAACGTCATTTCGTAAAGTTCATCTTTACGCCCGAACTCGGTGTCCATTCATTTGTTTGGGATGAAGCTCTCAAGCTCGCTGGACAGGATCCAGACTTCCACCGTAAGGACCTTTGGGAAGCCATCGAATCAGGTAACCCGGCGAGATGGAAGTTTGGTATCCAAGTAATTCCAGAGTCGAAGGAGCATGACTTTGACTTCGATATCCTTGATGCCACCAAGGTCTGGCCGGAAGATGATGTACCCATTCGATACATTGGCGAGCTCGAATTGAACCGTAATCCTGACGAATACTTTACCCAAACCGAGCAAGTCGCTTTTTCAACGAGCCATGTCGTCCCTGGTATTGGCTTTTCGGACGACCCTCTGCTCCACGGCCGTAACTTCTCTTATTTCGATACTCAGCTCAGCCGGCTTGGTATCAACTGGCAAGAATTGCCAATCAATCGTCCCGTGTGCCCATTCCTCAATCACAACCGAGATGGTGCGATGCGCCACACGATCCATCAGGGCACGGTAAATTACTGGCCCAACCGTTATAGCGCTGTTTCTCCTGCCAAACCTGAGGAAGGGGGCTATGTTGAGTACCCGCAAAAGGTTGAAGGCATCAAGACGCGCATGAGAAGCAAGAAGTTCCGTGACCACATCTCCCAGGCCCAGCTCTTCTACAACTCGTTGAGCCCGATAGAGAAGAAGCACATGGTCTCCGCTCTATCATTCGAGCTGGACCACTGCGACGATCCGGTCGTATACGAGCGCGTCTCTCAACGACTCACCGACATTGATTTGGGCCTCGCACAGCAAGTCGCGCAGCAAGTCGGAGCACCACCTCCACAAGAAGCAGGCATTGCCAATCACGGTAAGAAGGCCAAGGGTCTGTCGCAGATGGATTTCCTTTCCGAGAAACCTACTATTGTCACTCGCCGCGTCGCTATCCTCATTGCCGACGGTTTTGATCCCGTCGCTTACGCCGCCATTGTCGCAAGCTTGAAGTCGGCCAAGGCCCTTCCCTTCACCATCGGACCTCGCCGCAGCCCGATCTTCGCAGCCGGCGAGAGCAAGGAACATGGTCAGGGCGTCAAGCCCGATCACCACCTCGAGGGTATGCGCAGCACCATGTTCGACTCCGTTTTCATTCCTGGCGGTGCGGACTCCGTCGCTACGCTCCGCAAGAACGGCCGCGCCCTGCACTGGGTGCGGGAGGCCTTTGGTCACCTCAAGGCGATCGGGGCGACTGGCGAGGGCGTCGACTTGGTGAAGGATGCGTGTGCCTTGCCCAGCGTTCAGTTTTCATCGGGCGAGAATGTGGTCGACTCGTACGGCGTGGTGACGGCGGTGAAGACGCAGCCGGTGAAGTTGGGGGAGGTCATCAAGATGGCGAAGGGAGCGGCGAACTTTGTCGAGGCGTATTTCTATGCCATCAGCCAGCACAGGAACTGGGACCGAGAGCTGGACGGTTTGGCTGAGATGGTGGCCTACTAGTTTGGGCGATGAATCGAATGCAGTAGAGATTGAAAGTACTTACCAGATTTATGAGAAACCTGTCAAAACGTGGAGCAAGGCGTATATAAATGATCAATAGCATACGCGTTACCAATGAAGTGACGATTCGTATGACCAGTTCGGCGAATTTGAACCTAATAATGAGAACATTGTACTACTCGTGGATCTCTGTCATCTCTTTATGAGCCTGCAGCTGAAGTGTGATAACGTCGATATGAGTTCACTTCTACACAATGAGCGGCATGCTGAAAGCTCTACTAGCAGGCTCAAGCCAGACTTACAATTGCCGAGTAGAGAATTCTGTGATCGATCATCGACATTGGGGAGCTCAACAGAATCGTTGTACGATTCTCTGTCCCACGAAACGAAGCAGAAGATGCCGTGGTCGAATCTCTTGACGACCAGCTTAAGGTTGAGGTCTCAGAAGTATCCTCGGCTAGTGACACGGATTCTGATCCTGAATATGGCTCAGCATATTGGGCATTAGAATAAAAACCACCATTTGAACGGCCTCGAAAACGGTCACGACGGGACCACATCCTGGAGCATGATATCGATGCCCAGGATCAGACCGGAACTGATCCACTTCGGTCCAATCCTTCAATTGTTCAGGGCGGTAATCAGATCAACAAAAAAGAGCCGTATGGCGCGAGATTCGCCGATACTTGTCACTTCGATGGTGAGAAGCCTCCGACTCATAGTTCTGCAAGTTATGAGCTGACAGCAACCTAGGTAAATTGCGTGGCGATGTTTTCGATTGTGCCTACGCACTTTGTGGGGCAACGTTGTTTATTATACGGACCAATGAGATAGATTCTCTATTCTTGGTGGTGAGAAGCGAGGTCTGAGGCTAAATATCAGATATCCTCTTAGCTGCGCTAGGCCTAATTTGGATTTAGGTCGACTTCCAGCACCGCAAGTGGTTTCATCTCCAAGGCACTTTCATTTGCACGCAAGATGGCGGCGACGGAACTGGATTCGAACGGTACCCAGGGATGCGATGCCATCGACGTAAACAGCATTTCAAGCGTATGGCCGATCGTTCAATTCTCATGTGTCCGATCTACACAGAGAACAACATCAATGGAAGGCAAATGCTCAGAGCGCGTTTGCAAGCCGTACACCACGATCAGGCGAGAATGTGCGACGTAGAAGATTGCTACTTTCATCAATTCAAAATCGTGTTCAGCGCGGAAATAAAGAGAGGTGGCACAGCAAAACAATGCAGCGTGCCATATCTGTAGAGCAGGGACACAATGGGCCAAAGGGTCCACCAAGCTATATAGCGAGGCACATCAATTTGGCGCATGCACGTATTCAGTGTCCCGAATCTACTTGCCCTGCCACTGCCGCACACCAGGGGGACTTGAGGAAGCATTTGTGGGCTATTCACGGAAAGCTGGGAAGGAAAGATGCTCCACGTGCGTCCCACATTTACGACATCAACATAGTAGAGGATGGTGGGATCTCATTGTTGGATGACATGTCGGAGCATTCCGAGCTCAAAGCTTTGAGCGATCCTGCTTGTTCAATGGTAGACTTCTTACGGCAGTATACTTTCATCCTCCCAAGCACTGCACAGCTGTTGGGAGAGGAATCTGTTACCGAGAACCATGGAAATCCTGAAAATCAATTAATTGAGGCTTTGCTGTATGATCTACGGCTTTCGCCCGGTCAACGCGTTTCATTGAGTGGAGCATCAGCGCCTGCGGTTCTCGCTTGTTGAGGTCGCTCGCTCAAATCATCAATCTAGAAGAGCTGCCATCCAAAGGTTACACGATTTTGTCCCTACATGCATGGAAAAACAAGTTTCCCGAACTTCTGTCTATGGCGCTAGAGATTTTATTCCCTATCATATTTCCCGAAAGTCGTCTTGTCGGGAAAAACCATCGATCTTGCCCAGACTCGTTGATGCTCTTCAAATTGACCGGTCTACTCTGCGAATTGACGGAGCCTATTGATTAGCGAGATCTGAACAAGTTCTTCAGCCCAGAGACGAGCGAAGGCTTGCATCCTATGTACGCGCAGTCCCTTTTACGAGACCGAAGCCTCGAACACAAAACCGATGTATGTGAACCGCTTGGCTCTGACACGACCATCCTGTTACCCGAATTGGTGAGGAAAGCAAAATCCCGGCGGATGGTCACGCGTGGAGAAGAGACTGCGTCAATGGCGAAAATTCTTCAAAAAGATGCCATATTGAAACGGAAAAGATCTTCCGGTTTGAAATTCGAAACCGCAAATCCGCCTACAACGATTGATGACGCGAAGAAGCGGGAGCAAATACTCGATATCCTCGAGATGCAGAAGAAACCCAATGTTCCTACGAGCCACGCTGCTAACGCACTAACTAACCATGCTGTACCTGCGGCGAAGCAAGTCAAAGAAGGAAATCTGGTGAAGAAGTTATTGAAGGGGGCTCGGGTGGACGTAAAAGGATAGATTTCGATCCGGAACAACTCGTTTTTCTCCCAGGAACACGGGATGAAGGAAACGCTAACAAGAAGACAATAGCTATATTCAATGAACGTTTCAAAACAAACAAGGCCCCTTATCAACTAAATTTCGCAATAACGAACTGGCGGAAAGGAATATTGCAAGCTGATCTTGGAGACTGGCGACCCACCGGCAAAGTCATTAAGCAAAGCCAAATACCAGCGGTGCAGTGGACTCGAGGAACAGCAAAGTGGGTGATCGACCAGAAGCTGACGAGAGACATTAGCGTTGCTCGTATGGTTCAATGTTTTCATGCACAATTTCCCGACAAGCCTAAGGTTTCGGAAAAAGCCCTCGACCGAGTTTGATGGGCCTACCAAAAGGGACAAATCGACTTCAATTCGAAAGATTGGCAGTCGCCTAGTGTTCGTGAATTCTATTGGGCTGAAGAATATAAGACTTGGGTAGTTCGGTAAAAGCTAAGCGGCACTTCGTGGACGAAACTGGTTGAGAAATTCAACGACAATCTCGATGACCAAATGACAAGAGGCCGAGCTATGTGGCTGTGGACGGGTGACAACGATCGAAGTATCAAAGCCAGTCTTGGAGAGTCGGCGGTACGCTTCTATGACTGGAGTGAGGAGCAAATCCGTTGGTTGAAAGAGCAAAAGAGTGCTGGGGAGTTGTGGAATACAATATGGTATAGTTTCAATGCTCGATTCGAACGGAAGGCCACTGTCGGTCAACTAAAAGGTAAATGGGCTGTGCTCTCTGGAAAGCGATCCGCAACGCGAGGACGTCAATGATGCAGACTAAGAGACTGTGAAGCCTCAATTTCGGCTATTGTGTTATAGAACCCTTTGTATCGTGATATGGGAATCTTTCCTTTTGATATATGTCGGTCGTCCACTGGCATATCCGTGCCGCCCTCGAAAGCCAGATGTTGTCACCCACTCTTCTTCAGATGCTTAGAAAACAAGGGCAGCGCCCTTAGTTTTCTTGTCCCCACTAGGCAGCTGTTAGCACATTGGTACAATTAATGACATAGAGCCTGGTGTGCTGACCCTAATTCGAAGTGCTTGCAGCGCTTGATAGGTAGCTGAGCCTTTTGCTTGCATACGTTGCATTCCAACCGCAACACTATTTTCTTCGTCGTTTTGGCCTTCTTGTGAAAGACTGGCTTTGTTTGGCCACCGTATCCTGACTGTTTCCGATCGTAACGACGCTTGCCCTGCGCGAATGCGGAGGCCTTGCCAGCCTTGTACTGAGTGATCTTGTGCATCGTGTGTTTGCCGCATTCTCTGCTCGCGCAGTAGGTTCTGCGACTCTTCGGGATATTGACCATTTTGAAATGCTGGTGTAGATTGGGTTTGAATGACACGAATTGTACAAGAGCAGTTTGTGAAAGTTACAGCTTTCAGTGCGCCGAACTTTTACTGACGAACCAAGTCTTGCTAGCCAGTCATAGTTGTGGCGGTACAAGATATGGCGGTACGGGCCTGTAGCTCAAGCCTTTCGGAACTCTGTTTTTCAAATTCCAGTGGGTGTCTAACCTCTTACGCGTTCACTTGACCTGGTAGAATATCGATTTTGAATGTGGGACAGTTTTTAGGTTATTTGGCGAGCCATGAAAGCCCTGCATCGTTCAGCGCCACAGAAGGACAGTATTCTAAAGCATTGGTAATTTCGGCAATCTAGCGTCGGCGCACCACCTCATGCAAACATCGGCCGAGTGCACATGATTCTGCATTGTCCACGGTGGCATGCATTTCCGGCCATTGGGTTAATTTCCTCAATTCGAGCGAACGTCTGTCCCATAGAAGTTTCTTCGTACGTCATATGATGGTGACACCGTTGGTTTGCAAGTTTAGTGTAAATGGAAGTACCTAGGTACGTACAACAGCGTCGTTCCACGGCAAACATCCAACCTTGAGTGAGTCAGTCACCACAACGCAATCAAAAACTCTGTTGTGTTTGCGAAAATTATCTGTCTTCGCAAAGTTGCCAGAATATTTATCAAACGAAAGACTCTTCATTGCGCATCGGAGGAAGTTCGAGCAATCCCGCTATGCTCTTGATTGAGTCTTGGCCGACAGATTTTTCATGTCCCGTGTTTATATAGTATGGAAGCGATGTAGGCGGCTTGCGACTCTTTTACAGCGGCCTTGTTCTAAAGGAAAAGTGTCGATTATGTGGGTATGTGGTAGAATAGGGATAGGAGGTTTCACGTAGCGCACGTCCGCGTTCGAATGATTTACGCGGCAGATTCCGGTTTCTACCTGGTCCCCTGTTTCCTGTTGGTATGAACCCCCAAAAGACGAATTAATCCTAATACCAAATTATTATCACAGGGAATGGATTAGGGCCGAAGAGTATCGCATCCACACTGGGTACCATGCGACATGGTCCACCGGCCGCCTCATTGTTAATCAATGCAGGCGATCGTCAGCTACCCAATCGGCAAAGCTTCGGTTATGCATCAGACCGCAGGTGGTCTTGGTGGTCAGCTAACACTCAGGTCATTGGATTCCATCTCTGATTGGAGCTGCCTAAAGAAGGCTGTCGGGCCTGAGCCTCTCATGCAGGCCAAGAATAGCTGGGATTCGACCCCACTCGCTGGAGCCCAAAACGACGCAGCAAGCCAACGAACGGAATGAAATCAGTAAGTGTGCAGGGTCTGGCACAGAAATCTGTCCTTCGTTTACGGTTCTTCTAGAAATTAGAACGTCGTCTGTGAAGGCCAGCGTTGTGTTACGATTTTAGCGTAGTTGTGAGATTCACTTCCTGAGGAAAGTGAAGATGACACGACGTACTCCGTACAGTGCCGTGGCTTCACGCCTCGGATGGTCCCGCTCAGCTGGGAATTTGCTTTCAGCTGAGGCGACCCAGCGGTGCAAGCACCGCCAATGTCCCACCGTCCTACAGCCAGGTTCAGGGTGCCGAGTCCTTCTACAGTTATACCTTGCCAACACCGGAATTTCTTTACACGCCAAGCCCGTGTACAGGCTTTAGTAAGATGTAATCATGGCTACGGTATCGACGTGGCCGCAACTCCTACGGAGTTCATCTTAAAATTCTCACGGACATGTCTGTTATTCCATTTCTTAAATTTCCACCCTCTACTATCCCGCACTTAAGGTCTCGGGATGGCAGCCAACGCGGTCAGGTCGGTTCCACAGCTGCTGCGCAAAGTCTCGCCTATCAAGTTGGCGATTGTCTGCCTTGTATTTCTCTGGACCGGTGTTTTACTCAGTAACCACAGCGTAATTCGAGAAGATCTCCGCACAAGATTCCCCTCTTTTTACCTCAAATCCTTCTCCCAAAACAAGCAATCCCCTTCCAAAGTGCAACAGCCAAATTATCATTCCTCCGCAGCTGTTGAACCCTCTAATCTCACCTTCGTCCACCGGCTCCTGGACCTGAAGGGGTCATTCGACTACCAATGTCGCACAATACAGACGAAGCAGAAGTCCGGCTTGTCACGTTCACGAATGCAGTCAGTGGACGAAAGGATATTTCAAGAACCGTTCCACGTTGAATCTGCCGAAGACGAGAATGTGAAATTGCCGGGCTGCCAACCCATTGGGTTGCCCGTACCGCAATTCCAGACGAACGAGAACGTCAATACCTCGTCGCTATTTTTCGGAGCTGCAACTTCGCTCGATCGCCTTAATGCAAGTGCACCATATTGGACACGATGGCTGAAGGGAGCAGAAGCAAGCATGGTTGTGGTCATACACTGGGATCCGGAGAGTGAACCTGGAATCACTACACCGGAGCAACTACGGGCAATGTCCAAGTGGGCCGAGGTTGACCAGAACCTGCAAGACCACGGTCTTAATGTGACGATGATTCCGTACATGGAATTTGGACGTGGAACACACAAAGTAAACGATGGACACCAAAGACGGCATCTCTCAATTGCGCAAGCAATGTACTCCATGAAGGAACCTCATCATGAATGGTTTGTCATTATTGATGACGATACTTTTTTTGTGTCTCTTCCTAAAGTACTCGATGCACTTGCTCCGTTCGACTCTCAGAAACCTCATTTCCTGGGTCAACTCACCGAAAGTCGATTTCATCTTCACACCGCCGCGTACATGGCCTATGGCGGCGCTGGTGTCTTCCTTACAGCACCGGTGCTTGAAGAGATTAACAAACATTACAGCACATGTCTCGAGCGACCTCGAGACAACCATGACGTTGATCCAAGACCACCGGGTGGTGATATGCTGCTCAAGTTTTGTATCGAAGAGCCTGACGGTACATCAAAGATACCACTGGAGCTTCTCCCTGGTCTACACCAGATCGACCTCCATGGCGATCCGTGGGGATGGTACGAGTCTGGACTCACTCATCTCCTGACACTTCATCACTTCAACACTTTTGCCGTTTTCCCCGTGCTGCATGCTAGTCTTGTCACCGATGTCTGCGGTGACTGTTTCCTCCAACGATACCGCTTCCAGGATGAGACCGTTTTTACCAATGGTGCGTCTATTGTCAAATACCTGAATGGCATTGACCACATTCCTTTCCACAAAGTAGAACAAACGTTCAAGTCAGAAGGCCCTGAGGATTTTATCGACTCTTTTGGTGAGCTGAGACCGAAGTTGACCGAAGGTGTGGGAAAGCGGAGCTGGAGATTTGAGACCGCCATCAAAACCAAGGATGGTCTAGTGAGGCAGTTCTACGTGTCGAGAGCTAATAAAAAGGCAGGTGTCGAGGGAAGACCTGATAGTGTATACGAAGTGATTTTCCATGACCAGGATAGCTCCAGGCTTTTCCAAGGATGGAAGTGAAGAGTGTTTTGCAGTTTTGGCTCTCATGGCCAGATTCTGATTAATTTCCTGGAAAACAGGCGTCCAATGGGAGCTGATATGTGAGACATGCATGGCAATAACAGGATAGAGCAGCGAGGGCGTTCAAGAATAAGGCCTGGCGTCCGGCGCAGGATGTTTCTCCTGTTGTTATCGAAGTAACTATCGCCTCGGTTGCAAAGGAACGGCAAGCGGATGCTACCGATCTGCTTCAGGGCAGTTTGTACGATTATCCCAGGATCTCATTACTTGCAAGCTCCGAGGTATGGAGCATGGAGACGCATATTCGAGGAACAAGAGATGCCGCGCATGTAATCTGTTCATGAAAAACTTGAGAATGAATATGTTTTAATGTTATGACTCGGGGGTGGGGAAATATCTGGCAGTACCCTCTTCGTTGCTAACAGCAGTGAACAAGGGGACACCATGTACATTCAAAGCCGCTTTTAAACCATCTTGCACGTTTCATTATCGTCGCAATCTCTTATAACAATTTGCAAACCATCTCTACTACTTAATGTTTAGAATGGTATTCCCTGATTGGTCATTCATGTCCGTTTCAGATCGGGCTTGCAAGCGATAAACGACCATACACCTATTGCTTCGACAAGGGAAGACGATCGACGAATGAAATGATTGGATGACGAGCCAACGTCAACTTTTTTTTAATCTCAACTATCCGTCGCTGCACATCAATCGAATCTCAAGGATCCCAGATACGGAACAATTTAAAGCATGCAACCCGATTTTTTGCTTGCCTCGCGTAGAGGCCGATCCGCTGCGCCATCGGGAATGCCTGCCATAACATTCGACTAGAATGATCCTTCAACTTTTGAGAATCCCTTTCAGTACAAATTGCCTAATGGAGAGACTATTAGTTCCGTGTATCGAGTTGCAGGAGATGGTCCGGATCCGGATTCGAAAATGAACACTTTCATCGATTTGGCGAGACAGGAACATGGAGTCAAGCGGTTTGCGCTGTTGGCCGGCGCCGCAACGGAGCCTGGCGAGGGACATGTAGAGAAAGTGTGGAACCACTTGCTGGACACAGGAGTCGAGCACCGTGTCTTACGCCCTACATGGTTCATGGGTACATATTGTGATTTTCTTTCCGAGATGGATTCCACTGTTGTTCTCGAAAACAAAGAAGAGGGCTGAGGATCGTGAACGAATAGAAAACTTTTCTGAAGGGATGCATCAGAGCACGATTAAAGCCGAGAATAAAATCTACACCGCATCTGGCGATGGCAAGATACCCTTTATCGGCACATTCGACATTGCCCGCATCGCTTTCCCCGCGCTTACGGACGGACGTGAATGGCCGTCATGCGAAATATTTGGTTATGTGAAATTGAACGTCATTCACACAGATTGCTATGAAACTTACCGAACATCTCAACCGCAAAATTGAACACATCAAGCTAGGCAAGGAGGAACGCAAACAGCATTTGGTTGGCATAGGATTGCCCGAGGGTTATGCAGAGTTTTTGGTGAAACTTGAAGCTGAAACCGATAGCGAAACTGGGCCTCTGGTGAATAATGCAGTTGAGCAGTTGACAGGGAAGAAACCGATCAGCTTCGATGACTTTGTGGAGGAGAACAAGGGGGGATGGTCATAAATTGAACTGTTCACGCTGCTGGAGGGATCCGAGACTGCATACGCGAGCTGTGCAACAAGCTCTTCCTCGCTCAAGCATATATTGAGGTATTTTTTGATCGGTCCTCTCAAAATTATCGTACAATTCTCTGAGATGCTTTCTTTCCGTGCACGAGTGAGTCTGAAACGTCTGGTTTGAGATGGATGTCAGTTGCTAAAGGCTAATGTGCTCTATTACGTGATCGCGTGGGCCAATTTCCGTGTACTCAAGACGACAAAAATAACTCTGTACATCCCGGGTTATCCCTACCTTCAGCCCTCCCATCCTGATCCAATCGATATTCCCGTCGGTACGTACCTGCGAACCATCGCCCATGCAATTATTACTTTTTACCCCGCGGCGCCCCTCCACCCCTCCATGTCGCAATTCCGCAGACGAGTCACCACCGAAGATCCCCAAAACATTCGACGAAGTCTGTTTGCAACAATGACTTTAATGGCCGTAGGCGTCTTTCTCGCGTTCTTCATTAAATGTAGCGCTCTCATCGCTGCCATGGTCTTTGCGCTCGACTATCACTGGTAATTCTTCAAAAAAACGAAGCTACAAACGAGGGGCATTCCACATCTCCTTCCCCCCGGTCTTCAACAAAACCTCAACATCTCTTCCGAGTAATTGGCGCCGCCACCTGATTTCAGCCCTATTTCCTTCGTATTCTAACCTTTCTGCCTTCTCAACCCCAATCTCAGCTAGCCCCTTTGCGCCATTCCGCGGCATCAGCACAGGGCCTAGAGCGTCGTCGCCGAAGCATCGCTTGTCACGGGTCATCGTGTCCCCCATCCATTTCATCCCGCTGATCCGCGCAAGCCATGGCGGCCAGCTTCACTGAGATCCCGACCCTGCCGCTCTCGCAGGCGCGGGACCCGCAGACCAAAGGGGCATTTCTGGGGGCCCTGCGATCGGCGCTGCTGAATGTTGGTTTCTTGTATCTATCTGAGACGGGGCTGGACGAAGAGCTGGTGGAGCGCGTGTGTATCGAGGCGCGAAGGTTCTTTGAAGAGTTGCCGATGGAGGAGAAGCTGAGGATCGAGATGAAGAATGAGAAGAGCTTTTTGGGTTATTCGAGAGTGAGTTCATGTTTTCTCCCTTGGTCGATTCTTTTCTTGAATAGAACTGCCCAATGAATCAAACTATATAATTGGGAGCCTGGAAAAGTATTCAATGTCTTGTTCTGTATTTCCTTATCGACCATAGTTGCCGTTTATTACACACGTAATGCTAGATTCTCTGTTAATCAGCCGTCTTCTTTTATCAAAAAATATCAACGCTTGCCTCCCAACCTGGGGTATTTCCACCGCACGCTATGCCGATAGCATCACCTCATCACTAACGCCTTTTGATTTTCAAAATCTAGTTGGGAAACGAAACAACTGCTCATCGCGCCGACCAAAGAGAACAACTCGACCTGTCAACACCCCATCCGCTTCCAGGTCCCGAAGCACCGATATACTACAACCTGCACGGCCCAAATCAATGGCCATCACCCAGCCACCTCCCAGAATTTCGCCAAATCTTCGAAGCGTACATGCACCAAATGTCCTCGATATCCATGCTCTTCACCTCCCTGATCGCCGAAGCCATTGGCCTCCCTCCCACCGCCTTCGCCCGCTTCTTCGACGACGACCAACAGCACAAGCTCAAGATCGTCAAGTATCCCGAGATGCCGCCCAGCCTGTCGATTCCGGAAACGGCGCCTGCGAGCTTTGGCAGCGGCCGGCGGGGCAGCCTCAAGGAAGCCGGCCACGAAGCCCGCGCCCAAGGCGTCGGTCCCCACAAGGACAGCATGCTGACGTCGTACCTCCTGCAAGCGTCGGTGCAGCGGGGTTTGCAGGCCCAGAATACCGCGGGTCAGTGGATCGATGTGCCCCCTCGCGACGGGACGCTGGTCGTGGCGATGGGCCAGGGGCTCGAGGCGTTGACGGGCGGCGTGTGTGCGTCGACGACGCATCGCGTGCTGAGTCCGCTGCCCGGCGAGGGAGCGCGATACTCGATCCCGTTCTTCCAGGGCGTGTCGTACGACGCCAAGTTTGAGAGTATGGAGGTGCCTGAGTCGGTGAGGGCGTTGCGGAGGGAGGTGATGGCGAGCCAGGGCGGTCGGAAGGACGACGTCGAGTTCACGTTTGTGAAGGGTCGGTGGGGACATCTTGGCGAGGCGACGTTGATGAATAGGGTGAAGAGTCATCCGGACGTGGGAGAGAGATGGGTGAGTGAAACTTTTCAGCTTAGTGATGAGCCCTTCAAAGTGCATCTTAGAGTAGACGCGTTGCATTCTTCTCCCCTGGCTTTGCAGTCCTCGTAAAGCGAGGTAGGCAGTAGCATGACAGGGTACCGACTCCGCCTTCGAGCGTACCCGACTCCGAAGGTTCCGCACCGAGCGTCCAATAGTCATACGTGATTTCGGGCAAGAGAATGCGGTTTAGCTCGAGACGCTGTCTTGTGTGACTTGCTGTGCGTAAAAAGCAAGTTCATGCCTTCACAGCTTCCTGCATGGTCTGGCACACGTTTCAACCGCAGTAGTCCACTCCCTTACGTGGACCGGTATCATTTGAACCTGCAGTCAGGTTTTATTCTGGCGTGTGCTGCTCGAATCTCTCTTGGAGGCTTTTCAACACCCTTGCGCTTCTTGGCAATGCATCTCTGTGGTCTATTTTGGGTCTTCGGATTCAGGTTACTTGATGCTCCACAAATGCAGAGACTAATGATTTCACAGTATCCAGAGCTTCTCGCAAAGATACGAGCCGAACAAGAGAAGGAACAAAAGTCTGGAGATGAACGTCAATTCTTGGCAAAGGATGCAACTCGACCTGATGGAGGAGGTAGCGGCCCCCCAGCCGTCAAGGCACATTGAGTGGGAGCTTCGTTTTTCAAAATCCCATCAAAAACATCTTGAACTTTTTGTGCGGCACAGTGTTGGATGCCATCAAAGCCATTTCCCTCATTTATGTAGAATCCATTTTGAAAAAATTTGAGCAATGTTAGCCCACGTTTGGATCGTAATATCGGAGAGGGGGAGCTTGTTGCGGTTGCATTGCTCCCACGCCCTGTTGCACTGGATATGTCGTCCCAGGAGCCTGTTGGGTCGCTGGCGCTGTTGCCAAATAAGGCTGTGGATTTGGCATCGGACAATATGCACCTGCGGCATTGCTCAATCCCTGCGTTTGCCCACTCATTTCTCGTCCGTGATAACCTGACGCTGACATTGAGCCTCGGGAATTATATTCTGTCGATTGTGCACCTGCTTGGTATTCTGACAGATGAGATGACGATCTACTCGTAGAATAGTCTGGTGGTGGCTGGTTCGTCGGACGGGCCTGATAGTTCTGTCCGGCTTTATAGTCTTGTGGAATTTTGTAGTCCTGCTGGGGAAGAGAGTTGAGTCGTTGCTGATAATCGGATGCGAGTGAAGGTGGCGTATAAGATGGTATGGAAGGATCACCTCGATAAGGCACAGGTCGGCCAGATGCATCCACCATGTATCCATAATTGACGCCTGTCGACATCCCAGCCTGCATTACTGGCGGGCTACGATCAGGCTCACTCGAATCTGTCCGCCACATGCCGCTTTGCTGGCTCATTTCAGGGTGCGAAGGGCGAGAAATCGGAGAGGGATTTGTCGGATTGTAAGAAGCTCCATGCTGTTGCCATGGATCTGGCTGAGGCATTCCAGAAGGAGTTGGTGTTGCTGATGTCTGTCGTTGTGGTGTTCCCGTACCCGGTGTTCTCTGTTGTCCTATCGCTTGGAGAGTGTTTGAGTTTGATGCAGGCAAACCCATGGCAAGCCCACCAGTATCTATCGCCGAACCAAGGTGTCCATGATCTACGTATCCCAGGATTAATGGAAGAAATCGCGAAAGTTTGCTGGTCGAACGACTTACCCTGCGACTCTACTCCTAGAGATACGGCCGCCGAACCTAGCCGACTTCGTAGGAGCGCATTCTCATTTTCCAACTCTTTGTTGCGCTGAATCAATTTCTCGGTCATGCTTTGGTTCGAAGTGAGCTCCTCAATCCGTCTCTCTAGTTGTTCAATGTGGTCCTTGGTTCTCTGCCGTATGGCTCGTTGCGCTTCTCGATCGTTTGCGCGCTTCCGCTCCAACTGGGCGGCGGTCAAGGTCGTCACACTCCGGGTTCCAGCTCTAGACGCCCTTTTATTAATGGAATTGGCATTTTGTCGCTTTTTTGAATCCGAATTTTCCGAAGAATAATGGTCGGGGGGACTCTGTTTTTCGTAGGCCGACATCGAGGATGATAGATTGGCAGGATATTTTATTGGATAATGGGCGAAAAGAGCTGGCGAGCCGAAGGGACTGACTGTTCGTACCTGAACCACAGTCATGGGTCAAATGCTGACGAGACGGGATGAAGATCAGCGGTTGGCTGCTGGGGCTTCGGGTCAGAAGTATAAGGTACGTACAACAGAATGGGTGACCAGCCGGGAGAGCAGCGGGTGAGGTATGGTGTAAGAGGCTTGAACGCTTGGAGCCCGAAAATCAGTCACCAAGGCTTAAGCCTCGAGGCTGTCAGGCCCGCGTGCGGAAAGCAGCAAGTAGATCGACCAAGGCAAGTGATGACGGGTCCGTATTTTCCACCACCCAGTTAGCCTCTGGAGCAAATGGAGCCCTCGAATTTGGATGGGCGCTGATCGATCGGCTGCGACTACGCGTCCTGGCGGTCCCGCTTATTTCTTCCCGAATCCGCTGAGCTCTGCTTGGGATGTGACAGGCATAGCAGAAGACCCCATGCGGGGAATAGCCAGAATCGAGACAGGTCCAGGACACACAAAGGAAAGGCTTCTGCACAAGTTAGTGGGGGAAGACGATGTACATATTTGGTCAAGCAGGAAGTGAATCTGGATGCGCGGTCAGGGAGCGTGTATCAATAAATGGACGTTTTCTTCATTTGTTGCTGCAGAACAATCAAGGGCACCCGTTACGATGCCCCCAAATGATGGCAGGCGCGAGCAGGGACCTAGCTGCTACGAGGAAGTCTTTGAAGCGGACCCCCACAAGGGAGCAACCTAGTAGGCACCAAAGACCTGGGATCCCAGCCCGACTCCATGGCACCTTGGGTAAGTCTACACCAACGGATGGCAAGGGGAGTGATAGCGTAGACCAATTGGGATGTGGCCTGTCCGCCTCGTGTGGCACATCCAAGCGCCCCCGCCTGCGTCGTGACGCTACGTTGGCTGCCATCCACGTGGAAAGGTTGCTGTCAGACGCTCCAACCGCCCTCTGCAGCAATTTAGCATAAACGACTTGGCAGAGCCGCAGTCCCAATCCCCCAACGAGAGAGAGTGGGCTCTGAAACCAACAGGGCATGGGAGACAGGTAGTGTGACGCAGTGCTGATCAAAATCTGGAGCCTGCGAGTGCGAACAGACGACGAACGCTACGCACTGCTGTCCAAGTCGAAGCTGGCTAGAGCGGTGCTAAGGACAGGATGCCAAGCCCACCATGATCCCATCAGGGCAACACGGCACGGTCCCAGGAGCTGAAAGACTGAAACGCCCTCTGCTAGCGCCACAAAATCCACGTGGAGGCTGACCTCCATCGGGACGAAACCCCCTTGCGGGAGTACGTACTTTCGCAAAAGAAATCCTTCTTGCTCATTACATATGACGTAAAATGGCGATAGTTCAGTCAGCAAGTGCAGTCGCCGCAGGTCATCGACCACCGTCCTGCCCGTGATGCTTGCATGGACGGGGTTTCGGTCTTCCAACGAGACTGTCCCCTGCGCGAAGAAAGCCAAGATCCGCGGTTGACGTCTGATGGCCGCCGTGGCGGCCGGAACAGCTTGAAGGTGAAGAGACAGCGCGCCGCCGTTCCGGGGAACGTGGGAAGGCTTGAAACTGAAGCTAATTGATGAGGACGGGAGACAATTCCTTTGTAGGAAAGGCTCTGGAAGTTAGGGTTGATTCGGTACGCTTCCAGCTTTAGCGGCGCCAGTCTACTGGCGGGCAGGGTGGCAGGTGGCAGATTGAGCAGACGTGTGCAGCAGTTAACTCGGTCGCGGTCCAGGCTCTCAGCACTTTGACATGACCAAGGGCAAGCCCACACCGGAGCGTTTGAAATGTTGGCGGCCCTGGCGGAGGGTGAGCAACAGCACGCTAATTAATACCATCGTTCGATCCGTGAAGAGAAATGCGGCATTTTGTTTCAGCACTTGTTGCTTGGCCTTCGATAGATTAGAGTTGTTCGATATCCACTCCGCCTTAATCGTCACCTCGAGCAGAGCGCTTCGAGCGACGAAGCTGCCAGCGACGAAGCACAAGTCGCGATCCACGCCACCCAGCTGGGTGGAAATGTCGTTTTGGGTTGGGCCCCTCTGCAGGAGCTAACTGACCGCGGATCTTTCCGACCTTGTGTAACAGAAGCAAACTACAGGGCACTACCCAGCTTCGCACGCGAGCAATCTCGGTTCAGCCCTGACTTCTGGGTACACAGCTGAAGGGACGTCTCGGGAACTCGCCAAAGTTACCGTCGATACGAACCTGACACCATGTGCCTGGGTGCGTGGCACCGGCGCGATCATGTCGCCATCCGTAATCTCTCAAGGAAACCCCTTCTTCTTCTACGGACTAAGTCCGACCACAATAACTGCTGCTCTATTAGGGGTTTTATTGAATTCATGCGCTTGAGCTCATCCTCATCCTTGGTGGCGTGAAGATCATACGGACGTACGCAGCTTCAATATAGCTAGCACGTGCGGACTAAGATTCTACCTATCTGGGTATACCCATCTAATCCTTATTTCCGGAGCATTGCTACACGGCGCTCCCATCGGTCCCTGCACTTTCAAAGTTTTTGCATAATCACAATATGACAGAGAGAATTCGTCCAAAATGGTACAAGCCATTACCTGGATCTAATAGCACTTCCTGTTACCGTTCAAATTTCGTTTGGATGTACAACGTCTTCAACTTCACCAGCAGTTTCAGCGTGCCCGACAACTGGTCCTTGATATCCGTGCGAGCTCTTCCATAACCACCAACAAGACATGAGCGTGGTCAACCCGCCGGTTATGACTACTGAGTAATTCATGTTCTTCGCGGTTACGGGCAGCGCGTACGGGAAGAAATAGATGACATTCCAGATGACGATGTAGGCGCAACTAACGGCTAGGATGAGCATGCCTGTCATTCTGGGCATCCAAAAAGGCCCAGGCGTAACATTTACGCGCCGTGTCAGAAGGTGTGGCCTGCCAAGCGTAAGCTGAAAAATCTTCGTCTATAGGTACGGAGTTCACGGAGCGGACAAATGACGGACGTACAAAAGAGCAGCCAAGTAGCTGAGCGTACTCAAAACAACGAAGCTTCCGACGAAAGCGTTAAACGCCGTTGTCGAACCAACATAGATGCAACCCATGACGGTGCAAACGACTCCGCAGGCAAATGTGGCATTGAAAGGGTTCCTCCAAGTTCTACTGACTCGACCTAATCGACCACTAAAGGGCGTAGCGCCGTCCCTGGCCAACGTCCACAGCATACGACCCGAAGCGATGTACGTGCCGACCAATGTGATCATTGTTGCACTAAAGATGATGAGTAACAGGCCGAGCGCGCCTCCCCGGGAAGACGTCGCCTGGAAATAGATTTCGGTCAAAGGAAAGGTAGAGTCATTATTGAGGACGTCATCGAAAGAGTTGATCGAATAGAAGATGGCTACCAAGAAGCAAAGGGAAGTCCCGAATCCTATCAGCATCTGGGCAGCAATCGCTTTTGGTATGTTGACCCGAGGTTTAGGGATCTCTTCTGCGAGATGAGATACGCAGTCTGGAGTGCCGATGGCATAAGCTCTGCGTCACCGTCAATACCTGATCGGCACATAAGTGATACCACTTTTCGATCTCACCCATTCAGCATACCAGCAAGGAAGACGAATCCATCGCTGGTCCATCCTGTTTGATTGTTCCAATCTCTCCATACTGACTGGTTGGTGGCGTGACCAGGACCTTTTGTACTGGGCATGGAAGCACACACAATGATTGTGACGAAGACGCCTCCGAGCGTAATGATCAGTCCCAAACGATTTAGTAGAGGGAGGAGGCGATTGGCAAACAGCACGCAAGCACAGCAGAGCCATGTCACAATAATGTAGACAACGAACACTTGCCAGCTTTTTGGGTTGAGCTCTGGATGGAATAAGCTATACATGGAAATCACTTGGTTGCCGGCAATGGCGCTCGTGGAAGCCGAGCCAAAAATCCACGCAAAATAATTCCACCATCCAGCGAACCAGCTACAGGCTCGACCCCATCGTGGTCCTCCAGTAACAGAAGCCCAATGGTAGACTCGATAACATGTCAACTTCACGTTTATTTCGTCCGAGCGCTAGTGACATACCTCCAGCAGACGAAGGAATAGCAGACGCTAATTCGGCAATGCAGGCTGCTATTAGAAAATAAAAGGTTGAAATGGCAACCAGCTCGTATATGACTCCTGGAGGGCCACCATTATACAGGGCAACCACCTAACAATATGAGAATGTCACTTTTCAAAAAGAGGATGTCAAGATGCTTACGATACTTCCGCCTAATGCCGCCCACGTGTTGCCAGTAACAATGCCCACAGCACAGACGCTGAAGAGTCCAAAATTTCGATCGAGCTCTTGCTTGTGACCTGAAGCATTGACAATTGCGCCGTCTCTAACGTCTTCGGCATCATTCTCTGCATCAACAGTCTCGTCTCGCTTCTCCTTGTCAGTCTCGCTGCCCATGATGAAGGTATTTTCAGAACGCTGAGATGACGAACTCACAGTGTCGGCTACAGCAGAGAGGACATGGACTGAAAAACCTTGCTTTCCAAGTGCTAGCGTCAGGCTTGACGTAGTAGCCCAGTTATGACTGTCGATTGGGCTTATCAAACACAAGTATATGGAGTACTTGGCTACCGTATCTGGTCTCCGTAGTACCGTAGTGTGCCCGAGCCCCACGCCTGGGGCGCATGGAAAAAAGCCAATCTGGGTGGGTCAGAGGGGCTCATCCAATTACGGAAGCCAGATGGGGCGACAAGAGAATGACCAAGATTCACAGGTACGTACCAGGTACACGGACGTCTCAGACTTCGGACTTATATGCGTTTTCATTCAAGCCGCATGAAGATGCAATATTTCGTGCAGCATGCAGGACATTCGAATGACGTGCCCAACAACGGTCCTCGGCATAATATTATCTCAAAATATCTCATCTAAAGCCTCGGCGTTCCAGCTTGCAAGGTCACGTCAGAAAAAAATTACCTTGGGCATCGCTGATAAAAATTTTTTGCTTGGTTTTCTGATGGTAATCCCGGGAAATGAAGCTTAAGACGCCACAAATGCATAAGATATGGACTTGGTGGAGTCATGCCACGCAAGAATTAAACCCTATCTACCATCGACGCCGTTGAAGATGATTTTTTGAGATGACCATATAATCACGAACTTTCCATCTGCACGTCTTCAACACCACTATCGCCTTTTCGCTTTTTCCCCCGATGCTCTGCCTCACCTCCTTCGCCCGTAGAACCATCCAGCTCGACAACCTCCCACTCTACCTTCGTCCGCCCATCACTACTCGTGTGCCCGCCCTTCCGCCGTTTGATGCGACCTAACCTGCTATCCTCCACCATCGACTCAAACCACGGGAAGCCTCTCACAGCAACCCGCTCGCGCGGTTGTGTTCTTCGGACCACTTCCGTGACACCTCGTCCCTCATCCTGTTCTCCTCTCTCCTCCCTTTCCCCCTCTTTCCCTCCCTCTGCATCCCCCTCATCCTCCTCGTCCTCTTCGTCCTTGTCCTCCTCGTCCGGCAGCAGCCCCAATTCTACTAATCGATCCAAATCTTCACCCACGAGACTACCCAGCGTGAGGGAGATGAAATCGGCATCCTGCCGTGTGTGCTCGTTCCAACTCGAGAGCTGTGTACCGCAATAGCCGCAGAATTGGCGTCGGATGGAGCCGGGTGCCGTTGCGGCGAGCGAGGAAGGCGAGCTGAAGGTGCGGCGGATGGAGGAATGCGTTTCGTCGGGGTAGTAGGCGTAGGTGCTGGATTGATACCAATTGAGAGGAACGCGCAGCCAGGCGGTGAGAGGTGCGGCTTGGTGGCGACCTGGAGAGAAATGGTCGTGTCAGCAGCGCTCTTGAATGACTTTCCTGTGGGCTGTGCCCGAGTTCGAGACGGAGGTTTCTGACAAGCTCGGGTTAAAAATCATAGATGCTGACTTACGGTTCTCACTACCGCTGTCGAAAAAGACGCGTGCGAGGTCTGTTGTAGCCGAATCTTCTGGCATGTGCACTACATATTCGTTGCGGCCACAGCTACAGGAGCCATGGAGTGGTGCTATACCACTCATGGGGATCGATCTGATAGCTGAATTTCTTTTTAGGGCAAGAAGTTCGAGTTTAGTAGGTTTTCTGTCGGGCTTTTATGAAATGGCTGAGGTAAAGTGGGGTGGGGAGGCGAGTATTGATTGGAAACAGGGTGAAGCTTCGAAAAGTTTCGCGATTGACCAGGGTCCGGAGTGTTCATGGCCACTGCACTGCGGCAGCTTTCTAACTCCGTGACGTATTCTCATATTGTCAAATATTTATCCTCCACTTTGAAATCATAGTATCCCATTTCTCTTGATGACTATAATCACGGTGAAAGGTACATGCAGCATTCAGAGTTCTCAGATCCATTTGATGATAACTATGCTTTCATCAGGGTATTACATTGCTCGTTAGTTTTCTTCAGATCGTCCAGCATCGCTCATGATAGACATGCTCTGTGCTAAAGTCACCCCCCCTTCCTTAGGTGTAGAAACCCAAGGTCTTGTTAGATCTATCCAGTATCTCTCGTTGTCCAGGGGTTAAGCCTGGTTCCGTGCTGTCCCACTCTTTCAGCCCAAAAGATTGCATGCCTAAGTCATTAGTCATGGCTGCGACATCCTCAACCGTTGGTCGGCCGAAGTGCTGAGATTCACCTATGCCACCAGGAAAGTCTGGTGAAGGTATACCTAGCTATCTATTAGCTTGACAGATCTTGTACTGAATGCGCGGAAAGATGTACCTTTCAAGAAAGCGTCTCGTTGGCGTGCAAGGCCTTGCGCATTCAATTCAGTGAGTGGGCAGCTCGGGATATAGAGTACACTTGAGTCCGACTTTCCAGCATGGATACTGTCGACGGCATGGATGGCTGCATTGCGGTCAGAAAGATTTCAATGAGGAGGATCATTTGAGCATACTGTCACAATGCCAAGCAACATAATCTCCTGGTCGCACAGTAGGGACATGTGTCATGGTCCTATGTAGTTCGAGATGTGGATGTAGGAAACCGCGCAGTTCTTGTCCCAACCCTGGACTTGCTCCGTGCAGCCATGAGTTGGGCTGGCGGTCTAGTCGCCAGTTGTTTGATGCCAGAAAATCGCTTGCGAAGACATCTGCAGAGGGATCAGGCGCTTCCTTGATGGGAGAGAAAAACGGCCGAAGAAGTAGATAAGCTGTAGCTCTAGACAACAATGGATTCACAAGTAATGTCCCTTCAAAGGGTCCTGTTTCAGACATGGCTAGCCAGCCTTGCGCCATGCGAAACATGGTGCATGCTCCAATGCCGTTATACATGTCACTGATGACTGGTAGTCGACAACTGGACTCCCATGGATCGTACTGCTCCCACTCGCCTTGCCAGATCTTTTCGTAAACCTTTCCTCGACCGTAGCCCTCGATTTCCCATCGCTCAGGTCCCCCACCGTCGATGTGCGGGCCAAGAGCAAATCGTGCGTCTCCCGGCAGACGCATCCTCAGCCGATCAGCATAGACAGTGGGATGATGAGGAGACACTAGAGCATGCGGGTCTTTCGAATGCCAATAAGACATGAGGAATTTTTGGGTTCTGAGAAGATTCGGATGCGAACGTGCCCGAACTTGAGATGGTGACCAGTAAAGCTCGTATACTTGAGGATTCTCTGGAGGAAATGCTTTCGTTTGTGGATTCTGTCGAAGATACATTCGTAGATCTTCCTTCAGTTGCAGGGCCTCGTTCTCCGGAATTGCACCTCTGACAATTGCCACGCCTCTTTTCCTGTACTCACTGTTGAAGTGCTCAGACGATCTGTCAATGTCTTGATAGTCAATCTCTGGGATGATATTCGGGCCGGTCTCTGCGATCAATGGGACCTCTTCTCGCAAAGAAACCAGCAATCTGTCCCACGAAGCTTGGATCTCATCGTGTTTACCACGTATAAGTTGAGCCTTCAGTTCAGCAAAACGTGGGGCTAAGGGTTTAAATTCGAGCCCCGAAAGAGACGCAAATGCATCCGAGATATCGCCTTCCTTCTTTTGAGCAACAGCAGCCGCTCCTCTCAGGGACGGGGCATTCCATAACTTAGCAGCACGTGTTACAACTTGGGGGCGCCTGAATGCGCGAAGAGCCGGGATCTTCATTGATAGATTGACTGGAAACAGAGATCAATAAGAGAGTACCAAACTCACAGCTGTGAACGCGTATCTACCAATGTCAAGCACGAAGACATCGACTTCGATCCTCTACATGGTAGGTATGTTGGCCTGGGTTTAAAGTGAGACGGAAAGATTTCCCGCTCTGGACGGGAAGTACCGCAGCACGTGCAAGGGTGCACTAGCGTACTCCACGCGAGTGACAGAATAACGCAAACACCTCTTGAGGTACCTGCTTCATGAATATCCCACATCTGATTAGATATTGCTTTGAAGCTTATTTCCAGTCTAATCCTAATTATGGATCTGACAGCTATTAACTCATGAATGGGACCCCCAATTGGTGCTCGCCCTTTTCTGTCACCCGCGTGATACCTTACCTACCTAGGTACCTTACCTTACAACGAGAGTATTGTGTCGCGTTGCGCCTGGACCGCTTATCCGACCCATGTATAAAATGCTGGAGGAAGTGGCTTTCGTTAGGATTTGAGGACCTTGGTGGAGATTACTCTTCTCGGTAGCCAACGCACATATATTCACTCTTTGCTTCCGATAGAACCCAGCTTTCTAGAATACAATCAGTGCCTACCTTATCCAACATAAATGTCTCCCTCGAGCTGGGTGTATTGTATGCCCGAGGATGACGTCGAGTACTTCAGCGAGCGCTCAGATGAGCGCAAACAATTCTTCGAGGAGACGGCTAGCCGTTTGCCAGTGACGCAGCTTTCACCTCTGCTTTGGGCATTTTTCCAGGTTGGCGATGTGGAAGCATTGAAAGAAATTGCCCAAAACGAAGTCTCGTGGAGGAACGTGTACTCTACAAGAGAGGCTCCCCTTTTCGAACGTGAAGCACTAGACGCCATTCGACTCTGGAAACAGCACTCGGCAGCAAAGGACACAACAGCAGCATCGACCAAGCGTTCATTCACTGAAGCCTTCCACCAACCAACGCATTCCTCACCTCTCCGATTTCTACCAACAACCACTACCGATTTGCCAAGAACCAGATCGGGAAAGTCTTTTGAGAGCCGTGAGCACAGCTTTGTGCGTGATCGCAAGATCGTCGAGCGGTGCAAAGAGAGGGACCATGGCCTTTGCGTGGTATCGAGGATTGGCGGTGTTGAAGCGTGCCATCTGTACCCGCGGTGCGCATTTGGAGGAAAGGATCTAGATCGAGTCGCAAGATTTTGGGATATCTTACAGATGTTCTGGTCCTGGGATAAGGTGAGCTCGTGGCATGACAAGATTTTTCGAGACGACAAGCCTTCGTCACCGCGAGGAACCGAGACGGTCGAGAACATGTTCACTCTTACATCAACCCTCCATCGCTTTCGATCTGAAGGCGCTTTCGCGCTGCGGCCAGTACGTATATCGGACGACAAAACTCAACTCGAGCTAGAGTTCCACTGGCTGCCACAGCAACAGCGTGACTCGACTGTGAGGGTAGATCTTAGAGAGCAACCTCTGTCCTCTCGTAACCGGACGGACTCTCAGCCTGGCGTCGTGTTCTGGCGTTTTGACGATCCCGCGAAGCCTACTGTGCTTATAAGTGGCACCAAATTCACAATGACAACCGACGATCCGACAAACAAGCCTCTTCCAGACCTAGGCCTGTTGGAGATGCAGTGGCACCTCCAGCGCATCCTCGCGATGTCGGGCGCAGCTGGGTGGAAAGAGGAGGATTTCGATTATGACGATCCTGACGCCGCTGCCGATGCTCTCCCCTCTGTTGAACAGTGGCTGGATGGCCTGCCGGCCGACCATGATCAGAATCGTTGAATGCAATGCACCTTGTCTTCTCATGCGTGAAGGCGAAAATCAGTCTTGCAATAAACTAGGGGGCCCTCAACCGTCTTGTGTCAGTTCAGTTGGATGTCGGAATTACATGCGTAAATGTCCTTGACAACCATGCATGGTGAAACTTTGGTTTAGAGCTGGGGGGCCTATTAACATTCTATACATATAGTTGGCAGTTGAGATCAGATGAGTATATGATCTTGATAATGATACATGGCGAAAATCTGGGATTAAGCTGGGGAAGACCCCAATTGGACGCGCACTTTGCAGCTGGGTTCAAGATATCATATTCATGGAATATTTACCGTCGTATGCTCTTGGACTTCAATTCATTCCTCTCCAAGAGAGTCGGAAGAAATTGTGACAGGTGCGCATGAATGAGCAACATTAGAGCATCCCTCAGCATTATTAGATAGAAATAATACAAGAAAAATATAGTTGCGTGTAAACAAAATAATGCGAAACTCACACCAAAATTTTTACCCCTCGCCCGGTTTCAACACCTTGCGTCACCACGTTCCTCAAGGCACATTCACCGTAAGACCGTGTCGCTCCTTCTAAGTGCAAAAGTGCCTTTCAGCTGCCTTACGTTCCCGTACACATTGAGTTTTCCTCCTACCTCTTCCATTTGTCTGCCATGAACAACAAATTTTCAAACGGCCGCCAAGATGTCGACTTTCAATGGCCTCGTTAGCGGTAAGTCTCAAGCATCTATGTAAATGGAACTCCTGGATATTCACAAATCATACTAGAATTTCCCGAGATACGAATCGACTACTTCAGGACGATTCCCGGCAAGACTCCACCGCTGGCGTGCTTTTTATCTCATGTCCATTCAGATCATCTCCAGGGTCTTGAGTCTATCAGGGCTCCATTCATATATTGCTCCCATGGCACTCGCGAGGTATGTTTGAATATTCACTTTGTTTGAATCGCATTGAGTTGATTGCTTGCGTTTCCTTGGCTCTGTCATGCTATTACCTGATTCATTCGACTTCCATTTGAGTCTTTATCACTATCTCTGAGCCAAAACTAAGCACACCTCAGTTACTGCTTAAGCTCGAGAAGTATCCTCATCGCATGAATTTTGCGAAGGGAATACTTGAGAGTCGGGTGCAAACCTACGGACATCTGGACGGCCTTCTCAAACCGATCCCGCTTGGAACACCTACAACTATCCAGCTGACCGCTACCAAACATATTCGAGTCACCCTATTTGATGCAAACCACTGCACTGGAGCTGTCATGTTCTTCCTCGAGGGAGATGGCAAAGCAGTCCTGTACACTGGTGATATCCGTGCTGAAGCGTGGTGGGTGAAGCAACTTGCCCGTCATCCAGTCCTTATTCCGTACGCTACGCAATTGAGACCATTGGACCGCATCTACCTGGACACTACGTTCGCAACAAAGAAGGACATTCATCGGAATTTCCCTAGAAAGGATGACGGGATCAAAGAACTGCTTGAGAAAATTAAGAAATATCCAAACGACACGAAATTCTACTTCGATCCGTGGACGTTTGGGTACGAAGAAGTCTGGATCGCTCTAGCGACAACAATGAATTGCCAGATCCATGTTGACGGATACCGCTTCGGCCTTTACAACAGTTTGGCAAAAAGTGATGTCTCCCGTGAGGCTGCTGCCTTGTGCGGCTTTCAATTTGGTAATCACCACCACGGCGGTTGCTTGACCCAAGATCCGAGTGCCCGTATTCACAGTTGTGAGCGCGGGACTTCGTGCGCAGTCTGGGGGGATAATCAGAAGGTTGTGAAAATCCTTCCGATTGTCTCCCGGTCATCGGATGGCACTGAAGTTAATGAGCGAGGTGCGGGAGGCGCATCTGGTGATCTCAAGCAATTGCATGAGCTTGATATCACTGATCTTGACTCAGTGAAAAAGATGATGTCGCTGTGTGCATCAACTATCGCAGATCCAGTTAAGCTCATGAAAGCGCTTGACCTATTCAAATCTGCCTTTCCGGGTGGAGATGACAACACTTTGGTTCCCTCTGCGGGAAAGAGTCTTGCGCTCGAGGGAATCACCAAATTGTCTCAGTTGACAGATGCCAATGGCATGCCACTATGTGACTTTGTGGCCACCCTAGCAGATGTTGCCGAAGCTAATGAAAATCCCTCAAAGCAATCCTCGAGTCTACTAACATGCGATGAATCAATGGGCGAGGGGAACGCCATGGAGCTGCCAAACGTTATCGTGCGTTCGAATCCACACTCTGCCCGATAACGGGAAGACTCTCAAAAGTCTTCCCAAGTGCTTGATATAACTAACATGTGCAGACGTTTCCTTACTCTCGTCACTCTTCGTATGCAGAATTATGCTATTTAATGGACACTTTTCGACCACGAGATGTGTTTCCATGCGTAGTGGACGAAGAGTCCTGGTCTACCGAGAAAAGCATGCGGGTGTTGTTCGGGCCGTTGTGCTCATCTGAAATCTTCGAGCACGATGATAGGATGCGCCGCCGATATCCAGACCGATATCCAGACCGATATCCCGACGAAAATGCTGTTGGGCTCAAGAGACGCCGGGAGGCAGGAAGCCTCAAGCCAGACAGCTTCACGGAAAATCCCCCAGCCAAGGCATCCGAAATGCCCGATGACCGCACTACTGTAAGTTAACGTCAGCCGACGTCTTCTTATTCTGACAAGCTACAGAAACGCGCTCGTGTCGTTTCGCCTTGTCCAGTTGAGAGGTCTAACAGCCCCTACGAAGTCGTCAAGAAAGGACCCGACAGAACTCCTCAAGAGGCTTGGAAACGAGCGCTTCGAGATCTACAGTTTCGTCGAAAAGTTTGGCACAAAAACCCTGACATCCAACAAAAGTATGGCAAGCTGAAGCATTACCAAAAAATTGCTGCCCATGATTGGGATATCGTGCGATTTAACCAATCGGGTCTCCCTTCAACGAATCCACCTGCCGGTTCCCCAGCTCGCTCAAATCCCACTGTGGCACATGTGACTCGATCAATGTCCCAAGCACGTCTTCAGCAGAACAAAGTTAATCGTTCGAAACCGTCCACCCTTGAAGTTCAAGGAAGTCAGCAGCTTAACTCTCAGAGCCAAGATGAGATCCGTGCATTGCGTGTGGGAAACCTCTCTCCTTATACTACGCAGGACGAAATCAAGCGCTTCTTTAAGAACTTTACCCTGTGAGTAAATCTTCCTTTTCCACCTGCAAATTGCAAATCAAGCGATTTATTAGATGAGCTATCTCGCTGAGTGTGAGTAGGGAATACATACGAATGCCAAATCAAACCCAAAATCCGTCTGGAACCACTAGCTTAGAAGCGTTTGTTGATGTCGGCACTCCGGATGAAGCCAAAAAGGCTGTACAAGAGCTGGACGGCAGATTTCTCATTGGTCGTACGATTGCGGTAAAGCTCGCGCGTCCAGAACCGACTGCAGCAACTGTCGATGATCCCCCAAAGGTAGGCCCTCAGAAGAGCGGCGCAAACACGTTACCACTTCAAAATGTTAGAAAATTTGGAGCAAACAGTCAACAGTCGGCCACCTCATTGCCGAATCCAGTGGTATCAGCGCCTTCTGTTCCAAACGCTTATCGCCTCGATCAACTAGTGTCAACACCTTTCGAGCTTATCAAAAAAGGAAATCCAGACGGCGGTTCTACCCAGTTTTTTGAGACCGACTATACCAGAAGCTCAATCCCTACAACCTCCCGTACAACCGTCTTGCCGCCGTCGCCGTTCTTTTCACTCTCCGGCTCGCATGGATTCGGAGGTATTAACCAAACTGCAAGTAACTCTCAGCCCTCAAACTCGGAGCGTACTACAGGGATTGGTCACTCGTTCGGTTCTATCCCTGGATTGAATAGGCTAAGCCCTTCCCCACCTACTGAGCATCGTTTGATCTCTCGCCAGCATGCATTCAATTCCGCTAGAGCTCTTGATGGTACCAGCTGGGACACTGGGGTTGGTCTTACTAGCACCGGTAGTGGTCTGCATGACGATGATATGGAACTCTGAGTGCTGGGGTGTAGTTGAGGATGAAAAGCGAAAGACAAAATTTCGCGCATGGTTGCGTTACTGGAAATGTTTCACGATTGATGAATGTTCATGAGCTTGATGCATCATGAATTCTTGCATGGAGCGGGCGCCGTATACCCTGTGACTGGAATTTGCTTTGACTTGCTTTTACTTGCGGTGGACGATGAGGGTTGAGGGAGCTGCCGGGAGGATACCTGAAAATGAACCGAAAGAAGAGAAAAGAGAGAAAGAAAAACCCAAGAAGAGGGATGAGTCGGATTAGCTACGAGTCCGCCAGTCGCTACCGATGAGTATACTACGTAGCTATAGCTAGTGAGATAATCATATTGAAAACTGCACTGTCTAAGTACATGCCAAAAAATTATTGATGACGACGGCCCTTTCGTCTCTTAAGACCGTCGATAACCGAGCTTCCCGCTTGGTCCCCGGTTCACATGCGACTAAAGTACCGTGAGTACCCAAGCATACCAAGGTGCTTTAGTATTCCGTACCTAACACATCAGACTCTCTTCGTTCCTGGACTCTTGCTCGAAATTTACCTTTTCTGATTGCCCACTCCGCTTCAATTTTGCGGGCTCGGCAGTTCCACAAGACAATGGCATCATCCAGCCGATGCTTCATCCGAAATCTTGCTCGCTCCTTCACCACGACACCAAAGGTCTCGGCATGCAGACGGACGCATTCATGGGCTCAAAGACAGCAGTAAAAGACCACTTTCATGGATTTGCCTCGAGCGATACGCTTACAGACTTCGCACAGAATTCGTGCCATTTCTACGTCATGTGCTCGCCGGCAAATCGTCACCAAAGGCGAGCCCATGGATATATCCGACATTCCTCCAACGCCCATATCACACCTCTCCGAGACCGAAGCTCTTATGAAGGACCAAGTTGCCAAATTTGCATCCGAAGTCATTCTTCCCCGATCGAGGGATATGGATGAGGCAGAGAAAATGGATCCGGAAATCATCGAGCAATGTTTTGAGCAAGGGCTGATGGGCATTGAGATTCCCGAGGAGTACGGTGGCGCAGGCATGAACTTTACGGCTGCCATTGTAGCGATTGAGGAGTTGGCACGGGTAGATCCGAGTGTAAGCGTCATGGTCGATGTACACAATACACTGGTCAACACGGCGATTTTGAAGTATGGGAGCGAAGAAACGAAGAAGAGGTGGCTACCTATGCTCGCAACCAACACAATAGGTCAGTGAAGAACATCCCAGATTCCTTCGGCAGACCTCAGGACTGATGCACGACAAATAGGCTCATTCTGCCTCTCCGAACCCATCTCCGGCTCCGACGCCTTCGCGCTCAAAACCCGGGCCGACAAGCAATCCGACGGCTCCTACATCATCAACGGCAGCAAGATGTGGATCACCAACAGCCTCGAAGCCGGCTTCTTCATCGTCTTCGCCAACCTCAACCCCTCAGCCGGCTACAAAGGCATCACCGCCTTCATCCTACCCAAGGACACCCCCGGCTTCGCCATCGCCAAAAAGGAAAAGAAGCTCGGCATCAAGGCTTCGAGCACCTGCGTCGTCACCTTCGACGACGTCCACCTCCCCCCCGCTTCCCTTCTCGGCACCGAGGGGGACGGGTACAAGTACGCCATCGGCCTCCTCAACGAGGGCCGCATCGGCATCGCGGCGCAGATGACGGGGCTCGCACTGGGGGCCTGGCAGAACGCGGCCCGCTACGTGTGGAACGAGCGCCGCCAGTTCGGCCAGCTGGTCGGCGAGTTCCAGGGCATGCAGCACCAGCTCGCCCAGGCCTACACCGAGATCGCGGCCGCGCGAGCGCTGGTGTTCAATGCGGCGCGCAAGAAGGAGGCTGGCGAGGAGTTTGTCCAGGATGCGGCTATGGCGAAGCTGTTTGCGAGTCAGGTGGCCGGGCGGGTGAGTGGGAGTGCGATCGAGTGGATGGGTGGGATGGGGTTTGTGAGGGAGGGGTTGGCGGAGAAGTATTGGCGGGATAGTAAGATTGGGGCGATTTATGAGGGGACGAGTAATATACAGTTGACGACGATTGCGAAGTTGTTGCAGAAGGAGTATACGACGTGAGATGTAACCCGTGAAGAGATATTATGAAGAAGGGCGATCGACGTGGAGGGTTGGAAATGTCTGGCTTGGAATGGTTTCGATGTGAATATGAGTAGAGAAAGTTGGCTCCATTCAATTGGAACTGAAGATTGAAATTTTGAGATGTTCATCCAACAGGACAAGCAAGACTGGCTTATGCTCCTAGCAAATCACAGTCGCTACCCATGCCCCTCCATGCAAACCATCGATATCCGCCGTCCCATTCGTCAGTGCAAACGAGCCGTTGGGATCACCATCTTCCTCGCCAATCTTCTGTAACCACACTGAACCATCACATCCCGGCTCATCGATACTCAAACTTCCACTCGTCTGCGCCGGCGCCGTGAACACATACGTAAACCCACAAGCCGCCGCACCCGCACCGCCATCCTCGCCCGTCCCATTAAACCTCTCCAACTGCGCCGTAAACCCCCCCAAACTCGTCGCAAACCCCGCCTCAACCCTCATCAAATCGGCCGGCCTCGGCGCCATCCTCCACGTCCTCCCCTCCGCCGTCAACGGCTGCACCCCCGCCACATACAAACTCAGCGCCGACGTCGGCCCCGTCGCCCAACCATGCGCATGACTGACGCGCGCGTCGTTCGTATACGGCGCATAGTGCAAGCTGCCATCGGTCGCGTAGCCCTCGATGAACGTCGAGTTGGTCATGCGCGGGTCGTCGAGCATGAAGTCGGCCCACATGGTGCGCATCAGGTCGAGCGCGCGCTGCGGCTGGCCGGCGAGGAAGTGGACTTGTAGCTCGAAGGAGGAGATGAAGGGGGAGACGGTGGCGCCGGCTTCGGGGGCGGGCGCGCCGTAGGGGCCCCAGCGGGCGGCGAGCCCGGTGGAGATGGAGGTGGCTTGGGAGGTGTTGGCGGTGAGGCCCGAGAGTACGGCCCAGCAGTTGCCGTCTTGGGGGTGGAGGGTCGTGGTTTCGTTGTCGCGGTAGAGGCCGGCGGTGCTGTCCCAGAGGCGGGCGTTGGCGGCGGATTTGATGCCTGCGGCGTAGGCGGTCCAGTTCGCGTTGGATGAGGTGTCGTTGACGACGGTGGACAGCGTGAGGCCGAGCTGGATGGTGTGGTAGAGAATGGCGTTCGCCTAACTGAGGGTTAGCGGAAGGGTGGGGAGGAGAAAAGGGGAAGGACTGACCTCGATATTATGCCCACCCATTCCAAACCGGAGCCAGTCAGCCGAAGACGTCACGTTTTGTAGGCCCGAGCTGTCGATGAAAGAAAGAGAGTAACCCAAAGCCAGCTTGAATTGATTCCAGTGGGCCGTGAGGTACGCGATATCACCAGAGTAAATGTAATAATTGTAGAGACCGATAAGACTATACAAATGATAGGTGAATGAAAAAGCTCCTGTGATTTGACCGAACGGGACACCAGCGTAAGGCAATGCACCAGAGCTATTCTGGAGGACATATAGAGATGAAAGGCCATTGCGGATTGCGCTGAGTTCATTGGTGGAGACAAAGATACTGGGAACTGCAACGGCCATGTCCCCGGGCCATACAAGACGGTCACGCTTAGCACCGTCCGTCAGAACCGCTGTACCGTTGGCAATCGTGTAGTTATTGTACCAGCTCACGGTATAGTTCAAACGCTCCGTGCTGTTGATGACACCCAAGTGCACAAGGGCATCACCGGCAGTCGGTTCTATGGAACAGAGCTGTGTCGTCCACGCTCCGGCATAGAATACTCTGTTTAGTTTCTCGGAATCGGAATGGAAGTAACCCGAATAGTTCCGCAGTCCATTAACACCAGCGGCGGGGTCGGCGGTCATGTTTACGCTTGCAGACGAGATGGACACAGAGCCGGTGCTGTTCGGATGCACGATGCTCATATATCGGAAAGCACCTCGTCGATATTGTGGAAGAGCCGTGTATGTGCCAGAGCCATTAAGCGGGAACCACAATGGGTCATCCAGACCAGCATCTGCGGTTCCATCTGGGAAGACCCGGATTAGTACGGGAGATGAGACAAAGGCATGCTCGATGACTTACCACACGCATCTGAAGAGATCCAGAGAGATGATTCAGTGAAAGTTACACCAATATACTGTCCGCTTCCACCTTGGACGTCATCAACAGTGAAGCTGACAATGCCTTCCACGTTCTTGCTGAAATCGTATGTAACTCCTGATTTCCCTTGAAATACTGTGCTTGCAGAAGAATTTGAAGCTAAAAGAGCTTTTGCATTGGAGACAGATCCATTGACGAATCTGGTTGAGGCTGGAGTCAATGTCCGTGATGCAGGAGCAAGAATGTATTCAGAATAAGGGATAGCAACAGAAAAGTTTGTCAGCATTAATAGAGCCAGAGCCTTGGCAGCGTTGGCGGCCATCATATCGAACTCCCGATTGCGAACTCACCGCAGACCATGACGGACAACATAGCAGGGTGTACATTGTCATTTTATACATTTTATCAAGTTCGGCTGTAGTGGAGGGAAGTGAGGTAAATTGTTTACTCTCCATGTCTTGTTACGGCCTACTTCGGTGCACAATGGACCGACGTAAACCTGACGATCTGTTTTGGCGTCAAAGGTACCGAAATGAAGATGTCTACGGAGTGAGAATGAGTAGCAACCCTGTACGAAGGAGGATCTGGGCTCGTCCAGGGATGCCCGCACTCGTCCCGGCACCTTACCCCGGATCTTTAGAGACCGGGACACGCTCACTGCGTACGTCACGTGTTACTACCTACTGTTTGAACTTTTATGACTCGGGGAAATTAGATGCCATCTTTGGCATTCAAGTACGCCTCGGCAGATTCCTTTTCAAACTAAACATACAGTAGTCGGAGAGACCGTTGTCAAGCCAAGATCAAGTTTGCAGTGCATATCCGAGAGCCAAAATTTTCATGCGGAGTACATAGCTCGTGTAAGTAATACTCATGCATCTTTCTGGGGTAGAGGGGGGTTTGATGAAGGATAAAAGAGGTCATGGTAACCGATAGCTCTTCTCAATGAACACCAGAGCCGCTCCCACTTACTGACGTCGTATTGCACGTGTGTTAAAGGACGTATCCAAGAAAACTTTGGTGCATAGACAGAGGCGCACGCGCGGTTCTTGCTGAATAGGTAGATAGCTCCATTGAGACTAGCGGGTAGTCATGGACGGCGAAGATCGAGTTCTGACGCCAAATGCGGAATAATCAAGCGAGAGTTGACCTGTTGGGCCTGACGCAAGAAGGGATCCAAAAGCCATGTTATACCAAAACTCGACTCTCGCCATTTCCCAACTCGGCAAAGCGCGCATCTTCAAATTCATCGAGGAGATCATTCGCAACTGCAACATGTCCACCTGTTCCATTGGTCACACCTTTCCCCTTGGGTTTTTGAAGCTCTCTTCGTCTTCTTCTTTCCTGTTCAAGGGCATCTCCGATTCCAATGATTTTTCTCCTCAGGAAGAAACTGACAAGCCCTCCACCTCGCTTTTGTTCATCGTGAGTGCCAACCCAATACCTTGCTTTTAATATCCTCTGAGCTGCCAGTCCATTGTGACCTCCTAGGTTGAGCTGTTGCGCGGAGCCGATGGCTACATCGTGCAAGCCATGGAGGAAAGCTAGGATCGACAAGGGTGGGGACGCTTCCGGAATGATGAAGAGGGAGGATGATGTGATGCCATGAGGCGTATAGATGACGGCTTCGGCTGCATCCGAGACATTTGAGTCAGAGCTATGGAGTTCGCCAGCGAGGGAGTTGAAGGATATGAGTAGCGCTGAATGATAATAAAGGGCATCCGAGGACGAGACAATCCGTGATATACCAACCCATGTAGGCAATGGCTCCAGCGATGTTTCTCGCCAGTCCGGCGATGCGCCAGTGAATATTGGGGTTGTGAGGACAGTGCGAAAATGTGACCAGGACGATATCAGCGCGGCAGCTTTCTGAATAGGGTCTTTAGAATCAATGGAAGGGATTTTCACCACTTGCGATACTAAACTTACCGGTGTAGCAATGACAGGCACGTCAGGATGAATCTCCAGGAGTGTGTCCTTGTGGCAATGATCCGTGAATTCATGACTTACTGCAACCACGTCGATGGCTCCTCTGGTACCCGCAACCTTTCGTGAATTGTTTTTGACCTTTGCTTTTCCTAATCGTACATCATCACTAAGTTTCTCAGTCTCTTCTGCCAGCTCTTGCACTTCTGCTATCGACCCAAACTTGCTCTCTGTGGCATGCCATTGCTGCGAGAACCAGCTAGCGACATCTGATTGCGGTCCTTTCAGCCAGGGATCGATCAGAACATTATAATATAATCTTCCCCCATGCTTGACAGCAGAGGCAGGACGAGGGATTTGCAATAGCCAGGAGCTATCGGCGTTAAGGTGGTGGAGAATGGGTCGATGGTGGGAGAGCGCATCAGTCACTGCGGTTTGGAGCTCGGAATGAAGCTGAAGCTCTTCCCCGCTCAGTAACTGCGGTTGATCTGAAGGCTCCAAGCCCATAACGGGGCTGATTCAGAATGTGTGAGTTGAGAGGAGATGGAATGACGCCATCGTCGAGGTGAGCCACAGGTAGCAAACCAGGTAAGGTTGTAATTCGTTGATCTCCCCTCGCGATTAACCTTCTTAGGTCCCAATGGATGCGCCTTCCAACAATGGACACGCGGACTGTTACATAAAACCAATTTGTTAATGCGAGGTTGACCTGTACTCTACCAGCTGCCAATGTCATCAACTCCGCGATTACCTTAGGTATTATATCACGCCTAAGGCCAAACTTGTTTCTCTAGATCTTGGCCAGTCCTGCGCAATCGACGGTCTTCTACATTGCCCTACTTAACGTAAATGCTTTCATGAATTGAAGGTAATCGGTACTCACACCTTTGATATCAAATGCTAGATTCTCTATGTTTGTTCTGCATAACTTTTCACACTTTTTCCCGGCTTAAACAAACCCTGAACCTCAGAAGGCTTCAAATATTTTCGTAACATCCATTAGCCCGGAAGCTGAAGGGAGCTATTAGCTTCGCTTCTATAGATTTCACCTATACTTCGATTAACCATGGTAAACGACAACTACGCTCCGCCTTCAGAACCACCTCCAGGATGGCGACGACGCCAAGACGATGAGTACGCACCCCCTCCAGGCCCACCACCGTCTCACGAGAACAACTTCACGCCTCCACCAGGGCCCCCTCCCCCTCGACATCAACAAGAAGGATACGCACCACCATCCGGTCCTCCTCCATCTCGACAATACGATGACAATTTTGCTCCTCCACCAGGCCCTCCACCTAAGTGGAAGCAACCGGAACCCGAGCACGACCCCCCACCCAACCACGACTGGACCGTCATCCCCGACACCGCCTTGCTTCCGCCGCCCCCCGTCATCCACCACGAGCACAGCCCCACCGCCAACGCGACCGCCGACGAAGCCGAACGCGCGCACGCCTTCTGCCGCGCCAACCCGCTCGCACCGGCCGTGCCTCATCTCTCACCCGCAGCCCAGCAGGCGCGGCAGAACAGCCAGTTCCTACTGAACCGTCCACGCGAGTTCACGGGGGGACGTGTTTCCGGGCCGGACGCCCGGGACGTATCGGATCAAGGCTGGGGCGCGGTGTTCGGATTGCGTGTTGGTGACGGCGCTGCCGATGTATGCGGCGAGTCTGGATTCGCCGTTGGAGACGGAGGTGGCGAAGACGGTGTATTTTGAGGTGAGGGTGGAGCGTATGGGGATGGGGCGCGCGGCGGGTGATGCTGGGATCGCGCTGGGGTTTGTCGCGCAGCCGTATCCGGCGTGGCGGTTGCCGGGGTGGGAAGAGGGGGAGTTTGGGGGTGCATGGTGATGATGGGAGGAGGTATATGAATGACTCGTATGGTGGGAAGGATTTTACCGAGCCATTTAGGAACGGGGAGACGGTGGGAATAGGGATCCGGTTTAGTATCTCAGACCAGCCTCCTCAGTATGGATCAAGCCAAAGCCAATTGAACGCAGAAGTGATTTTTACCAGGAACGGACAGAAGAGAGGCGGCTGGGATGTTCATGAGGAAAAGGACCGGTATGACCAAAGTGGAGATGTGAAGGGCTTGGAGGGCTCCCACGATTTGTATCCTTCTGTGGGAATGTTTGGTGGCTCGGATTTCCAGATCATCCTCAACCCAGCGGAGTGGAAGTACCAGCCTTCATGAGAGCAGAAGACGTGATGCCAGGTGGAGAGTCCGTAGTTACCTTATTCGGAATATGTAGAAAATATTAAGTGCCGGGAAAAGTCTTCATGGCATCGGTTTCAGACCACCTCTTCGACTTCGCATTTCCTGTACCCTCCTCTTGTCCTCTTCAAATGCCTTCAATAGCTGACCAGCCTGCGCCTTCTTCTTTTCCCGCACTTGGAATCTGTAAAAGTCCTCCTTGCCCTTATTTCTCTCCCTTTGTTCCTCTGCCTTTCTCTGTGCTTCTTCAACGCGTGCTGGTCCTACACGGCCACCTTTCGTGACCGTAATGAAGCCCTCCTCGTCTGGAACTTGTCGCAGACGAGCGAGCCGCTTGGATCGTGCAGCTTCGGTTGCGGCAAAGCGTGTCATGTAGAGATCAATCTTTGGCTGAATGTCTTCTGCGGAGGGGAAGGAAAGTTCATGATGTGCACGATACCTTTCCGAGCCAAGCCTCGGAAGCCTTCCATCCAAATTTTGATTCCATGTTACAGTTCGCTTTGCTTTCACGGCCTTTTTCACAGCTTTCATGGCTGCCTCAGCGCTAGTTTTATCCACAAACACGATAGTCGCATTGCTCCCGCTTCTTTGCAATTCTCTATCCCATGACTTGGGTAGGAGAGTTTCTTGATTCTCAATCTGTTCGTCTGCATTGACCTGACCCCTCTTTCGCTTCTTGCCCTTTTTGCCCTGACCACTCGGTATTTGCTCCACGGTATCCGCCGCTGCCTTGGCTACGCTCTTCTTGCTTTCCTCCTCGAATTCCACTCTTTCGACTCGGAAACCACCCAGCTGGTTGGCCCATAGCTCTCGAAAATGTAACGAAGTTGCATCGATTGGGACATTGGCGACAAAGAGAGAACGTAAAGAATCGGGATGTGGTACATTTGGATCTTGGGGTCGAATATAGAGGTAATGTGTGGTGGCGATGGTGAAGGACGGGAGAGAAGGTAAAGAGATCGGTAGGATATTAAAATCTGCAACCTGTGTCGGTGTTCTTTGCAGTGCCATCTCCGGTCATTGTTTGTAATTATTGGTGGTCCGAGGATTTTTGGTAGTTGCAGAATGAAATTCACGCGAAATCGTGGGGGACCCCGGGATATGGGTTACGCGGCAACGCATTAGCAACTCTAATTTAAGTTGGTCATAGCCCATCCTAGCCAGTGCCATCACCTTAAGGCTATCGTACATTACTAGATCTTCACTGAACCTACTTCCAACCTTCGATCTGGTCTCTCACAATTCCTTTTATATTTGTAAAACGAGCCCTACCTCTCAAGAAATTCTTCACGAGACATCAGAGAGCCGGTTACGATCAGAACGAGCAAAAAGCAATTATAGAGGATCTCGGACCTCTGCTCCTTCTATACTTGATATACTATGGGTAAAACTTTTGCCTTCGTGTCTTGTAATCGAAATCTGCTAACCATCTTGTAGCTTTTTTCCTCGTCTGCGGAACGCATGGCAAGTTTACTTCGCACGAGATCCTCAGAGATCAATGGTCTTTCAAGATTGCTAATACGTGTTTGTAGCCTTTAGCTCCAGACTCCAAGGCTATGAAAACGTCGTTGTGCAATGCCAGAACTGCGGGAATATGTCGGCACGGCCTTGCAAGAGATGGGAGTGGTTCACAGTCTGCTTCGTCCCCTTGATTCCCTTCTCCTTGAAGCCGTGGCAAGAGGTGGCATGCCCAATCTGCAATTTCCGTCAAGACATTAGGTATATCAGATCCCAATTGAGCAGAGAATATCAATGCCACTAACATTGGTACTTTCTACAGACAACGCCCTGACGCGCAACAGCAAGTGCAAGGTGGGGGCGGCGGGCAAAACCAATATCCAATGCAGAACCAGGGGCCGCCACCACCCGGGCCACCCCCAGGTGCTGGAAATATGCCGCAGTACAAATGAGACTGGGGAGGAATGGGTTGACGAAGACGGCAGGTTGTCGATTGCTGGAATCATGGCTGCATTCGATCCACCGTAAGGTTGTCGCGGCATACTTGGGCGCTTTCAACACGATCTTTGGAGTTTAGCGAATACCTTTGAGAAAAGGTGGGAGACTCTGGCGTTCGTCATTCAACACTGTATGATACCACCATGAAGTCTACGTGGATAATATTGATGCAGGAACCGTTTTTTTTTCAGGATCTGTACTCGTATTTTAGATCGCGTGAGATCGTGAATCACTTACCTAAGTAAGCGCGCAAGGGCACAGTATCTTATACTTTACCTTACATCTCTTTGGTTCACATGACACCTGTTGTGGGGTTTACCTAAGCGCCTTTTTACGGGCCCCTTTATGTTGACTTCGCGTTCACCGATCTCAGCTGAACACACTTAAGCATGTTCCTGCATCGAATACGACACATGTTTTCCTAAACGAGGGCATCGGCGATATCATCCTCAACCGGCTTTGAAAAGCTCGAAACAAAGCCCACGAAATAGATGATGGATACCCGAACTGCAGAACATAATAGTACGCCACGTTCAAAGGCCATCAAAAAGCGAAGAATCGAGAGTGCCGGGATTCTTGAGTCGACTGAGGGCTGGAAGGCTCATCTCCAAGAGGCAGCTCTTCTTGGTGAGATCTCTCAAGGAAATCCTCATCAAGTGGGCTCTGCGTCCAAAGAGAGCTCCCTCGAGTTTTCACCAAAGGTTGTACTCCCTCCATGGAATGATTCGCCTGCGAAATCAGGAGCTACGAAGAATTCGAATACTAAATTACAGCACGAAGAGCTGCATGAAGACCTCAAAGAGCTGCCGAGCTTTTGTCGATCCCTCAAGATACAGCATGAGTTCAAACCGCTGGACCTCCTTTCAGAGCAAGAGCGCCAAATTAGTTTTCGCCATCAACTCCAATTCCTCAGCCAAGGGATCGAAGTGTCGGGATCTCATCCAACTAAGAAAATGGCAAAGAAAATGGCACAGAATGCTGTAGTCAAGAACGAAAAAGAATCCATCCCGAACGCCCTCCAGATAGAAGATGTTCCCCCGAGTATGATGCAGAGAGAAAAGATAGATCGGAACAAGGATGATTCAATTTTAATTGAGGGTGGAGATCCCCAGCATAACTCCGGAAATTGGGTTGACGTTCTCAACAGTCAGTATTCTCTGAATACACCGTGTGCCCTCGGGCGATTGCTTGAGCTTGGTCGTTCATTGGGAAATGCTTACAAACTCATGTACAGGGTACACTCAAACTAACAAGCTCCCCTTACCAACCTATCACGAGTTCAATGTCTCACAGCAGACCGGGCGGCAGTTTGCTTGCGAATGCTTCGTCTCCGGTCTGAGGAAAGAACCTTTCGGTAGCTGCGACAAGGCCTTCTCCACAAAAAAGGCAGCCAAACGCTCGGCTGCCAAGGAAGCCTGCCTCTGGCTCCACGAGCACGACTTGACTGGGGCATCCCTCAAATCCTCCACGCCTTCCAAACCCTCGTTCGAATCGAAACCCGGCAGTGCATCATCTTCAGCCAAAGCCAGCTCTACATTGCAATCGCTTCAAACGAGGACCGCAAACTTGTCTCCCATCCAGGCACTTCCCATGTACTGTAGAGATCTCGGACTCCCCATGCCGCAGTATGAAATCGTTGCGGACTGCTTTGGGCCCCTGCCGCTCTTCTGTTGTCGGGTCTTTCTCTCCTTGGAGTCTCGGCGCTTTCCCCATCCATTGGGAGAAGTCAGCGGCATCCAAGGTCGGGAGAGGGCCAAGGAAGAATGCGCGCGCCAGGCTCTTATCGTCTTGATCCGATGGAAAGGTTGTCAGTGAAATTCTGGTGAGTTCACTCGAAGCGCATATCACTCTATGCCTAGATGCTCGTGTTGACATAAGACTAACTATAATATTAATAGATATGGTGCACGGCTTTGTTTCCTCCGGGCGGAATCTCATTGCAGATAGCTCAATTTCAATCACTTGTAGAATGAGCCCTAATAATAACAATCTCAGTCTGTTATAATTTCATCATGGTATAGTCATGCACCTCGCTATGCTTATAAGAGCTCCCGAATGCATGGAGCAGTACAATCCTTCCGTTTTTTGGCTGTGCACTTCTACTCTACCCATAGCTGGCAAATAACGATTGAGGTCCTACCCATCTCCGATTTCACAATTACAGTAACAATCGTAATAGGCTCGAGGTATGTCTCAATAACAGCTTATATCTAGATCTATTAAAATATGGTAGGAAGCACCCTAATACAATATTCGACATATTTTAGAATGTCCCTGGTATATTTATCGCATTCCAGAGTGCAGCCGTTCCTGTGCACGGCCGAAAAACGGAATCTGTGTAATTTTTGATATCTACCGCAGAGGAGCCATGCAGCATTAATCATAAACCGTTAGCATGTCGTATGCAGGATGTGAAATCGCCTTCAACATCATTCCCACCGGATCCATCTTCTTCTTCTCCTTGCTCACCTCCACAATATCCCCCTCGGTGTCCTCTCTCTCTACTATGTCCTCTTCACCTTCACCCATGAACATCTTCATCTGAGCCTGGCTATATCCACTGGCCAGAGCAACTCCCACCTCCTCCGCGTCGACTGGTTTGGGTGCACGCGGATCACCAAAACCGCCTGGGTATCCGGCGCATCCTCCAGCCAGATTCCAGAAAACCAGCTCTGGCATCTTGTATCCCGCCTCACCGTACGCCTTCTTAATTCTTTCGTAGCTTGATGAATTCCAGGATCTTGAAGAGGTTTCCACCTGGTCGAATTGCATATCCGAAAAGACAAAGATGGTTTCGACCATATCCTCGGGCGCGACTTTGTTCTTGAGCGCCGTAGGAAGCACGAGATCCTCGAAGACGGCGACGAAATTAGTGTTGAACCCAAATTGAGCGCTGGTTATACTACGAAGCTTCTCGGATAAACTACGATCGTCTTGCGGGCCTCCGACCTTGTAAAATTGAGGGACCCCCGAAAAGGTGATCATGCTGCCACCAAATGGAGGCGGAGTGACCTCGGCTAGAAGCAAAGAAAGTCCAAGGGCAGAGTGTATCGGGGCAGTCCCATCAGGGAATCGTGGAAACAACATCGAGCCACTGACGTCGCAAACAGGAATGGCAGAAGGAAGTTTTCCCGAGTCTTTGATCCGTTGAACCAGCGATTTCCATTGGCCGTCAACAACTTGCAATTCGATTTCTCTTATCTTCTCAGCAATCCTCTCCTTCATATCTGGAGCTTTCGACGGCTTGCATCTGCTGCGAACGTCATATGGACTTTCGTACGCCTGCTTGACCAGGAGTGAGGGCATGAGGACTGCTCCAGATATCTTGCGCTTTCCAGTAGCGACGTCTTTAATGTAACCAGAGAATCGATCATAATCCTTCTTTGCGAATAGTAACGAGTACCGGTTCATTGCGATTGAGGGCACTCTTGAATAGTTGATGCGGTCAAAAGCCCCGGCACAAATGTTACGCTCGACGATGGCCAGTTGAGCACGCAGAGGAGAAAGATACTTGGCTCGAAAGGCCTCGCGAGCGTGCCTCAGATATGTAGTTCGCGACATTCCATCGGCACTATTGTCAGGGAAGAGGCTCGATCGTGGAAAGAGAATCTCGGCAATGGATGTTGCGATAAGAGTGTGCTTATCGTGGAATCGTTCTAAGCTTGGAGCCCACTTAGCTGCAAAGGAAATTTGGCTTTTTGATCGCTTGTCGCCAGCCAGAAGATCCTTGTCGATTTGAAGCTGCTTTGCAAAGAGTCGCGCGACCATCATATGAAGCGCTGTGTAGAAGGATTGTTGCTGGTACTTGTCGAGCACCTTCTTGTGGCGATCATTTTCCAACAAATGCCTCTTTTCTCGAGCTTTCTCTTTGTCGCACGCGTCGCGGCGTTCTTGCTGAGATTTGAATTTGCGCTTCTGGTGACGCTCATTCTCGACGTTCAAGACGGTTCGAGGGTCCGACATCACGTCGAGTGCCCCGTAAAGTTCAAGCACAATGATATTAAGCAAGTCTTTGAAGTAGCCGTGTGCTCCACCATTCTTAACCAGCCATTTTTCATCTGAACCCCACCCTTTCGACATCGCGTTGGTGGCTTCAGGATCTTCGACCATGACAGTTTCCTTCTCTGAATCGGCTTTTGGCGCCTTCTTTTCGATCGTCCAGAGATGGAGCCATTTGAGGTTCAGAAGCATTGTAAGAGGGTGGTGCTGTGCAAGCCAGCCCAAGCAGCGGTACAGCGTAACACGCTCACCCTTACCCAGGTGGATACTCCGAGCGTTCCAAATCAACTTCAGCGTTGCTGTACTGTCTACTTTCCAAGCTGCCTCCAATAGTTCTCTCGCGCGGGGTCCAGAGATGACAGTCTCCAGTTCTTGGAAAAGATCCAGTAACGCAGATTTTGTAGTGCTAAACGCAATGTCGGCATTTTCGGTGAGCATCTTGCCTTCCATGTCGGTCTCAGACGATGTGGCCTGGGAATCATCCGAAGATCCCGTTGCATTCGTGAACACTGCCCCCTCATGTTCAGTCCCAGATGCTGCATGTTCGGACGAAGCTGCAGAGGTTTCGTCTTCGCCAGTTTCCTCGGTCTCATGGGCAGAGCTCAAGCTATTGGTGGTGTCCACATCTACTATTGAAAAGCTTTCAGTGGCAGTGCTTTCAATCTTCATGTCATTGGTAGCCTCGTGTAAGGAACAAGCCTCTTCGTCGTGGTAGAGCGCTCTGAGTCGATCCCGAAGGTGAGATTCGAAGGCATCGTCAGAAGCAGTGAGTAGAGGGTCTTCGGGAAGCAGGCAAGGAAAGCCTGAATCGATAGATGAAGTTTTGACCTTCTCATCAGCCATACTGAGCCTGCCTTCAACAACGGCAGTGAAAAATCAAGAAATGAATTGGCGAAGCCACAGCAAGAAGAGGAGAAGAGGTTCGGTGGGGTCATACGCGAAAGTGGGAAGGTCTATATTTTGAATGCCGTCGAATGGAAAAAAATATGGTGGCTCAAGTGATACCTATGACTCGATGGTATGACTCTGTAGAATCCAGCAGGAGCCCATCACGGCATTGGTCGCTGCTGCCTAAGGTAACACAGAGATACTTTACACCTTATATCACCTCATGACAAGCATGTCTATTTGAGTGGATACCTAGGTACCTTACCCCTATTCAGTATTTACCGTTCAAAGTGAACCTAGGCGGTCAGCACGCTACCTTATCCATTTACCACGTGGGTGACAAAAAAAACGCGAATACCTCTTGAGGTACCTCCCAAATAGATATCCTACATCTGATTAGATATCGTTTCGACTCTCATTTCTAGTCTAATCATGACAACGGACCTGACGGCTATAAACCCAGGGAGGGGACCCTCAATTGGTGTTCGTCTTTTTCTGTCACCCGCGTGGGTGGATAAGGTACGCAACAAACCGTTTGACCAATTACCGCTTTCCGGCCGAACACTTGCCGTCACATTCAATCACTCTTGGCCTAATTCACGGTCGCTGAACGTGCCTTAGACGATGAATCGTTCATCTTGTGTCTGGAGCAGCCAACAGAACGACTAAGACGTGTTTGGATTCAGTAGCTACGGAAGGCACGCGAAGCGAAGGTGGAGGGGCGAGGGGTCGACGAAGGCTTCTCTTAAAAAAAAAAAAACGTTGTAATTTAGAGCTGGAGATTACTTGAGCCTGAGGGGAAAATGTGAGAAATTTGGCTGCTGGCCCATGCAGCTTCCTTCCCGTCCGCGCACCACACACCTGGCTCGCCTACCTAAATCGCCGCCTTTCTACCTAAAGTTCTCCCAACACTTCACCCTTCTTCGCGACTCGCCGCCTGTCAACAAACCAGCCAATACGTCACCGCGTAAACAGTCGCATCGATAATGGGCCGACCAAGGAAAGAGGAAGCCGAGGCCAAGAAAGCAAGATTGCTCGAGGAACATGGCCAGCTCCTGAATGAAGTAAGTCTTCTCTGCCATCAATGCGCGCTTTCGAACGCTTTCCCGTTCGGCGCGACGAATAAATATGGCTTCTTGCCCTCAGTCGAGGATTAGAGGTAGCTTTTTTGAGGACTAATACGGCTCGCTGTAGATGAACACGGCTTTTTCTACTGTCAAGGGCACCTTCGACTTCCTCACGCGTACCTTCTTTGATTATACGCGTTTCATCAATCAAAATGGTGCCGCCCTAGGTATACCTCATGTGGCACCGGGCACCCTACCTCTACATTATCCCTACCAGCGCTACAATGATCCGTTTCGCGAGTCAACAGAGTCGAAGACAGAGCTAGCGCCGAATAGCAAACCCCAGAAAACAACTCGGCCTTACAAAAAAAGGGAAAAGGATCCAAATGCTCCCAAACGCCCGCTCACTTCATACTTCATCTTTCTCAAAAACGCGCGTCCAACTATCAAAAAAGACCTGGAAAATGAATTTGGCGGGACCCCAACCTCTCTACAATTAGCCGAAGAGGCGACTAGAAGGTTTAAGAGCCTTGCCCCTGATGAGCGAGCCGTGAGTGAACCATTCGTCCAAGATTGTGTTTTCAATATTATCCTACTGACATGTACTCTCTAGTTATACGATTCAATGTACGAGAACGACAAGAAGAAATATGATGAGGAAGTTAAAGCGTACAAAGCAGGGAATTATCCCAAACAAGATGATGAAGAATTCGAGGATGAGGAAGTGGACGATCCCAGCGTGGACCCAGATGAGGAGCTCCAGGCGGAATCGAGTCAACAGGTACAAGCAACCAATGGTCCTGGAGCTGAGGTTGATGCGACAGACGAAGATGAGGAAGCTGAAAGCTCAGAGGTTGAGGAGGAGGAAGAAGAAGAGGAAGAAGAAGACGACGAGCCAGCGAAACCTGAACCCCCACCACCAGCCAAGCAACCTTCCCCCGTGAAGACGAAAGCAAATCCTCCCAAGGCCACCAAAAAGCAAGATGGCACAGCTCCTAAAGAAGCAGCCTTAAAGCCGTCCGCCCCGCGAGCCCAAGATGCAGCGGCACCTCCAACCAAAAAACCTGCAAAACAAGCCATCGCACCATTGCCATCATCGGATAGCAACAAAGCGTCTGAGAGCAAACCTGCAACTGGTGGTGCTGAGCAATATAATTTTCCCATCGATCCAGAAATCCTTGCCGAAGAAAATGCCAAAGGGGGTAAGAGAAAAGCAGATGGAAAGGAGCAAAGTCCGGAACAACCGAAGAAAAAGAAGACCAAGAAAATCAAAGACGGTCTGCAGCCACCTCAGCCTTCGTCATCGATCCCCGACTATAGCTCTGAGACAGTAGCCCCAGTGTCGCTCAGTGCCGAAGTGAAGTCTGACGTCAAGCCCGACGGCAAGCCAGAGGGAAAGAAGAAAAAGAAGAAGACACAGCCACTCTCCCAGCAGCTTGCTCAAGCTGCTCAAGGTTGAAATGGACCATCCACATGCCAACATCGGTTGAGTCCTTGAAATGGGAAGGAATGGGAGTGGGGATGGGTTTGGTCCGTGTCACAAGTATTCGCTTGAATATGTCGCATTCCTGATATCGGGATTCCTGAGGAAGCTTAATATTTCTGCCCTTTGTTACCAGACTTTGCCTTCTATTCAAGATTTGTTGGGTCTGAGGATTCTCTGATTTGCTTTCCGGGCTCGGTGATGAACGAAATACCCATGGTCTGCTGGCTCTGTTGTTCGCTTTTTTACTTGCTGTGTTGCTACATTTCGTAGTTTGCCATCACTCACAAATCGAAAAGACAATGAGTTTCGCGCGCATCCAGGTCTTGCATATCTGTTGGCTGTCATTGGCCAAAACCTTATCTCAAGACTTCGAATCCATGCCCCGCACCTGCAGAGCGCGCCTCCCAAGAATCCTACCAGACGCGTTCCTTTGTCCTACCCCGCGCAATCAGAACCTCGGAGTGGAAGTTTCTCTACATTTGGTACAACTCTGCATTCCATGAATTGAGATTTTTCCAAAAATTTAAAATGCAGCTCGTCCCTAAAGAGGTGGGTCGTAGCGTCCAAGGCCTAAGAAACTTGTGTGCTGATTATCGTTCAAGCTTGACAAGCTCGTCATTTCGCAATTGGGATCTCTCGCACAGCGCAGGCTGGCAAGAGGTGTCAAATTGAATCATGCGGAAGCCACAGTAAGGCGGCGGACTCTCTGAATAAATACAATGTACTTATCGTGGAAGGCCTTGATTGCGAACGTTTTGCAAGAAGTTGGTCCATTGAGAGATATTCCTGCCCTTCGAGCTCAAGACTAAGCTGCAGGTAGCTCGTACGTGATGGACAGCATTCGGTCGCGGATCTCATGAGCATCGGCAAGACTCTTCTAGGTCGACGACATGTGATTCCCTCTGTCGTAACATCTCTATCCGAACTCCAAATCGAAGGGACGTTCCCCATGGGAACATATTTGGTTACGGTACACAACCCAATCAGTTCCGATGACGGGGATTTGGAAAAGGCCCTCTATGGCAGTTTTTTGCCAATCCCCTCGAAGGATTTGTTCCCCTTGCCAGATCCGGAAGTTTATGACGCGAAGAAGCAGCCTGGTGCTGTCGTTGCAGTGCGAGACGGTCGAATACGGCTCAACGAGGGAAGGAAGAGGATCCGGTTAAAGGTTGTGAGCAAGGGCGACAGACCGATACAGGTGAACAACTTGAACGAAGTGACTATACAGGGAAATGCTGATGGAAGGACCCACGCCAGGTCGGCTCGCATTATCATTTCGTCGAGACCAATCCGCAATTGGAGTTTGATCGAGTCCGAGCGCATGGCTTCCGTCTTGATGTCCCTGCTGGGACTTCAGTACGTTTCGAGCCTGGCGACACCAAGACCGTCACATTAGTTCAAATTGGAGGTCATCAAGTGATAAGAGGTGGCAATAGTGTCGCTAATGGTTCAATCCATGATACCTCAATCGCTGCACGAATTGCCGAGCGCCTCCAACAGGGTGGCTTCCTACATGTACCGGAGCCAGCTGGAGACTCTGCTCACATCGATGTGGCCAGTATGGAAAGACACGCATATATTAGCATGTTCGGCCCGACTACAGGCGACCTGGTTAGACTCGGAGCAACGGAGCTGTGGATCAAAGTTGAGAAGGACTTTACGCATTATGGTGACGAGTGTAGTTTTGGTGGCGGGAAGACTCTACGGGAAGGCATGGGTCAAGCCAGTGGTCGACCAGATGCTGAGTGTTTGGATACAGTTGTCACCAATGCGCTGATTGTAGATTGGACAGGCATCTTCAAAGCTGATATTGGTATCAAAGACGGTTTAATCGTTGGAATCGGAAAGGCAGGAAACCCCGATGTCATGGAGGGTGTCGATCCGAATTTAGTTGTTGGATCATGTACGGACGTCATTGCTGCTGAAAAGGACATTGTTACTGCTGGTGGTTTTGATTCCCACATTCATTTCATCTGCCCGCAGCAAGCGTATGAAGCCATTTCTTCTGGAATTACATCTATGCTTGGAGGTGGAACCGGACCTAGGTTTGTCCCTTATCGTTCTCTCGTTGGATTTTCATCTGACTTTAGAATAGTACTGGCACTAACGCCACAACTTGTACACCTGGTGGGAATCTTGTACGACAGATGCTCCAGGCCTGCGACGAACTCCCACTAAATTTTGGGATTACTGGCAAGGGGAATGACAGTGGTAAAAAGGGTCTCCAAGACCAATGCGCAGCAGGCGCTTGCGGTTTGAAACTCCACGAGGATTGGGGGACTACTCCTGCGGCTATTGACACTTGCCTCGAGGTATGCGATGAATATGACGTCCAATGCCTAATCCACACAGATACACTCAACGAGTCTGGCTTTGTGGAACAGACAATCAAAGCCTTCAAGGATCGCACTATCCACACATACCACACCGAAGGCGCTGGCGGTGGCCATGCTCCCGACATTATCTCCGTCGTCGAGCATAATAACGTCCTGCCTAGCTCCACTAATCCAACCAGACCGTTCACGAAGAACACTTTGGACGAGCATCTCGACATGCTCATGGTCTGCCACCATCTCTCACGCAACATCCCCGAGGATGTCGCATTTGCCGAATCCCGCATCCGCGCCGAAACCATTGCCGCCGAAGATGTCCTTCACGACCTTGGCGCAATCAGTATGATGTCTTCAGACTCGCAGGCGATGGGTCGGTGCGGCGAAGTCATTTTGAGAACATGGAACACCGCCCACAAGAACAAAGTCCAACGAGGTCCTTTGAAGGAGGATGAGGGCATGGATGCGGATAACCATCGAGTGAAGAGGTACGTAAGTAAATATACAATCAACCCTGCCATTGCGCAGGGCATGGGACACCTCATTGGGAGCGTGGAAGTCGGCAAACTCGCGGATCTGGTAATCTGGAACCCGGCGAGCTTCGGGGTGAAGCCAAGAATAGTGATGAAGAGTGGAATGATATCTTATTCTCAGATGGTAAGGACCTACTGCCATTTGGGGGTTTAGTCAAGACTTATCCTGACCGCAGGGCGACCCGAACGCGTCAATTCCAACTGTGGAACCCATCCTCATGCGGCCAATGTTTGCTGCTTTCGTGCCTTCGACAAGTATCACTTGGGTCTCGAAAGATTCCATTGATAACGGCCTCGTCAAATCATACGGCCTCCGCAAACGTATAGAAGCAGTCAAGAATTGCCGTAAGGTTGGTAAAAAGGAGATGAAGTATAACGATACATTGCCAAAGATGAAGGTTGACCCCGAGAGTTATAGAGTGGAGGCTGATGGCAAACTTTGCGAAGCTGCGCCCGCAGATAAGCTGCCACTGACCCAGACTTATTTTATATATTGAGCTTGTTGCTGCATGGTTGATGAGTGCTGGAACCGGGGAGGCCCAAAAAGGTCCCTCATTGACGCAAGCCATTGACTCAAGATTTTTATAGTTTCACCAAGTACCTTGAAGATCTATGCTTCTTTCATGAGTCGAGATCTCGGGTAGCGAGGCAGAATCTCAGTCCAATTGACCTCCATATCGCACACTTTCACTTTGGCTCAACTCTCAAATGAATGAATAACGTAGTCGGAGCGTCCCCCGAACCCAGAACCTGTTTCATGGCCAATGAAGATTTCAGGGGCGTTTATTCTCCAGATTCGAGGTCGCGCTCAAATGACTCCATCACATTGGGACGCTCCATGGGTCAGAGTCCGTATCATGAAGGCTTGTCAATTCATAAGCATATCTAATCACGCAAAACAATAATACTCTCAATCGCCAGAAATTGACTTAAAGCAGCCCCCAGCTCAGAATTCATGCAGCACCTAAAATTTATGTAGTGACAACTTTGAGGAATAACGTTTCATTTGTTCATCGCCAGAATTGAGTACCCCTTGTGCTGCCATCGCAACGCCCATGCGCATGGACGTGTTTTTGTATGGGAACACCTGCATCATGGAGCGACAGGAGGACTTTGTGGCTTACGTAATTTGAAAATATCTGCCGACCAGCCAAGACGTTTCGAGCAACCGGTAGACCCAGAATAAGCGTTTACGTGGTCGAACTGACTTGATGTTCGGAAATGAAGATACAGTCATGCCCAAGCCTCCAATTCTCAAACACGCCAATTTCAAGGTAGGCAAGAAGACAGGAAAGAGCTGAGGCTGGTCGAGCCTTTACGACGTTGATTATGGCTGGCTGCAACAACAGTGCTGACGCTGGTACCTTGCATGACTTTAGGGCTCAGTCACCTACCCAGTCATTCTGCAAGCGGTAGCAAAAAACGAACTGGGAAGAGCCGGTGAGGCTTGAGCGCACAAAGCCACGAATGTGGAAAGTGGAAATACACATTTTTCCTAAAGCAGGGGATGGAGACGAGCTGAGGCAAAGATGCAGGGTACCCTCTCCATTCCCATCTGGCCATGTGCGCGAGGCTGCATCCAAGCTCCACATAAGATCCCACAGCCACACGACTTCGCACCGCTAACCTTGAAAACATACCGCTTAGAGCGACAGAAATTTGCGACCACGAAACAACAATGCATCAAGCAGGGGACTTTACCATGCTTAGCATATCGTACGTGCAACACAAGACAATCTGGGAGAGTCATGGCATCATCGTCATTAAGCACAAGACGACTAGGAATGGAGAAAAGGTTCTACTCCGTACGGCCGTTGCCCTATCGCCGAACAAAAGTTCGAGTGGGGGGGTTAAACCCAGCCAGCTGGATGATCTCCGCCTGGCACGCGACAAACCCTGTCATTCTCTGCATCTCATCAGCGCCCTTTCATTGCTTTTGTCAGCATCTTAATTTCTGCGAGAACCTCATCCAATCAGCGCGAGTGCCTCTGGTCAGTGCCCAGTGCGCATTTCAAATGCCTTTCTGCTTGTTGCTAACATTTGTCAAGCCTCAACAGAACCTAGAATCATAGCGGATCCTGACTCTATGGCCCAAAATTGGAAAGATGTTGTTCCCCATCTGCAACAAAAATGCTGGAGTTACGGGACGGAGTATCTTGGTTATGATCGGCGCCGAGCGGTTTGCTCAAGTCCGACTCCGTGCTGTCGGGCGCTTTCATGACGCATCAATGATACGCAATCAGATACGTGGTCCTCCAATGGCGCAGCCGTAAATGCCAAACCAACGGACGCGGATTTATGCATGTGCTCTTACGGAGCATTTGAGTGCCTTACACCGATATATGCACAAAATGCACTGCGACTCTGTGGCTCGTAATCTCTGGCTGTGCTGGATACTCCTAGAGGCCATAGATGAAGGCTTATCACTCACTAGACAAGGCTCGAGCCTCGTCGCATCTCCACAGCATTACGAACTCTAAATCTGCAACGAGTCCGCGGAGATTACACTTGTATTGATTTGTTTCCTTGTAAGCAGTAGACTTTCTAGATGAAGACAAAGGCGTCGCTTCGAATCTTTGATGGATGCCTGGCATACGCACACTTCGCAGGCGTGCGACACCATGTCTACACAGACGTGGACAGCCACGTCAGGCATTAAGGGGCTGTAACTTGCAGCGGCTGCCTACTGGAGCATCAAGAAGAGCAGGCATAGCGCTTGGTACTGCACTGTAAGAAATGAAGATGAAACGTTGCATAGGACAAGTGCGGTGAGTATTTCGACAAGCTGAGTCGATACAATTTGCACTGCTGCAGCCCAGTGCATCTTTGGCGAAGAGATTTCAAAGCGGGCCTACCCCCGGAGACATCCCGAGCATCAATAGGGCAGTTGGAGGAGATAATAGTAATCAGAGTCATAACCTGGGCGCTATGGCAGCGGGTTCACTAGAGTCCAGGACGGCTTTGACTGCGAACCGCTTCTTTGTGGCCGCCCGGAACGATCACAAATCCGAGTGCAGGGATTATGGCACAGGCTTGGTAAACCCTGGCTCACCTGCAGCAGGGTGTGACTCCCATTCCGGCCGAGAAACGGACACAAGCGGAGCTACACACCGACCCGAGCGTGTTGGTCAGCTCCTCGAGCTCAAAGATTAAAGCTGACTGTTTTTCCACGTTTCGATACCTCATCAACTTCTCAAACAAGATCAAGGACTCAGATACCAAGAAGAACAATATCCTCAAGTTGAATCTTCTGTTCGAGACTGCTTTGCATCCAGCAAACAATCAATCAAGCGACCACCCGACACTACTCCCAATCCAGAACTTGGCGCCAAAGTCACCGCCTAGTCTCCTATTGGCTACAGTAAATAAGTGAGTCTTTTACACCGTACAGGCAGTCATAATTTATTAGCAAGCCTTGTACTGACTCACTTGGTAGCCTTGACATAACTTTGTTGCCTAAGATGCCTTCACATCTAAGACATCAAACTTCTCTGGAGGAACCAGTCGTTGCCATCTCCACTCAATCATCAATAGCTTCACCACCATTGAAGAAGCAGAAGATGAGCCTTACGCAAACCTACTTTGTTGCCTCTCAGGCAAGGACCAAGCTTGGTCGTGAAGCCGCTCGTGCCGACCACAACCTCAGACTTCTCGTCGGCCATGCAAACCTCCTCGATTCATTGATGCTTGAGCTCGCCGATGCTGAGCACGAGCAAGAGGCATGGTTCAACGAGACCGTTCGCAAGGCCGACAAGGAAACCACCAAGCGATCTCACATCCAATGGGTTGACACCATCAGCGAGGAGGAAGATGAGGAGGAACAAGATGATGGAGCTTCCGATGCCTCAGACAGCGATTCCGAGACCGACCTTTTCGACGAGGATGAGGAGATGGCCATTCCTCTTCGAAGGATACGATCACCACCAGCACAATTCAACGTCACTGCCATGGAGATTGATGAGGAGGATTACGAGGATTTTGAGGACGATGAGGAGCACGCTCTCACACGAACCATTTCACATCCTCCCGATCTTGTCGACGACTCCGACTCGGAAGATGAATCTCAACCTCTATCGCCACCTCAACCAACACTCGAGTTCTCGGAAAAGGAACGGCAAGCCATCGCAACTACTGCCTTCTACAGTGAGAAGGATGCACCGGTGGCTTCGCTTCCAGCCGACAATCACGATTCATTTATAGAAGATGGATACTTTATCCCACAGAGGACCGCTCCGATGATTGGAATTGCTGCATGACCAGCAATCTTTTCATCGTTCTTCTTTTCCATCGAGCGACTCTAGCGGGCAAAGCAAGCGATTGATTGGGATTGGCATGGTCTTCTGTTTCAAAAAGCATTGCAGGATATCCATTTTCTTGATTAGGACTGGAATGGGATATCTGAAGTTGGCAACTTTCCACTCTCGTGTTGGCAAGGCACACACACACCAGGTGCCGTCGAAGGATGAAAGGATTTCATAGTATCTTGGGGTCTCCCTCGCCACTTGCAGCTGAGGTTGAGACCATCGAAAGTAAACAATGAAAATTATTTCAAAACTCGAAAACTTATTTCCCTTTCCCGCCTCGATGCAATCTAAGTAACCGGTGAATATTCGCATAGTTCCAGAGCCTCTGCTACCTCGTTGCTCGGTGCCACGTTGTACCTGAGTCAACAGGTGAGACAGGGCGACCAAACCACTCATCAACCAAGATCCAAGCCCAACAAATTAACAAACTTTAAAAAAAGCCTGGCAGAATTCCTCGCATCTTCTGGTCCCCCCTTGGCCAAGCAGCACGGCGGTGTAAGGCTGACGTGCCACTGTTCGCCGACCACACCCCTGCTTCGCTCGCTCGCGCGCTCGCGCGGGCGTCGCGTCTCCGAATGCGCGGGTCACTCGGCGATGAGTTTGCCCTTGCTTCCGCTGCTCGTCCATTTCTCGGACGTTATGCACGGAGCCACGGTTTCGCGCGTTTTCCATGGCGGGCGCCGGATCTTGGAGTTTGTCCTTTCCTTTGTCTCCGTTGTGGGGAAGGAACGATAACATAAGCGCACTAGACCTAGTCTTTGTATGATTCCGCTCTAAATCTAGCTAGCTACACTATTATATTGTATTCGAATTGATTGGTTCACGGGGAATATTGCTATATTTTGAGGCGCGATTCGAGATATCAAATTTATTTGAATTTCTTGTAAATTATTTCTTTTAAAATTCGTTCTATATAATATTATAAAATAAATTTCGATTCAAATTAACTATAATAAACACAATTTGTGGTATATAATAAAATTTTGCCAAAATTGATTTTTTTTTTTCGAAAAAATATACAAAAAATTATTAAATATTTTTTTTATTTGAAAATTACTTAATTTGTAGCAATAATATTTATATTTGAGTCTTAAATAGAAAAAAACAATTTTGTTTTCATTATTTTTTTTTTATAGATTATTATATTTATTAAATTTTTTGTGAATATAAATATAAAATATTTTATTAATCGCCAATATTTTAAATTTTGTATTAAAAATATTTTTCGATATATTTATTATAATATAAATAAATTTTTAAACTAATTTTTGTTGAAAATTTGAGTTTTTTTATATTATTTTTATTATTAAAAAGTAATTTATTGAATTTATATTTATTAATATTGAATTTGAATTAAAAAATATAAATATAATAATTTATAGTTTTTGGATTTTTTTTTATAATTGAAATTATTAACACTAAATTACTATTCTCAAAAATTTCGCTATTTTAAACAAAATATTTGATATTTTTATTGCGATTACAATTTTTTAATAACTATTTGTCAAATATTTTACAATTATTCGAATATTTATCTATAATATATTTTATATATATATAGAAAATAATTTTAATAATTAAAATTTCTATTTTTTATAATAAATTTAATAAAAATATTGTATTTTAATTTCGAATTACAAAATTCTTTTTTGAAAATAATATTAATATATAAATAAATTAATTTAAATATTTATCTCGATTTATAATATTTATAATATAAAATTTTGATAGCGATATATATTAGTATATTTTAAAATTAAATAAAAAAATTATTAATAGCATTTTCAAATTTCAAAAAACGTTATTACATCGATTTTTTTTAAAAACAAAAATAAAATATTATTGACAAATAATTATTAATATAATATATTTGCAATAAATTAACTCAAATCTCAATATTTATATCAAATATATTTGAAATATTTATTGTTTTTTTTCTAATAATATAATATTTTAATTTTATTATTAATTCGTAAATAGTTTAAATAATAATTTTATTTATAGTTTTGCAATTATAAATATTTTAAAAATCAATATTAATTTTGAATAAATAATAAATAATACAAAAAATATTGTAAAAACTCGATAATAAAACTTGTCAAATAAAAAAAAATCGAAATAAAATCAAAAATTAAAAAAATTGAAATCGAAAAAAAAAAAAATCTTTT